>NW_004624733.1:23764856-23850359 GCF_000247695.1 Heterocephalus glaber | reverse complement strand
GAGAGAGAGAGAGAGAGAGAGAAATAGTCTATAGGAGATATTTCTTGCTCATGAGAATATGAAGGTGAGGGATACAAAAGGTAAAGTATGACCGAAATACAGTAACATGCTATATATATAAAAGGAAATTGTGCAAAGCATTTGAAAGAAATAAAATATACCTTGATGGATATATTGAGAAAAGCTTTTTAAAAAACAATGGCATTAGACTGTATGTTTTAGGAAGAATTTTAATTTTAACAGGTAAAAATGAAAAGATAATGTATAAGCAAATGCATAGGATTGTGGGGTATAGCAGAAAGCAAATAACACAATTTCCATACAGTACAGATTGCATGTGCAGGCATAAATCCAGAAAGTGTTCTAGTCATAAGCATTTGATTGTAAGCATCAGAAACACCTTGAAACTTGTTGGAGTAATGCTTTTTTATAATGACAGAATTAGAAATCTCATGGACATCAAGGACAGGAAATGAAATACAGCTGAGCTCATGGGTCCAGAACAGTAAAGTCAGGAGCAATGGAGGCTACTCCATGCTGTTTCATAACTGATAGGCATGGAACACAAAGGAGAGGTAGGAGTCAAAGATAACACAGAGCTTTTGAGATGGGTGAGGGAATTCAATATCCTGGCAGAGAGAGCACTCAATAAAATTACCTACTCCTAAATGACTGGCTGACAGGCTGAAAGACTTATTTCAAAAGAGAGAACCTCTTTGTTATCAGATTTTGATATTCTGATCCCAGGTTACCAGTGTCATCTTTCCAGCCACTGAGTAAGGATTTTAATCGGAATGGCTGGGTTGCTTTTCTTGTTGAATTATACATTTTTACTATTATGGCAGGTAATATTTGGATGTGAGTTTATGAAGAACTTTGGCATACTTTGAAATATACAATGGGTCTGATTCTCATGACACTGAGCTCAAACAGGTCTCATAAAGTCAAGGAGATCAAATAGATGTGCAGTTTTGCAGAGCAGGAAACTTAGACTCCATTATATATGCACAGTTTAAAAATTTATGTCTGACGGAGAGAAGAACCCACCTAAGGAACTTAGATTGCAAATATCTTGATTTTTCTGCTTCATCAGGTAACAGTAGCATACTGCACAGTGTTCCAGTCTAGTGTTGCTTTTTCGTAGTACTCCTTTCCATTTCTTCTCGTTCTATTTAGTAAGTCATATTCCTGTCAAATTTCTGGGAATTAGAAACACAGTTGAACTGTCCCATAGAATATAACTATAATCTACAATCTAAACTGAAGTTCAGTGAGTGTAGCTGTCAGTTTCCTTTGTAATTTGAGTGTGATTATGCCAAAGACTATCCTATTATTCAATATTTTTCAGATTTCCTTTAGGAATCTAGTAGTGATGCACTAGACATTATGAGCTACAAAAAATAACTATGTTACCAAACTGGTGCTATCTATATTTAATTAAAATGTATGCTTTTGGAAAAACATTTATATCAGCTCTCACACAATTGGAATTTAGACTGTAATTTCCAAGATTCTATTTGAACACATTCCATTTCTACCCTTATTTCTTCAGATTTAAAATTAATTTGATTAGAATTTTATTCAGTCAAAACCATATATATAAATATATATAGTATTAGGAAAATAATATATATTATCTAGGGTGTATATAGGGTATTAGGAAAATAATAAAAAATAAACAAGATATACAATATGTTTATTAAATCATTGTTTATAATATAAGAAGAATATTCAAATAATGGATAACAATGCAGTCTACAGAGAAATTCTCCATCCTTTAATAACATGATGCAAATATAGATCTGTTGAGTGTGTGCAAATATAAACCCATGTGCGTGTGTGTGTGTGTGTGTGTGTGTGTGTGGTTATGGATATATAAATGCAGCAAGTTGTCAAAGATCACATGTACAAAATTCCATTGTAAAATGCTATGTAGATTTACCAGTGCACAGAAAAAAAATAGGACAACATATGATACTCAAGTTCCATAATAGTGATATGAGTTTGGAGCTATTTTCCTTTTGACATTGGTTTTTGTTCCTGATAGAACATGCAGATATTGTGAAGATGATACAATAATAAATGTTATTCTTGAAAAATTATTCTTTACAAACTTGTAACATTTGTCGTATTATTCTCAAATTTAAAAAAAAAATAGTACACATTTGCAGTACATAATATTTACTTTCTTTTGTGGAGTTGGTACATGTATGTAACACATCTTAATTCCTTTTTAATACCCTTTCCCTCCTCTCTTGCTTTCTACCTCCATCTGTTGATCTCTTCCCATTTGAGGAAGATTTATCTCCCTACTTCCTATTAATCTATCTTTTATTTTTAAGTTAGGTTTGTCATATAAGAGAAATCATGAGATGTTTTATAGTTTGTGTGTCTGATTTATTACACTTAACATTATGGTCTCAAGGTGCATAATGTAAAACATTGGTTAATTTGTCCCTTGATGATGAACTTTTCTCCTAATCATATTCTGGTGTGCTTGTCTAGTATTCCTTCACATCTGCTCTGAATCCAAGATGAACCTTTATCCCAACTGGAAAACAGAAGTAGAGATTTATATCGTCCACTGATATTAAGATGTAAATATCTGAAATAATACAAGTGATTTATTTCAAGATTTTAAAAAAAGAAACATTACCATTTTACTAAAGCAACTGTTTTATTAAAGTATTGAATATGAGGTGAACTTGCATCCACTTAATTAAAAGCTATTGAATTTATTTTTATGGCACCAATAATCAAAATTGTGCTTTAATCTCTATTTTGATGTAATTTCACTTTTTTATTCTTTTTCCAGAAGTTTTTACTACCTCCTTTTCTAGTTTTCTTTTTCTTATCTTGCTTTCATTATTCTTCCAGTCTTACAACGTGGGTCATTACTATCGAAATATAAGTCAGCAAAGTCAATCTTTGCATGTTTAAAAGTAACATCTTTGGAGATTTTTTCCTCGTGCCCGAAAATAAAGTAGCCAGAGGTTGGAAAATATTATCTTTAGATAAGTAAATGTGAAAGCTACAACTTCACTCCAATTTCATCAATTTTACAGTACCTAGTGCATTGTTGGGGTTATATAAATATTAAATTCTAATCATATTGACAATTCCTACCTGGAAGAATCCTTTCTAGATAGGTTATGTAAAGAATGATTCATTTGGCCAAATGAAATAAATTTGGGTGTAAATATTACAGACTCATTGAACTATTTGATGGATATTCATGTTCTGCTAAACAAGGGCTCAGAGTTATGTATGTATATATGTGTATATGTATCTGGAGGTCTAAGTATATCCCCATTGGTTATACAGATATATGCATATGAAATTGTGTCAGTTAAAGAGAATTGAGTATACATAAAAAATACATATTGGTAGGTTTAAAAACTTTATTTTGATTAAACATATGTTTTACCCACCTTGATAGATTCTAGAACCATACGTATGTTTACGTATACATATGTATGTATATATCTACATGCATGCATACATGTATGCTTGTAGAGTTTCTTGGTCTACTTGTTTATTTTACTTGTAATTTGTCATCTTATTTTCTTATTATATGACTTAACAATTTCACGTTCTTTCTTCTCTTCAGTATCATCTAGACAATCCTCTTGTTTATCCCCTGATTTCCCTAATTAGGTCTCTGCAACAATTATGAGAACACCAAACGCTTGTATAAGGTCCAGTCCCTACAAAGTAGTGATGTTATTTAAGAGCACTGAATCTCTTTATACCCATTAGTCTGACATATGCCATCTTCCACCCAGTAGTAGCCTCCTAAAGGGACTGCTAGAAGCACTGTCACTGCTGGCATGAGCTTATTTGTAAGTGACAGAACAATTCCTGTGCAGAGCCCCTAGGTTCTAAATGAAATTACATTGAGAACTTTCGCAAATACCAGATTACTTGCTGCTGGAGCTTCTGGGTCTATGAAACTTTCAGAGGTCCCGAGCCTTTTTTAAAAGGATCTGGACAAAATGGGAAGCAAATGAGTTTAAAAGAAAGACTATAATTTTACTGTCTATACTTTATATTATCTTTTACAGAGACTTTTTTCCTTTTACAATTCTTTGCAAAGGCAAATTCTATAAAACTTAATTTTAAAAAAGAAAGAAAAATGAACCAAGTTCTATAACCACACAAGCAAGAAAAGAGAAAGACAAATAGCATATTACTTTAGGAAAGAGTTCTGAAATTTACTCATAATTAAGGACATACAAAACTTCCACACAAGTACAATTAATAAAATAAAATAAGATATAAAATCATATACTGTAGCAGGAGAGTTAATGTCTGACAATATCATCTACTGGCCATGACCAATTGCCCATATTTTCTGCTGTTCAAGGGTGAATTGTAGTATTAGCTTTGGAGAGCAATTGGCATTAGTTAAATTGAAAATGGACACATATTAGTCTCCTTTTTGTCACTACCTAACACCTATGGTTTAAAAAAGGAAAGGTTTATTTAAACTCCCTGGGATTTTTTAATTTTTTATTTTTTTAAATTAATTTTATTGGTACATTTTGGTATACAATATAATGACATTCATCATTGGAAATGTGCACCTTTACATAATCTCTCTTGGTTCTTATTTTTTCCCCCTCCCCTGCCCTCCCTTCAACCCCCCCCATCCTTCCCTATTTACAAAGACTTTGTTTCCATTTTTTCATTTTCTCATATTAATTCCATTCCTTTCTTTCCTTAACTCCCAGCTTTTCAGAGTACTCAGTCCATAGTGAGACGGCTCCAAGGCAAAAAGGGTGTGTTAAAAGGGCCTGGCAGAGGAAAGCTGTTCAACACTAGGCAACAAACAAAGACAGGAGCCAGGGAAAAGAATATACCCTTCCAGATCACACTGAGTGAGCCACATCCAACAGGGCCCCATGTCCTAACAGCACATTCATCCATGAACTCAAGAGACAATCCACTATCGAATATATTCAATCATCTTCCAAAAGCTCTCTAAATATGTGAGAGACTTTTGGGTGACATTTTAGATACAAACCATAATATTCTGCTCCTAACCCAAAAAAGGTCATGTCCATCTCATATGTCTCTCTCTTGGGATCACCAGCTTAACAGTCCCAGCATTGCTAAAACATGCAGGTCCAGACTCTTTTCTGAGACTTAAGGCAAGCTGAGCCATGAGGCCCTATAAAAATCTAAAAAAAGTTAAATACTTCCAACATACAAGGACACTGGGTAAATATTCTCACTGAAAAAAGCAGGAATAAGGGGATAGAAAGGAAAAGGATCTAAGTAAGACCAAAACCCATCAGGGCAAATACTAAATCTTGTAGCTTTATGTCCAGCATTGGTGGCAAGCTATGGTGACATGTGAGCTCCAGAGGGCTTGGACATTGTGGCATCGCTGGTTGCAGCCAATGTGGTCTTTATTTTGGGTTGGCTCCACTTATTGCCTGCAGCATTTGTCTATACACTTCCCACATTCCTCACATTCCCAGATGCCCAGGGTCTCCACTGCATCTTTGAATTCACTATTATAGTTTTACCCACTCCCCTTTCAAGGGCTCCTTGAATGGCATCCCAGGCCTTCCTTTTAAATCTACGTCGAAGCTTCTTTGATTCCAAAATTCTCACATCCTGTATACTTGAAAAATAAGTACTACATGAATGATGCCAAGGTCTGCAACCAGCTTAAATGCTCTCCTGGGATTCTTGGATCATGACTGCAGTGGCCTTGATGACTGCTCCAGCTTTGAGGACTTCCTTTCTGATGAAACTACAGAATTTCTACATCTGCTTTTTTCTCCTGCTTCTCACTACAGATATGACTAAAAGCAGCAGGCAGTACCATATCACTACCTGTACATTGGGCTGCCTTGAAATTTCCTCCCCCGGATCACTTAGTTTACCACTATTAAATTCGTTCTCCAATTTCATACCTCTGAGTTTATACTCTAAAGAAATGTTCACATAAATTCACAAGGGAGTGATGTACAGAAATGTTTATTGTAACAGGATTGAAAATACTGGAGACTGACGGAGACACAGAGACAGAGAGAAAAAAGCACAAAAATGTCCACCAGTTACCTTATGGGTAAGTTAGAAGTGCTTGTATATACAAAAATGGGAAAATATGTCATTTAACAGTAATAGAAGATATATGAACCCACACATATTGATAAAACCATAATGTTGAGTTAAAAAGCAAACTATAAAATAATATATACATGAGAAATCTATTGATATTAAATGTTACAAAGCCTACCCAGATTACACTGATCATATATATATATACATATACATTAAAATAGAATCAATTAAATTTATGATAAATACTTCCCTGTGAAGGAACATATGACTTTATCTTAATAGAATTTGTAATAAAAAAGAAGATATTCAGGAAAATTATATTTATTATATTTATTGATCACTAATTAGTTTTAAATTTTTGTCAATCTAAAAAATGCCTATATTTTATACTAATTTCAGAGTTCTACACTAATTGATAACTCAGGGAAATATTTTCTTTCCAGCTCTGTGGTGTCATGACTGTGTATTTTAATATCATTTCAGAAAACAAAGATGTTTGTTTCCAAAAAGGTTATGTTTATTCAGCATTGTTTGAAATAAGACAGTTAATTCTTCTCTTGTTATTAGGAGACACTAATTTAAAGATTTTTTTTCATTTATAATATGTGACATAATTTACCTACCCAAGACTGTGGTTTAATTTTAATTGCATTTAAGATACAAGTTTTCTGAAAGCAACTCAATGTGCACCATCAATTATCTTAAACACAGAAAATATATTAATTATAGGTTATGACCCAGCAAATTATGAATTTCCAACCAGAAGTAAATTATTGCTACTAATTAGCTTTCTTGTTTGCCAGGCTGGGTGAAAGTCTTCATAGCATTACTCATTTCATAAATCACTTTCTCAATATGCAAATCTGTAAGGAATAAGAATTTGAAAATACGCTGAGTGCTTATTGGTATTCAGGGACAGTTTTCTTGGACAGTTTCTACTGATTTCAGGAATATCTGATCAGTTCAATGTGAAATATTTGGAATGGTCGAAACCATATTTTCTTTATTGCTATAGGTTGCTTAGACATAATTTATTATTTGTTCCTCCAGTAAGTGTTGAACACACTGAATATGCACTGATATTATTAGGTGAAGAGTGTAGTGTATTGAATATATTTCAACTTTTTAAATGTATAGCAAAATGTGATGTTACTACATTCGGATTTGCCTCAAATGGCCCAGCATAACAAACCACCAATACCCAGATTTTAATGTTTTCATCTGCCATAGACTGTAGAGATCTGATCTGTTTTTCTACAATTTTTCCAATCTTTTAAAGATTTCTTCTACCTGTACTCCAAAAGTTATATATCCCTGTTCACATTTCCTTTGGCTTCTACTTTCTGACTCAAGGTAATCAACCAAATAATCCAAAAGCACTAGTACTAATGAGTTAATAAGTATTACTGAATAAGCCTGATCTAGTGGAACACACCTATAATTCTAGGGTTCCGGGGGCATGAGGCTGGAGGTGGTGAGGTTCCATCTCAAAATAAGAAATAAAAAAGGGTGAGGAATGTAGCTCAATGCAAAAGCTCAGGGTTCAATCCCCATTTCTACAAAAATAAATAAATAATGAGAATGGGGAAATAAAGTTCCTTGCAATTTGATACATACATGATTTTTCCCCCTGGAATATTCTATAAGAATATAAACAGCCTGAGGGTAGGATTATTTTGTTGACTGATATGTCGCTGGCACTCAAACAGTGCAAAGGCATATAACAGATGCTGTAAAAGAAGTGAATAAGGGTAAAAATAACAGAAGTTTTTGAAAGGAGAGAAAAGGGTAGAGGAGATTTGTGGATAAGCTTGATTTCTACTGCTTTTCTTTTGGGTGCAAAAACTGCCCCTAAGGCAGAGTGCATAGAGTTGATTTCATCAGCATTTTGATGGTACCCATAGCATTTAGAAATCAAATCAGCATACCATGCACTCTAGGGAAAGAAAAATGCTATTTTGCTGATTAGCCATTTTCCTGGAGGAATCTAACTTTTAAGAAAGCTTTGTCTCTCTTGTTTGATTTCCAAGATAAAGGCTATTTCAACGGTAGCATGAAATGAGGCATATTTAGCAGTTATGAAAATTTCAGGAAACCAAAACCAGGTCGGTTTCCTGTCAAAAATTCTGCAAGATTTTGTTGTTAGCCCCAGCAATCCCATTAGCCCTCATTCTCCTCTCTACTAACTAGTATCCAAAAATAAACTCTCCCAAATCCTAATGCTTTCATGAATCTTCAAATTATCATTAGTTGCTATGATCTTCTTCTCAAAAGCAACCATGAATATTGAACAGTAGTTTAAAAGTGAAGAGCACTGGTAATGTAGGGTTCACATATAGTTGGGAAGGGCACTGAACAATGCTTCCTGTGTTATGTTCCATTTTTCCAGAATAGTTTTCTAAGATCCCTAGCACTTTCAGACTACTTCACCCAAAGGCCCCCATTCAGTCCACTTTTTATCTGACCCCCTCAAACTTCAAGTATCTTTGAACGAAGCTTACTCAGTGGCACAACACTCCACTGATTGCTTTCTCGTTTCTATAGATGACTTTTCCTATTACCTCTCTGTTTCTTTGATATGTGACCTCAAAATATACCCTCAGACATAGTCTACTGTTTCTGTAATTATCTCCCCAGATAGTCTTACCTTGTCCTATGGCACTAAATAAAAATAAAAGCTAGGGCCGGGGATTTAGTTCAGTGGTTTCACCGCCTGCTGCGCAAGCACAAGGACCTGAGTTCGATCCCCGGTACCAAAATATAATACATAAAAATAAATAAATAAACAAAAGCTATAAAAATTATCATATTTCCACCTTGATCAAAGGTTTCTCTTCTAAACTATGAAACTTCATATCAGTTAGACTCTTTCATAGTCCTAACATGTCCAAAACTGAGCTCATTTTCTTTACTGTAAATATATTCTTCTTTCTCTAATTCTTATGACAGAAAACTGAAAGTCATCCTTGTTGTCTGCCTCTTCTATAAATACTGTATCTTATGGATACAAGGCACTGTGTGTGTGTGTGTGTGTGCATGTGTGTGTGTGTTAGCTGCATAAGTAAGGGACAACCTAGGTGCCAGATGAATATCCCTGTAACTGCATTAGTAGACAATATCTGGTCCCAACAGCATGTGTGTATTCTTCTTAGACATTTAATTTATTAAGAGGTGCAAAATTCTCTTTTGCTTTAAGCAAATAGGATCAACCTATGTTGCTAGACTACTACACTTAAATCCTTTCATTTTATCCTAAATAACCTTGAAAAATAGTTAATGATATTCTCATTCTCTCTATGATGTGGAGGAGAATTAAAGACTTCATGTGGGTCTAAAATGTACCCAGCTAGTAATTTTCAGAGGTAGAATAGGACTTGAGAATGTGCCCCCATCCTAGTTTCTTTTCTTAATGTATGATTTCAGGCCATTGTAGGATTATTTTTTATTATATAAAATGGGGTCAATGAGAGATTAGCCTCAGTTTCTTCATCCATAGAAGAAGGATAATAATATCTACCTCAATGCGATAATTAAATGAGATAATGGATGTAAAGTGCTTAGTAGAGTGATTGGGCCATGGTAAGCCCTTGTGATGGACTACAATTTATTAATGTGAGATTTTAAACCTCTTCCTCTATGAAATGTGAAGCAATTAAAGGCTTTTGAGCAAGATAGTGATACAATGAAAGCCACTATAGGGAAGATTAATCTGTCACTTGTGGGAAGGTTATATTAAAGTACAGGGAAACTAGAGACAAAGCAAATGGTTTGAAGACTATCATAGTAGCTCAAGCACAAAGCACTACTTGCCTAAACAAAAGTGGCAGCTGTGGGGGACCCGTCACCTGCTTGGGATAAGCCTGCAGGAGTGCAGCCCAAGAAAATGAATTTCAAGGTTGTGAATTTCTGGGTTCAGGCAGAGCCAGCAAAGGCAGTCAGGAAAAAATAAAAATCCTCCAGCAAAGGAAAAGAGTATCAAAGCTGTAACAAAGGCGGAGGCCTTGTACATCAAACTATCCAGCAAAGAACTATGGAAAGCCTTGGCTATCATTTTATATTTGGATGAAATTTTGTCCATAAAAGTGTTTTTTGTGATGGTGATATATTCCAGATGTACTAATTGTCATTGTTTTAAAGATTCTGTGTTTCTGGCCTCTGTAAACTGTAAAATCTCAAAATCAATCTTCACATATGACAGTCACCTTTCTTAGCTGCCATTACCTCAAATAGCTGAAATTATTACTTCTACTCATTGTCTCACACCAGATCTGCCTCACTTATTCACTGGAAAGCCCCAAAAGCCAGGTCGAATCTCAGGTCTGTGAAATCTCTGCAGCCCCCGACAATTCAAGAGAAATATTTCAGCCACAAGCCTTCAACATCGAGAGGGTTTTCATTCCTGTTACAAAAGAGGAATAATTTCCTGGGCCGTGGTGGAGGCATGAGAAGATTTATAAGACCCATACTGGCCCAATCACCACCACTGCTCGCTATGAAAAGTAAAGAATGTAATGAAGAAATGTTATAGAAAGATTAATTATACTGGTGTTCTTGATATTAGAATTCAAGGGCAACAGCACTGGTAGTACTTCAGAAGATAATTACTTTAAAATAGACAAAACTTCTGTTTGTTTCATTTATTCTTATGCCTGTGAAAACTGAAAGAAACCAAAATATGGAGTGTTGTGATATAATAATTACATTTCCTGAAATGAGAATTAAACTTCAGGAACTAATAACTTGCACTGGGTATGTTATTAAGGGGAAAAAAACTGTTAATAAGCTTGTCTCTCAATAAAATGTAGAATTTGCTATTTTGAAAACTTGTTTACAAAGTATTTTAAATTTCTTTATTGAAATCTGTCACCAAACAATAACAAACTCGCTGAGCATTATGGCTGCTCAGTGAAGTAATAACCACTTGGATTAGATTCTCTGCTTCAGCAGAATCGAGATGCATGTATGAGTGTGATATATAGCAAGGCTGGAGATACTGTGGAACGTCTTCACAGCAGACTGAACATTGGAATTGACACTAAACCCTGTGTCAAGATACTCACAAAGACTTCCAGACACGGAGCTCACCTGAGGTTATCAACTGTCAAGATTAACAAAGAGTGAATACCCACTAAAGCAAATAGACTGTGATATAATTGTCATCTTCAAACTGGAGAAAGGAGATTTTTCTTCCCAATTAACATTCAAGTGCATGAAACTGAAATCCATTTACTCATTTTCTGATAATTTATGCAGCAATGTACAGAAGTAATAGTCCTGGTTACATGGCACATTTATACAATACTTTTCATCCCTAAGGATCCTAAAGCTTTTTACAATTACAGCTAATGTTTGTTAAAGTACTTTTAAGGGGAAGAGCACCCACAGACATTCCAAATATTATGATTCTAAAAAGCTTGATACAGTATGTATAGGAATACTTCACTCATAAAATTGCTTGTAGTGTAGGAAATGGGATTCCTTTCTGAGACTGATTACCCAGTGTTTCTACAACCTTTTCTTCTAGAAGCATAAAGTCAGACACTTCTCTGTTGTATTTTTATTGAATGTGTTCTGTAGGTGTTTATTGGATGTTAACTCTGTGGAAAGAATTGCCATACCTCTAATATGACTCATGGATAGTTGGTGAACTGAAGCCCTTTATCCATATACACTTCCTTTATTTGGGGCAAAGAAATAAGAGGCCATTATAATAATGTCTTCTGATTACCAGTCACAGTTTGAAGTCACAAAGCCAGGTACCCTTTAAACAATGAGTTAATAACACAGACTACTCTATACAAATTTAGATGGTGGGTGACTGGAATTTGAAGTAACTGGACAGCTGTCTGAACAGACTATTTCATTATACGTGAAGGGATGCCATATCTAACTATGATGATAATTAGAGTAGATGAAATGCATAAATCAGTGGAGCTTTTTTATAGCATTGGTTTTGGGGAACAATTTTTAACCCTCCTTATGGGCTTAATGGATTGGATTAGGAGCCAATGCATGTTACCATAATTGGGATATGTTATTCTTGTTTCAAGTGCTACATGATATGTTTTTCTTGTATCTGAATTCACAGAGTAACACACAATGCAAGAGGAATATTCTGTTGCAATCACGGGATTGAAGATAGTATGCCTGATAATTTATCAGTACTGCTGTGATTTTGGCCACTTTATTTCAGTGCATAAGAAAATTCCTCTCATCATTTACTGATATCCCAGTCTTACAGCATCCCTTTTTCAGTTATTAGATGTTTTATAATAAAATTCCCTAAAACTTAAATGTTTAAAACAACTACGCTTTATCACTCATCATTTGCCAGGGATTGGTGAGTTTGTATATTGATCTTACATCACATTTCTCATGCAGTTGCACTTGGATAGTGGATAATAACAAATTTAGAATGATAGGCTGAGATTCAAAGAAGCCTGGGCCTCCCTCCATCACCTTGCTATCTGAAGGTGTCCCATCTCCATGTGGAATCTACCACAGAGTGGGCAAAGTTATTTGGTAGCTTGGCAGTTTCAAAAGTTTTATGAAAAAGAAAAGACGGACGTTTCCAGTCTTATTACTATCTGGTCAGGTACAGGGAGGTTTAAATTTTATATATTCTTTTTGTTAGCCATAGTCCCAGTCTATCCTAAATGTAAAGTGTATGAGAACTTCATAAAAGATTAAATCCCAAATGGTCTATTTCATTAAGGGCTCTTTATAAAGATTTGTTATTACAGTACCCTTTTATGGAAGGGGGCCCAGTACTGTTATGACAGTCTAACTGTCTCAATTGACTCTGACTCAAAGTTCCCTTCACTGGACTCTGAATATTTTAGTAATTGACAACAATCTTTGACATTTCTAGCAGAGTGCTTTGCTTTTAGTAGTACCCTAACAAAGTTTGAATTAATAGTGAATCCTGATGTTCAACTTTTCTCCTACATGTCTACAACTTTATCACTACTAGCTAAGTTGAGATGCAGTGCACAGTATAATGGAGTAGTTAATTAGTAGGAACTTTGAGGGAAGATTTACCTGAGTTCAGGTTCAGAGTACCATCATTTGGTTTATGCAATTTTGGCTGTGTTAATTAGCATTTTAAAGTTTTCTGGTATGCAAAATGAATATTTTATTGTACTACTTTTATTAATTGAAATACTGCATAGAAAATGATGTGCTTTGGTCCCAGGACTTATAAAGCATTCAACACATGGTACCTGTTACTTTCTCCCAATTGCATGGCAGTAATACTTCCTGTCTGCCTCACTTTATGCATTCTCATCTATTTATAATATTCAGTGCTATCAAACCAGTGACCCCCAAAACATGAACAATCATTTCATTCTTATTCCCAAAGTATGCACTGATTCTTTGTCCACAGGCTTCCTTCAGTTCTCTTATACTGTCATTTTTTAGTATCTCTAAAATTGTGCATTTTCCCTTACTTCTCTTTCGAAATGGAGCCAAACTGATTTTCCTAGTGTTTCTCAAATCACCCACATGTGTATCCCCAAATATCTATGCTGCTTCTTTCTTTCTTTCCTTTCTGTCTGCCTGTCTGTCTCTCTGGAGTTCCTTAATCCTGCCTCCTTGCACCAGCTAAACAAAGTGGTAGTGATCTGCTGTCTGAAAAATTGATAAGAAATAAATATCTAAGAATCTACTTAAATATTTTATTGTGGGCACAATCTTTTTTTAAAAAAAACAATTATTAGTATGTGTTTGGGGCATATAATGAATATATCAATCACCTGATCTTCTCTCTCTCTCTCTCTCTCTCTCTCTCTCTCTCTCTCTCTCCCTTCTAATCACATCCTCTTTCTGGCACCACAAAGCCTATGCATGGCCCATATAATAGTATTGACTAGAGTAAATAAATGCTTAAGTAACAAATAGACTCCAACGTTTCAGTAGCTTAATACAATTGAGTTTTTAAAAAAATTTTAGTCATGTAACCATGCAGAATAGTTTTTCTTGGCATCTGAAGCAGAGAAAACTTTGGAGATGTGTAATGCCATGTCTAGAGGTGTTTCATAGCCCTCCTACTTACATTCCACTGGAGAAGATTGAGCCTTACAGCCTAAGAGGAAAGAAAGCTGAGATATAAAAGCAAGCTTTCAGACCAAAGAAGGGAACAGTACATTATGGAACACAGGGAGCTGCTTCTGACAAGTCATTTGTATTAAATAAGTAACACAATGCAGATGGAGGAAAACAGAATTGCAAGGACACTGATAAACTAGAAAGCTCTTGTTCTAACCACACAGGGCAGTGTTACTGAGTTTACCCATTTGAAAACTTTAAAAATTTGGCGTGGAAGAATAATTACTCATTTCAACCACGTCTTAGGACTTTTTTTTTTTTTTGAAACTAGAGAAAACAGATTTTCTATGCAAAATCTTCAAATAAAAATATCAATAACCAGTTCAATACATTGGACTCTGCAATTTTATTAGACTTACTGAATTAGGCCAGCCAGCCATGGCTAGGTAAAGTCTGCCTTACACATGGACTCATACATTTTGGGAACTATAGACTTATTGTCTGTGAAGCCTTGATTCATGTAGAGATTCTAGGACAGTTTGTAAGGGAATTGGGAGTTACAAATCGGACTCAGAATATTCCCTAAAATCTCTACATACTTAGCACACAAACTTAAATTTTCCATGTCCTATCTCTGTTCTACCTGCTAAAAATGCTATGGTATTCATTACTTACCTTCAGTGGAATATGCTATGTTCTCTGGGAACTTGCTGAACTTTCCCATTCATTTCTGGAATAAAGGTGACCCTATGACTTTTTTAACCAATGAAAGATGGCAAAAACTGGTTTGTTCCTTGTAGAAGAATGTTTATAATCTGCAGTATTCTTTGCTGTTTTCCTTCATTCTTTATCATGTTGATGGGAAAAGACTCAAATATTGGCTACCTATCAGCCTGGGGCCAGAAGTGACAATAATCTAAGTAGAGCTTCCAGAAAAACAGAAGGAAATGTGAATGACAAAATCGTTTTTAAAGAATATGATTTGGGGGTCATTTGTACAGCATAATCTGATTTTTCTTGATTAATTTCCTTGTTAATGACTGTTTCAACAACTTCTAATCATTTTGATGAGGAATTGTAAAGTTTTAATTGAAGCTTTAAGTTCCCTGCATGAGAGGATAATTCATTTGGTAAACCTGCCTATATTACTTAGTATCTCTGATCCTCAATTTTGCATCTAAAGGAAATTTACTACTAGATAATTTTAAAGGCATTTTTAGTTCATGCATTCCTCCTATAATATAGTTTAAAGTCCATCTGAAGTGATATCTTTGGACTTTCTGTACAATGAATAAATCTTTACTGATATGTTTTCATTATATTTATTATTACAAAAAGTTTTGGATATTTCTTAGAAGTATTAGGTATGAAATTTCTGAGTGCAGAATGGGTTCAACTAGATATAACCCTTAGTAGACACTAAAATTCAAAAAGATTAAATGCATTGCTCCAATCACAGAAATACTTAGTGAAAAGGTCCACTATTTAAATCTAGTGATTCCAGAGCCTATGTCCTTTCCCCATTGCTATACAATATTTGCAATGTAAATTGGATTTTCTATAGAATACTTCTTTTATTTTCTTTTACATCTGCCCTGCCAACATACATAGTGGAGTTAGGATGGTTCTTGAAATCTGTAGGTCACTTTATGCCACCCACTGAAAGAAATATACAAGAGCACTTGGAAAATTTGCTTTGCTTTGAAAATATAGAACATTTCTATATGTCTCTTAGTGGAAGAAAAAAAATGAAAGAAGTAAGTTCAAGATGAGAAATCACTAGCCAGCAAGCATATTGTGATAAATCAGCCATAACATGATTATAGCAACTTCCTCGGGAAAGAAATCAATGCTGAATCAGACTTAGATAGACCACAGGGATCAAATCGAGGTCAAAGGTACTTCTCCATCTTGAAATTGGATAATTATTACTGTTATTATTGTCAGTTGCTGTAATATAATACTGGGAGAAATATACAGAGTCCCTATGCTGCTTTTATTGGCTGGCTAGACAAGTCAATCTATTACAAGGGAATGAATTTTAGCATATTACTCCATCCAAATATCAAGTGAATTAGGGTAATTAGAAGAAATCTGTCTGAGTCTCCTTGACATTTTTTAAATACTCAGAAAACGTTAACCAAACAAGCAGTTTTTAAGGAAAAAAATGCTTTTGTTTCGAGAATTGGGCAAAAATGCTTTCTTTAATAGAAGGTACATTAGAACCAGGCATGGCAGTCCATGCTTATAATTCAAGGACTTAGGAAGATGAATTAGGAGGAACACTACAAGTGTGAGGCTAGCCTGGGCTACATGGAAAGTCTGAGGCCAACATACACTACATAGGGAGACTCTTTTTCAAAATGACTAAAAGAAGTCAAAATGGAACACCAGATTGGATATCTAAAGAGATAGATTTGTATGACTGGTTTGTGGTTTTATCATCTACTCAGCCACTCAGGCAAAAAGTAAGAAGCATCTGAAAGTCTAATTTTTTGTTGCAGCATTCAGTCGGTCACCTTGTTTATTATTATGCATGCCCCTTTAATACTCCTAAATCTTTCCCTTGCTTTCCCTTCTCCTCCCACTGTCACTTCTGGGCTTTAGCCTTCCTGCTAGGTTTCTGTTCTAGCCTCCCCTCTCCTCCTGTCTCATCTCCCTGGCTTCCACCTCATGTGCCTAGTTCATTCTCCTAAGGCTAACCCAAGTGATTTTTTTCTCAAATGCACATCTCATTAAGACACTGATGCCTTTTAAGTCATTCCTCAGCTCTCCTTCATAAGGCGTTATTTTCCAAAGATTAGATTTCTTGCTTTTCCTTGCCAGGCATCTAATGAATTATCAAATAAATGTATCTTGTATTTTCTACTTAATATTTAGTAATAATCCTTTATTGCCCTGATGGTCTCTGACCCCTCCACTGGTGAGATAGCTTTCTTTTTATTTCAGAAGTCAGTTGTGAGTTGTCGGTGGGTTTTGGGAGGTTCTACATTGGTTGGCCTATATGAGCACAACCAGATCATTGCTGTTACAAGCAGGTACATGAGCACTCTGTTGTGACATTGAGTAAACCCTTTCTACTTTCCTTTGAAGTATTAAGAGACAAGCTTCCTCTTTACTTCAAAACAAATGTCAGAGAGCATGAGCATAAATTCATATAAATATAAGTATATATGTATATGTGAATACATATGGAGACAAGTACACACATGTGTCTATGTGCTTCTATGTGTATATCAGAAGTGTGGCAACCAGTGTGTTCTTAAAGGGAAAATTTGCACTGATGGAAGTAAAGAACTCTAATGTTGGTGAATAAAATGTTCAGATCTGTGATTCCACAGTTCAGAAATACTTGTAACAGATTCTGAATTTCCCTCTGTAAAATAACCAATATTCTTGACCTACTTGGTGAGATTTTCTTTAATTTCTTGAACAACTCAAAGTATGGATGTACCACAAACACAGGAGAATGCGTGCCTTAAGGGGACTCTTTAGCCAGTAGAGTAAATGGAGAAATGGCCCAGCCTTTCATCTTTTGATGTAATGTCCCTTTCACCTACATGTATCTCAGAGAGTTTTCTGTGGGAGTCAGCACCATTTGTCCACAAGGTTACCTTGTTCGATGATGTCTGCTCCAGTGGCTTTCCTTCTGCCCCTCCTTCTCTCCCTCCAGCCTCTTTAACCACCTCCTAGATCAAGCTAATGCCACAAAAGTGTTGCCTCAGCCTCTGCTTCTGGAGGAACTCAGCTGAGAGGAAATATACTTTCAGTGATATTTCCTACTAAACAATTCATTATGGCCAGGAATGTTAATATTTTCATTCACTCATCCATAATCTTAGATATTACATGGTAAAAAAGCTGGAACTATTGAGGTGAGGGAAATTTCATGAAATTTCCTGAAGTGGTGCTTAGTGACTGCTTGTTGTCATTCCAGTTTGCTCTTCAGGATAATCTTATCATAGGAACATATGCATATATCAGTTATTCATATATATATTACTTTCTTTTTATTAATTTCATCTGCATTCAAAATATTCTGAAATCAGAGAATTCTCCTTGTGAAATAAGCATAGAGTTTAAACTTAAATGGTATATATCTCTATTTCTGTATCACACAAAGAAATGACAATAAGCATATAAGGATTTACTATTACCTACATACCGGGATGTTTTGATTCTTATCACCATGCAAAAGTTTGTACTCTTCAAAATAGATAACACTTCTATAGTAAAGATTCATCTTTAAGATTAAAAAGAAGGGCCGGGGATTTAGCTCAGTTGTTCCGTCGCCTGCCCTGCAAGCGCAAGGATCCGAGTTTGATCCTCCGGTACCAAAAAAAAAAAAAAAAAAAAAAGATTAAAAAGAAAGGACATTTTGCTTCCTCAAAAAAGTATACAGAGGTATGATTTATAAATAAAAACATTATACTCCCTCCTTTGCATAAAATATCAGTTCTAGTGTAATAGTACCTATTTGTTACATAAAGTTTATTTTAAGAAATAAAGTTTAAACATCAGCATATTTAAATTGAGTCTGGGTTCACTGGACTTAATTCAGTTTGCCTGAAATAATTTTTCTTTGTTTACAGTATATCCATAGATGCAAACATAAAAAAGAAAAACTATGTAGATTTCTTCAATGTGATTCACTTGACAAGTCCTTGAAACTCTTATTTATTAGGATGATGAATCAAATGATAAACACTGGTTTCTTCGAGCATTTACATGTCTTCTAGAAATAAGGTAGAAATGTAGAGTTCATTTTCTAGGATACCTACATTTTTCCTAGAGATGTGAAAGCCAAGGGGAGAAATGAAATATAAATCTTTGAGTTAATTTCTAGTCTGTGGCAATATTTAACTGTCTCCTTTCTCTTTTTGTAAAGCTATTATTCATCTTGATAGGTATTTTCATATATGTGGTTTATATTCAGTTCAACAAATGTATGGAGCTTCTACAGTATTTGAAGTATTAGTGATAGATACTAGAAGACATAGCACATGCAAACAAATGCAAGTTTTATCCTCAAATAGCTTATAGGTTAATTAGAGGAGATATGCATCTTTGTGTTCAGGTGGAAGTTAATGTGAATGCACATGAGAAGGCAAATCTAGCTGATATGAGACTATCATTTCTATCTTATCCCTTATTATGTTACTCTTCATATGTTGCTCCTGAAATTCTAACATGTTTAATTATGAGTCCTTATCCTTAATTCTACTAGGATATTAATTCAACCATATGTATCAAATGAGCTGTATAAGATGTAAAAAATTCAAAGCTCTGAACTACTTCTGGCCCCAAAGATTCTGAAACTGGGAGGATGTGAGCTGCCATGTTTGCTTGCAGAGCAAGTAGGAGCTACAGTCCAAGCTACTCTGCTACCATACCTGGAGCTTTTCTGCTATGAAGAAAGGAGACTTTTATACATTTCTCTATAAAGAAACACACAATTATATGGGTATCAATTAAATTCTATGGCCTTTTATTTCTCTTCTTTTTAATAAAGTAAATTGAAAGGGTGACACTGTTTTGCTTCCAGTTTCCTGAAATGTACAAATCTTTCTCCAAGGTCATTAGTTGATGAACTTAGGAAGTTTGGAGTCTTAACATTTTCCTCTCATCTTTTCCCACATGTTAACCTCTTCAGTAAGATCTTTTCCTACCAAACCCAGCCGGGAAGGTGTGCTATGGGCCCTTAGAAGACACCTTTCTCTGATCACAATTCTGATAGGGGAAGGAGTGTGTGTAAAAGATTTGTGAAGAATGCTCAAATTAGGAAATGTTCTTCAAAAGCATCCAAGTAATGACCATGGCAAAAAAAAGACAGTTGGAAAAAAAGAGGGAACAAGATTTATGACAGCCAAAACCTGTCATTTAATTCTTGTAGTGCCAGTATGACTTTGGCAGTTATCTTCTATCCATTTACAGATTAGAAGATTAACATTTCAGAGTAAGTTGTCCATGGCCATAGAATTATAGGCCTTGGTGGAAAGAATCTAACACAGGTAGTTATCACTACAAAGCTACTATTCTAACCTTGTTACTGAAGTGGGATATTAGAGCAGAGCAGGAATATGGTAAATCTGAGTCCCAGCTCTCCACAGAAGTCTCTGCCTCTAAAGGTTGCACAGTAGCTGGAACAAAAAACAAAAACAACAAGGACAAGCCAACAGCCAAGAAGAGCAAAACTACAGAGAATAACTTGAAAAGATGTTTGTGTATGACCTTTGTGGTGGAGAATTTAGCTGTAATTACCCTGAAATCCCCTGCTCAGTTTCTGTACCACATAATCATACAGGTATCAGTTAAATCCCCTGGCCTCTGAGTCCTCATCTTTTAAAGGAAGTAGATCGAGAGGGTGACATTGTTTTGCCTCCAATTTCCTTAAGTACAGAGTCTTTCTCCAAGGTCATTAGTTGATGAACTTAGGGCAGGCTGGTTTGGAGTCTTAATGACAGTTTCTTCTCATCTTTTCCCATGTCTTAACTTCTTTGCCAATTCCCTTCCTGCCTTCTGTTTGAAACTGTTGGCTCTACTTTCTGTTGCAGAATTTCCTCTCTTCTGAAATGCCATAGTTTTGCACTCATGGTATTTCTGTACGTACAAACATTCATGTTTTTTGTTTTGTTTGTGTGCTTGAATTAAATTTAACTTGTATTTGTATTCCGCTGAGTTTGGTTTCCTGATTCTTCATTATTGCCTTCAAAATATTGCTTTCATTGTTTTATTCACTTAATTTTTTTGAAAATATATTAAACTTCTGTAGTGTTCAGGAACTATGGGAAATACTCAAGACAGATGAATAATTCATGACCTTTGGAAGCTAATAGTTGGCTGTATAAATTAACAACTGCTTAAAAACAGTTTTTAGTACAGGGGTATATGCAGTATCAGATACCAAAATGAATATTTTTAAACTCTCCTTCAGTATATCTTAACAAATCAACCCAAAATTCATAATATCATAGGTACATCTGGAAAGGAGACAGAGTTGGGGTTAATAATCAGGACAGGGAGGACATTCCACAGAGACAGAGTATCATTGTCTTTGTGATATTTCATATCCTATAGTTATGGACACCTCCATTTGTTGTCATTATAGTTATAGGAAGACAAAAACTATTGATTTGACCTTTGCTTTTCATCTTTTCCAAAAAATTAATTACAGAGATTTTACTGAAATGATTACCATTTATAAGCCATTCAGTTAACTGGTGTTCTCTTAAATTTTATAAGTTGTAGAAACAAAGAAATTAATGATACACTTGGGCTATTTAAATGTTGTGAAATAACGTCTACAAAATAAATTTTCTTTGTTAAACAACTACATTACTAAAAAAGACCTGTATTCTTGTATCTTATTCAAAGCTCACCCTATAAGCAAGAAAAGTAGACTCAGTTTAATTACTTTTCTTTGAAAAATGAATCTGTCTTTCTTAAAGAATTTCTAGGAAAAAAACACTAAAGCTAAATGTTTAGAAGATAAGCCACAAATTCTACTATAGAATTGATCTCATGCGAAATTTTTTTCAGTTACAGCCTTAGGGATCTAGCCATTGCAATTACAACTTACCTTGCTGACATTTTGGTTCCCAAAACAACTTACTACACCTGATATTACTAAAGTGAATATCACTGTGGCTTTTTGTTTTAATGCTCCCCACTATCTATAATAATCACTTACATGTTCCTTAACCCCTAAATTCTTTCTTAAAACGCAATTATTTTCTCTTTCTTTTATTCTATTCCCAAATTGCCTGGTAGAGATACGTATATGTTTTGTGTGAAACAAATATTTACTGAAAACTTGTTATTATATACTTGCCATCACTATTTTGGGGACCCAAATATATATTTGGTTTCTTATACCTGTTCTCATTTAAACACATAACAGAAGTGATATGTACACAGTGGAGAGGTTCCCCAAAGATAAGTAATCTTCATGTCAAGGTGAGCTTCAGAGAGAAAAAAATCCTTCATAGTTCTCAGATATATGCATATATCAAGTCATTACACTGTATACTTTAACTATATAATTTTTTTTAAAAAAAGAGAATTTTAAATCTCACGAAAGGAGAAAAGACTTTGTAAGCAAAATTATGGGAGCCAGAAAGAGAATATTATGTTCTGGTCAGGAATCTATACATTTTAGTTTGCTTATCTCCCAGTATTGATATTTACCATATTGCACAATAAGTATTTATTTACCATATTTCATCTGTAATAGATACAATTTTGTGAATATTAATAAGTTATTGTCATTAGATAAAGGAAAAGTATATCTTTGATAATACAAAGATAATGACATAAATATTTTTTAAAAAGTAATTGGTATATGTTCTGTCACAATGTGTTTACATAATATAAATTATCTTCTAAATTATTGGTAAATAGGAGTATGCCATCATCTGAATGTGGAAGTAACAATTTTTCTAGCAAGTTATTGATTTTACCACCAAACAACAGCAGCTGAATGTAAAAGTACACCAGCAAAACTGAATGATACAAAGAGAAAAGGAATTGAATACTGCTCATGATACCTATGGTACCTTCTCCCTAGATTTGGCTACGGGCACTCTGTTGCAAACTCTCGTGTGCTTTTCCCCAATATTTGTGCATTTTTACCTTATCTCCATAATTAACATCTTCAACCTTTCCGTACATCTCCTGTCATATAATTATCTACATTTTAAATTTTTTAAAAGAAAATTCCTTTATTTAAAGTAGCATTTCTTTACATATTAGAAATTTAGTTTATCTTTTTTAAAGTTAAATACTTAAATTAATTTTTCAATTATTTTTGTTACTGACTTGATTATGTTTTGAAAAATCTGCTTAATCTCATTTTCTCCATACACTTGGACATTTTAATGTGTGGTTTTTAAGACAACAAGACTTTTCTGGAAATCTTATGTTGTGTATTTTCTTTAAATTCGTCTTAAAAAGTCAATAAAATCATTCAAGAGATATTTTCAATAGCATCCTATGGAAGAAAGGAAGCTCACCCATTCTTATTTAAATAATAATCCATGAAAAATATTAAGAAGAAAATCTACTTGCTTTCATTCCCCAGGCAGGCTGATAATCTGTTCACACAAATTCCTTCAGATCTTTATTTCCCATAGTAAAGCTATAGCCAGTGCCAAAGGCAAGAGTACAAAAACAAATAAATGTTAGAACACGGAATAGTAATATAGTCCATCAATTTGTTTTGGTAATTGGCATATCTCATGTTGTAGATTTGTGGCACCTTTCAAATTCAATTATTCTTAGGCTGAGTTTACTCCTGTGTTGTTTTGTTGTTGTTACTGCTGCTGCTGGTGGTGTTGGCATTCCCACTTACTTCCAAACTACTTAAGAAAAGAGAAACATTTTGTATGTATGTTTCAAAGATTAAACATTTTGTACGCACATATTCCTTAGTACCTAGCAAAGTGTCAGCCAAATTGTAGTTACTTGCAATATATTTTCTATTTGTGTCATGATAATTCAAAGTATCAGTGACTTACATTAAACTTTGAGAAAACAATATTGAAAAGAGTTGATTGCCAACTTAAATTGTTGACAAATCAAAGAAAAATAATATGATTTATAATTCACTGTTAGATATTTTATGGTGACCCTTTGAGAAGTTAGGTACATTTATCAAATCCATGCTGTATAACATACTCTTACTAGTCTATCAGAAAATGTGACTTGCTTTAAAAGTTGTAGTACATTGAGGTTAGGGGTGTAACTCAGTGGTAGAATTCTTGAATAGTTAGTTATTGTAAATTAGTCCAGATTATACAAAAAGTAAGAATATGATAAAATGACTTTAATATATAGGTGTAATGTGAATCATCCACTGTCTCAACTATCTGAATTCCAGTAATTTCTATTATATGGTATATTTGGAACTGGAAGAGATAGTTTCTTTTTTGTAAATATTACTTACCTAGTTGTTACCTATTTCTATAAGTACAATCACTCCTAAGTTTGAGAATTCCAAAGAGCTAAAGAACAGTAGTGTTCCTCCTCGGTATGGACAATATCTCTTTTTTATTATAAACAAATGATTGCTTTGAGGTTGCTGTTGGCTTAATTTCTCCTTGGTAGAAAGGCTTTGTTTTCTTTCAATCCACTTGGCAGAAGAAAAGAACACTTATCCTTGGTGACTGGATATTTTCATCCAGCCAAGAATGTCAGCTTCTGAAAATAATTAATGCAGCAATTATGGCTTCTGTAGGTGAATAAATTGGTGACAGCTCAGATATTGACATGTTTCATCACTCTTTTCAGAAGTAAATGACTGTCAATCCCCACATCATTCCCAGTCTCCAGTCTTGTACTGTGCTGGGTTTATTATTTTTGCCTAATAGTATATATATAATGCATATGTGTCTATATCTCTGTCCATCTATCTATCTATGATACACATATAAAGAGAAAGAGTGAAATAAAATATGTATTATGTGTCAGACATGATGTTTATGTCTCTTCTTTCTTTTTAAACAATATCTGGAAATTCTTGACTCATTTATTTTAGATTTTGTCTGTATAAATGTAGAAATCCTGGTGAGAATATAACTGAGCTTGATGATGTAAGATTTAATCAATTATCTCAATACTTATTTTAACCTTATAATACCTTCTGTTAGAAGCCTTTGGAAGGAGAGAATATTTGATAGGTTTTTAAATTTGCTTATGCTATCTCAGGAAAAGACAGATGTGCTTAACTGGACAACTATAATGCACTTATCATTGGTCATATTGGCATATATACCCAAAGAAAAACCTTACAATCTAATGGCCCCTACATAGTCACAAATAAGAGAAGAAAGCAAAATAGATGTGTTCCGTGGTAGTTGTATTGAATTTCCATGAAATTTTCCCAAAATCATACAGTAAAATTCCAAGCTAAGTACTGGTAAATTACGTATCTGTATACTAGCAGTTGTTAGTAGTGAATTGTGCTAAGCTCCAGTTTTTCTTGATATATTGTATATCTCAGAATTTTCTGAGAATCCCCTAAATTAGAACTACTAGTGTGTGGTGAGTATCTGATATGTAGTTTGTTAAACTTACTGCATCATGATGCTTTAGAATTGCCATGAGAATGTGTCATTGTGTCAAATTCTCTACAGTTTTCTCTTATATTCTAGTTTTAAAGGTCATAACAAAGGAAAGAGCAGGCTATCTTAGGAGACTTCATAAAAATAGCGCTGCTTCAAATTCCTCAAACATTATGCTATCCTGGAATAGGACATTAATGGCAGCCACCAAAGAAAGAAAACACTCATAACTTTGGGTGCTTTCACGAACCTCTGTTATCTCCAGCTTCCCACCTGGCCTGTAGGTGGAGACCTCAAATTTGAACATTATACAGTTGAGTTTAACTTTTTACCTTTTTCTGGCATTCTATTTTAAAATGCAAATTGTTCACCATTTTGATTCTTGCACCATAGAATTTGAAATAGGATGAATCAGTAAAAATATAATAGCTGTATATGCCAAGAGGCATATGAAACTGATAGTTTCCGTTACTATAATAAAACACTTGAGGCAGGTTACTTTGAAGAAAAGTTTATTTGGCTCACAGTTTTGGAAGTTCAAAGTTCAATATCAACACAGTGGTTTGACATCTAGAGAAAGCTATAGATGTCCTTATATCATGTTGGAAGCAAATGGACACATCTTGCACCAGAAAGCAGAATGGGAGAGGGGCCTGGCTTTCTACTTTTACAACAATCCTCTCCCAAGTGCTTGAGGGCCATGTAAAACATTCTTTAATCCATACTAAGAGGAAGGATTGCAGTTGGCCCTGGGCTTCCCACGAGTCCTTACCTCTGAGGAGTTCCACAGCACCTCCCAAAACCACCACCATGGGAGCCAATCTTCCAATCACAGGGACTCTTGGAGGACTTTAAACAGTAGCTTAAAGTCGCTGGAGTTGTCTTTCCTCCCTAAAATGAGCGTGCTTTTGGGTCACCATTTTTAGAACATTCTAACCCTATTTTGATGATTTAGAAAAAGGGATCCTCACTTGGGATTTAGAGGATATGAGTATAGGGATTAGTAATTGGGTATATGATTAATTCTTTGGGTGTCTATGTGCCATGATTGTTGTTTTTATTGTTATCAATGTAGAAATTAGTGCTAGAAATCTCTTCCTTAATATACCAGAAATGAAGGACCAGGGATTTAGCTCAGCGATTCCACCACCTGCCTTGCAAGCACAAGGTCCCGAGTTCCATCTCCAGTTCCAAAACAAACAAACAAACAAAAAACTGAAAATAAGGCAAATTAAGGAATATATTTTTATTTCATAGACTGTGAATAATATGCCACCAATAACTTTGGGTCAGCAGGTGAGCTCTGTTTAGCTTTCATACCATCCAAAAAATTTTTAATCATTATATATTTACAAATTAATGGTATTACATGAAATGTGGCTGCAAGTACTATACTGGGCTGCATGGTTCATGTCTTTCGAGAGATGTCCAGTTTACTCTCCTGAACACCATTCTGTTATTTACATGCTAATTCTTTACACATTTATGTCACCTATGTGACCATATAAGTTTTTGAATTTGTGATACTTTTCGTACCTTTACAATTTTGTCAAAGTATTCTTCTAAGTAGAATGAGAATAACATAGTCATCCAGTGAAATGTGAAGTGAAGAAGTGAAGTCATAGATAACAACTTGATCCTCTTTTACCTACTGCTTTCTTGAGTTCAAAATGTGGAATGAGAATTTCTTTTTTTTTTTTTTGGTGCCGGGGATCGAACTTGAGACCTTGTGCTTGCGAGGCAGATGCCAGAACCACTGAGCTAAATCCCTGGCCCCAAGAATTTCTAATAATCTTGGTGGTCATTCCTTGCCTTTCCTATCTGAATTGAAATTGTGACACAAAGCACTGGTATGATAGAAATGTGTGATATCTTTTTGTGGAGTACCAGGTTCCAAGGTAGAATTCAGACATGCACACCAAGCAGGAAAATACATAACACTGCCTTGCAATTTTCCACAGGTAAAGAATATTGATATTATCAAATTTAAATGGTTTTAGTTCAAACTAAAAGCAAGCACATGACTGTGTGTCATTGTTAAATGCACTTATGGAATACTGCCTTCACAAAGTAAGATTTTTACTATAAGTAGTGTAGAGACAAAATGGGTTTGATTCCTAATCTGTCTTCATTAATATTTTTAAACAAAACACACAAACTGTATGCATTCTACTAAAATGGAGAATGTAAATATGATGTCTTTGATTTTCAAGTGAACAATATGATTGTGATGTTTTTCATATTTTAAAAATAAAGTTAATACTTTATGGTACTTTGGAGATACAATAAACATTTTTATGCTTTCCTATTGACTTTAATTGTTACATATCAATGAATGTAGAGACTGGCAAGAACATTTAAAATGAAATAAATATAAATGTTATTCATTTACACATCTCTGGATCTTAGAACATTGCTTATGAGTTCAATAGAACATAGAAAAAACTAAAATTAAAATGTTTACTCTACTTAAAAATTAAATATAAAAACACTGATTTTTCCACATGTCCAAAAATTATCTGTACCATATTCTCATTTCTTGTTCTTAAATGTGATTACTTTCTTTGGACAATGTGGCAGTTGTAAAACTTTGAATATGTTTACACATGTGTACACGATGTGTATGAAAGAATCTAAACAAATATAATTTCATTTTTCTGCAAATGAACTTAATTTTTACTCAAAGCCTTTCCATATCATTCCAGAATATTTTTATTGAGAAAAAAGTTATTTGTCTTGAAATTTAGAGATCTGAAGTGTATGATTAGATAAATTTCCTTAAGTTCATATATTTGTGTAGCAACTATTCCAGTTAAGATGTAAAACATGTCCATAATCCAACAAAAATCTTGAGTGCTTCCTTTAGTTCAATTCCCATGAGTAGATACCTGCTCATTTCTTTGTTACTACTCTTTCTCTCACATCTTTTCTTAGGTGCCATATAAGTAGATTCTTATGATATAAAGTATTTGTGTCTGGCTCTGTACTTAGAGTAATGTTTTGGAAATTTACATATATATTAGAATATATATATTAATATTACAGAATATCACTATGAATGTTTTTGTCCACCCTAATACTATTATGTGAATATACAACAATCAAATATATGCATTCTCTTGACATAACTTTCCTATCACTTTTAGGCATTTTTCTCCTTGTGGACAGAATTATAAGCATTTATCTTTAGGTCTCTTTGTGGATATGTTTTAATCTGGGGGCAAATGGTGTTAAAATTCTTAGAATATAATAGCTGGATCATAGGATTCATACATTTTTCACTTTAGGAGAAACTGCCAGTATACAAAATTAGTAGTACCATTTACATTGCTACCAGGAAAGAATGAGAGTACTAATCGGTCCATGTTCTACCTATTTTTGAATGTTACACTTAAATTGTAGTCACTGAAGTAGAAGTGTTTTAATTTACATTTACCTGGTGACTAATAATATTTAAGGTCTGTGAATGTGTTTATTAGCTTCAATAAATATGGTTTTTGTCCGTTGCTTTAATTATGGCTTTTGCTGTTCTTATTGTTGATAGGTAGGCATTGTTTATGAGTTCTGAACATAAACTCTGCCAAAAAAGTATAGACCTAAAAAGAAAAACTTGTATAAATATTTTAATCCTAAATTTATTGAGACATCATGAGATTAATACAAGTTACCTTTGACCTCAACAATTACAAGAGGTGCTCAAAGTAGTGGCCATTAGCCTCCAAACATTTATTAGTACAGAGAACTGCTGAAGTGTGTGTGCATTTTCTGGGTAGACTCTATATAAGTCCTCTGTCATGTAAATATTTACTCCCTCCCTTTTGATTAATGTTTCTCATTTCTCAGTTTTCGTGAGTGACAATGAGCAACAGCTTTTAATTTAAGTGATTCAGTTTATCAGTTCTATAATTTGGGGGGGGGGTACCGGGGATCGAACTCAGGATCTTGCGCTTATAAGGCGGCACAGTGCCACTGAGCTAAACCCCCGGCCCCTGTCACCTTTTATTATTTTATCTAAAATTTTTTGTGTTCCCTTTAAGGAATTATTGATCACCCATAAGTCACAGCAAAACAACAATTAATTTTCTAAGTTATAGTTTATAGAAATTCTTAGCTTTCTGGTAGAAACTTCATCACTTTAGATTTTCCATTTTAATCGATCAGCATCATAGTTAATTTTTATGTGTGATGTGGGTTACATTTGAGGGTCATTTCACTGTTTATATTTATCTATTTTTTTCTGTTATCTATTTCTATTTTGTCCACAAGTCTCCATTCTCTGTTAAATTATGTTTAAACTTTTCTTAACTGTTAATTGACCATCTAGAAATAAGTCAGTTCCTAGACAATCATTTGTTCATTTGATTTATAGGTCTAATCTTACATCACTATTCCTCTCTTAATTATTTTATATCAGATTGGTGCTCAGCCTTTTTTACTTTTGACATTTCTGTATTCTTTTCAAATTTCAAATGAACTTATAAATAACTAGTTTAATTGTTTGGTAATGTAAATGGTATTCATTTACTGGTAATATAAATAACTACAAGTAAGTTTTACAAATTGATCTTTCATCTTGTGATCATAATTGTTTGTTCTGCATTAAACACAGTGTTTTATAGAATTCCTTAAGATTTTTTACCAAAATACCTTTGCCGCCTATTAATAAAAACAATTTTATTTTTCATTTCTAATATATCTGTCTAGGTATTTTTCCTTCCATTATTGTAATGGTTAGAACCTCAGGATTGAATAGAAGCTGCAACAGTAAAATATTCTGCCACCCTCTTCATTTTTGGTTGACATTTTGTCCTTTATTGTGTAAATCATATGGGTATATATTATATGAGTATTATATGATAAATTGTAAGGGCTTATTTTTAATGTTACAGCTCTCATTCCTGGGATAAACTGTGTTTGTAATGATGTATTATCTTTTTATAGAATATATAGGATGCTATGTGCTAAGAGTTGAGAGGATGTTTGTGTTGGCCTATGTTCATGAGCAATTTTGGTCTCTAGTTTGTATTACATGTAACATTTTTGTGTTTGGGATAAACCTATGAAGATCACATGGCCTGATTTTTTTCTTTTTGGTAGTACTAGGAATTGAATCCATTTGCACATGATAGGCAAGCTCTTTACCACTGAGTTACAATCCCACCCCTTTGTAAAATGTTTACTTTGAGACAGAGTCTTATTGTGTTGCCAAGGCTGCCCTCGAACTTGTGCTTATCCTGCTTCATTCTCCCAAGTAGTTGATTGACTACTGTCCCTGGACTAGGATGACTGATTTTTTCTTATTTAAATATTTGGGAATTTCACAATCAAACCACATGCACAGTCATTTATTTTGGGGAAAGATTTTTTTGCTTCACTATAAATTCAATTTATTTAGTGGTCATAAGGTCCTTTGAATTTCCTGCCCTTTTTATCTGTGTCAACTTGGTGCATTATACTTTTTAGAGAGTATGTCCATTTCAGCCCAATTGCTTAATTTACTGACAAAATTATGATATGTTCATTTTCATAATTTTATACTGATATGGTATGCAAAAAATTTACTTAATACTGGTTCTGTTGTATTGTATTTCATGTGTCTTCTTCTTAAACAGCCTTGGAAAGAAATTATTGGTGTATATAATTTTCAAAGAATTCATGTTTGTCTTTGATCATTTTCTGTTTTGTCTTTTTCCAATTTCATGGACCTCTGCCTTATATTTATTTTCTCCATTTTTTAAGATTTGTGTTTTTTCTTTTGTTAAGAGCAAAATTGAGTTCTTCATATATTTTAAATATTTTATATATTAAAAATTTAAAGCAATAAATATCACCCTCTGAAATTCTTTAACTTCATATTATCAATTTTGATTTTTTAAATTTTTTTCAAAATATTTCCCTATGATGTTTTCCCAATTTTTTTTAAATCTATGTTTATTTAGAAAAGTATTGATTAATTTTCAAATTTGGTAGTAATTTTTAAAATATCTTAACATTATTGATTTTTAAATTCATTCTATTGTGTTTATAGGTTTCACTTTATATTTAATGATATTGATTTATGGTATATACACATTTATGAACTTTACATGTGGAGTTGAAAAGATTCTGTTTCTGAAATTGTCAAGTATAAGGTTCTGTAAATGATAACTACTGCTAAATGTATTACAATGTGTTTCATGTTTCTATCTTTTCTGATTCATACTTATTTTATCATTTATTTAGACTAAGAAAAGAGAATTAAACTTTTCCATTAGACCATTACATCATTAGATCTTTCTACCTTCAGTTCTATCTGTTTTTGCTTCATTGCTACATTTTGCAATTCTACCATTCCTATAAATGTACTTATGATTGCTGGTTTCTGATGAATCTACCTTTTATATTATTGTAAAATGACTTTCAACCAGAGACCCCTGCAACAGATCCCAGTCTCTTGCTCAGTACTAAGATGCATGGCGAGAAGAAAGATTTAGAGACAGAATGAAAGAGACAAAGATGGGGAACTAGGAGGACCAGTGCTTTAGCGACCAAAGGCTTGAGCAAGTAAAGGCCCTGAACAGCCAGAACCATCAAGATTTATTGGTGACACAATCATAGTCAAGTTGGGGTAAAAGGACTACTTGATGGGGCTGTGTATAGTTGCTAGGGATACCTTGCTGACACAGGCAAGGCTTGCAAAAGAAGAGACAAAGCATTCTTGTGTTAGGTTGGGAACAGAATTTGGGTAAGAGTCACTCTGACCTGTGTGTTATCTCGTATGCTTTGATAAGACTTGTTTCTTAAAATTAAACAATTGTGGGCTTAACTCTTTACAGTCTGCACTGCTTACATCCTGCTTTGGGCATAATCAATGGGACAGTCCCCCAAAACTTTCATTATGTCTTGTAAAACTTTTGGCTTTAAGTATCTTACACAGTGTAGCCATCCCAGCTATGCTAGTTTACTGAGTATATTATTTCTTTCTTTAACATGCAAACAATCTGTGTCTTTATTTTTAAAGTGCATGACCCTTATGAGGTTTAATAGAAAGGCTTGTGTTTATCCAGCCCTTCTAACTAAATGGGTTCCAATCTTTGTCTCTCCTTTTGTGAATGCCAGCTGCAATACCTACTCAAATTTCTTATTCTATCATTTTTTCTGTACAGAGCTTTCTAAATTATCTCCTATGAAAATGCATTTCAGAAGCTCATCATGTATTTTATAAAAGTTTAAATTCAGATGGGGAGGTTACCCTTTCTATGGTTAGTTCTATCAGGATTTCATTTTCTAGTCCTTTTGATAGCTTTAGTCTCTTTCCTCTGACATGCAAGCCACTAAACACTACATTTTTCTTCTTAATCTTCTCCTCTTACAACAGTCTAGAGTATGAGACAACAACAGGACATTGCTGTTTTCATGAATTTCAAAGTAGGAAATGAAGCACAGGTACACTATATTTTCTACGGTCATGACTATCTAGTGCTTTTATCATACACACCACATTCTCAGATCAGATTTTAAGTTTCTTCTGTCTCTGGCTAAACAAGTATTTTAGCCCTTCCTCAAGTGTGATATGAGTTGAACATAGAAAATTACATATTCAATCATAAGATACTATTTCAAATTTATTTTTATTCCATAAGTTTGTTGACACTTAAAATATTTCTTTTGTCATTTTGAATTAATTATTAATTAGCTTGCTTTTTCCCTATGATCTAAGGAAATGTTTCATAGGGCCTTAGATGTTCCATGTCAACGGAAAACAGCATTGAAAGGTAACGCAATGGTTAGTATGTTAATCCACTTTCTTGCCATGGGTGTATGTGTTCCTTTGTGTGCATAAGACAAGAAAAAATTCTATAGTTGTTCCAAAAAAGGGAAACAACAAACAGTGTGATCCAAGAAAAGTTATTCTTTCATACTTTCAATAAGTAAGTATTTTCATTCTTTCTCTGATATATTCTGAGACAGTGATGAATAAGACAAGAAACAATCTTTAATATAGTGACACTTATGGTTGGAGGATATAAAGAAAACTCATTGAATAAGAATATAGATCAAGCAAGTTAAATTTCTCCTAATTCATGCAAATAAAATCTGAATAAGGAATAAAGAGAGATGAGGAGATCTATTTTAGACAAAATATTTCTAAGAAGGTAAAATTTTAGCAGAGATATGAAGAAAGGCAAAAACAAGCCAGTTTAAAGTTTGTGGGGACCTAGCTTCAAGTAGGAAGGACTGAGAGCCTGGAGTCTGGACCCTGGGATGGGAGAGGAAATCACTGTGGCAGAAGCAATGAGTTGGCTGGACAGTGGTGGAAGGCACAATGTCAGATTCATTCCTTCCAGCCCTGGACAGTTCTATCAGGTCATCCCTAGATGCCTGGCAAAATGATTGTTTTCTCTATCTTCTTTCATACCAAAATAGTGGATAAATTCTCTAAGAACGGTTGGTTTCATCTGTTTGAAGCCTTCATAAAATTAGGCCCTCGTACTGGCTTGTACTTTAGACTAAACATTTTTTAATCAAAAATGAACATATGATTCTTTGTAAAAGTACAAGATTCTTGACATTGATGACTTCATATTCCTTCTTTAAAAGATTATTTTCATTTACTAAAATTTCTGGAAATACATTGTTACTAGCAATCTGTTTCAGTTTTAGTTTTCAGGAAGATTTTAATCTTGAGGCATGTCATATAAGGGTTTTGGCTAAAACTTACTTGGTCTTTAAAATGTCAAATTCTAGCATTCATGTCAGTGTTGCATTCAATATTTTTACATTTAAGTGTTAGATAGAATTCATTTTTCCCTTCAAATGATCTTTTTATTATTTTCAATTGTGGTGGAAACTCCAAAAGGCCTCATTAATTTGAAATGATTGAAACCTAGTTGTTTTTTCAAAAGAAAAAAATCCACTTTGTTCTCTTTTGCAAGATGTATTAGGTTTACTTTAATGAGAAAAATAACTTTCTGTTTCAAATTGAATAGCACATTTTTTCTGCAGTTTGAGGTTACTTTCGTTAATAATATTTGTTAAATGCAAAAGCTGGTTATGAAATGCCCACGAATAGGCTAGGTTTATGTTTATGATAGACATAACCTGAGAGCAACCCTGTGATTCAAGGAACCTGTGCTTGTCCAAATTCTCTGAGTCATAAGAAATGAAGAAATGCATTTTGTATTTACGAGGAACTGACACAATTTAATTGACTTGCACTCACTACCTGCAGGCAAGCATAGCTGTAGACTCCTGTCTTGAGGCAGATCTGTAAGAGTAGCTAATCTCTCTTCCATGTATGGAAATGTTTCTTTTAACCCACAGCAAAGGAGCCTATGTTTTGATGTTCTTTCCAGTATTCCTGGTTTATCAACGCTATTTTTCTAGGGGCTTGATAACACTGGAAACACTAAAAATAAATAAGGTGTGTAAGACATTCCATTTCTTCTCCAAATTTAGAAATGGAAAAATTGTAGAAATTTTCTTTAATAGATTGCTATTGTTAAACTATGTAAAACATGTTATAAATGTTGAGAGAATCTACCTGGGAAGAAAATGGTCTTGGGAAAGCATTCCGGATGTGTAGACACCTGAGCTATTTCTTGAGCAGTCAAAAGGTTATCAGGTGGAGAAATAGTTTGGATTCATTATAGAGACAGGAAATAGGCTGAGAACCTTTTGACCCGTGTTGTTTTCCATAGACATCGGTATATTTAGAAAAAAGATGGGCAGGTAAAATTAATGTCAGGCTATCAAAGTTATTGAAAGCTGTTTAAGCTAAGGAAGACTTTAGAATTTTTTCTGCAATCGTGGAAAAGGACTTGTTTCTTTTGGTTTTCGTCGTTTTTTAATTAATGGGAAATGAGACCAATGCCCGCGGTTTTGGAAATGACCTTGACTGACAAAACCCTGAAATATCCAAGAAGGAAGGAGGGATTCAGTCTGAGGCACCCATCTGGGATGGGTACAGATAAAAGGTGTGCCATTTTCAAAGTCTGTTCACTTTGTATATAAGTAAGGACCCGAGTTTGATCCCTGGTACCAAAACCAAAACAAAACAAAACAAAACAAAAAAAAGAGAGAATTCAAATGGAATTGGAAAACCTTACTCATTTTTTCTTCTCCAAGTTTGTGACACATTCTTGGAAAATTGAAATGTCTCAAAAGACTTACAGTCAATATATTGTTCCTGTATTCTTTCACTTATTGTTTCCTAAGCTTATTTAACCACAGCTTACAGTGAGGACTTTAATAAACGCAAAGGCTCTAGTGGAAACACTGTTATATCCAGCGCAATAATAGAGCTAACATTGATACAAGTAACATGTGCCAGACACACGTTGAACTCGTTTGATGACATGTGTTATATTTATCCCTCACGACAGCCCAAGTCACAAATAAAGTGAACAATGGTGCGATTCCACGTGCAGTCTGGAAGATACCTGTGGCTTTGAGGGATGAAATGGTTTGCCAGGGTGGCAGAGTTAACCAGCCAGGAGACTAGCATGTGAGCCCAGGAGATTAGACACAGTTCCCTTGATACATGTGGTTCCGCCCCTCACCCTTTCACTCTACTTTGTGCTCCTGAAAGAAAGCACACATTAGTGATCCAAGAAAAAGAGATTTGAACCCTTTCAGCTTACTCTGGAAATCCCTTTAGGAAGCAAAAGGATCTTAAACATTTTTGTCCATTGCTTTGCTAAGTTTTTTTGTGGCTTCAAGCACACCTTGGGACATTTTTCATCTAGGTAAGGGAATTCATCATTTTTCTCTTTTTAACTACGACGTAGTGGAACTGTCATGTTAAATCTGTCATAATGATAGGGCCCTATTTCCTTTCAATGTTGAGAACTCCCGTATCTTGATATTTATTCTTTCACTCACTCACATTCATTCTTCTAGGGAAATTTTAGTATCTCTAGGTTTTTTGAAATAACTACACGACTTTATTTATTTTGGAATTTTTTACATCCCTGAAATATTTTTCATAAAATAAATCCAATAGGATATAAGAATATTTTCCAATAATATGTTGGATGAGTTCTCTTCATTATTGGGAATTTTTCATAGAAAAGTGAAGAATTAAGGAATTCAAGACCCTTTGTTATCTTTACAAGGAAACAGAGGCGTTGTTAAATATAATTAAATTTCAAACTACCATTTTCCCATCTGTGGTTTGCCATAAAGTTATCAGAAAACACCACGTTAGTAATCACTAAAATTTATTTAGTGCTTTCCACAACAACAGTAAGGAAATGGGGCATCGTTTTTATTTTACAAATGATAAGGAGTTCAGGGGAATCAAAGTAGGAGTTGTGACTTCATTCGGCATGTTAGAGAGAACTGCAGCTTCATCCAAGGAATTCTGTTAGGTGAAGTCAGCATCATCAGCATTCATCAAGGCTCCTTCCTTTGTCAGCAATTACATCGGAGGGGATGATGTCTATGTAAAAGAGTTGATGGGGCCATGGCTGTAGGCATGGAGACATACAGGGATGCATCTTGGCAGTCTGCACATTTGATGAGGGCTTGTGCATTTGAGGGAGGGCTCGTGCATTTGTCCAGAGCTGTGTTCTGCCTGCTCCTTACACTGCTCATCACTTGCCTTGCCCTAGGGGATTTCTGTCAGTAACAGTTAAACTGCTGGCAATTTAAGTATTCCCTATCAACCTGAGGCTATTTTGGAGCATGTTCCTGACACAGTATTGCAGAATTGCCACTAGTAATAATTTTTTCTTCTATTAATTATGACACTTTCTCTTGGTTCTTTTCTCTCTCTCTCTCTCTCTCTCTCTCTCTCTCTCCCTCTCTCCCTCTCTCCCTCTCCACCCCCTCTCTCTCCCTCTCCCTCTCTCTCTCCCTCTCTCTCTCTCTCCCTCTCTCCCTCTCTCCCTCTCTCCCCTTCCTCTCCCTCTCTCTCCCTCTCCCTCTCTCTCTCTCTCTCTGTCATGCACTCACACTCACACTCAGAAAATAAAGGAAAGATGGTAATTACAGAATACAGAGATTTATTTTTAGATTGAAAATACAGCAAGTATTGTCTTAATCAAAACTGAAGATCAGACTTAAAAATAACAACATAGAATCTAAATTCCCTTGAAATATGTAATTCTCTAAAAGCTTATTTCTGCCCTTAACTTACCTCCCAGGTAAGTTAAGAGGCAGAATGCTTGGAAACATTTTGATCTTTCTCTGATATCTCATAATTCTACCTTAATGTTTATGATAATTGTATATATTTATTAGGTCTTCTTTTCTACTTTTTATCTTAAAAGGAAGACTTTTAACCATTCAAGTATTTTTTAAATGTGTAAATCTGTATTGTGGGTGAAAACAATACTTTGGTAGGGGGAGACTAGTACTAGCATAGTGAATTGAAAAGAAAAAAGAAATTGTCCAATGTACCTCACATTCAAGAAAGTGTGGTAGTATTGCAAATGTACTTGCATGCCATATTAGCTTGAGAACACTCATTGGGAAGGCTTAATATGGTTTAAATAGTCATGGTGAGTTTCACAATTTATAAGAAGCAAGAAAGTCATAAAAATAGGTGACAACATTAGTGGGGTAGTGAAGCACAAACCCATAAAAGAGGTATCAACTGCATTTTTCTATATTTCTAAGGTGACCATCAACCAAACATATCATTTGAATAATCATGAGCCATAAGAATAGACAATAATTACACTGGGGAGGACAGTCTCCTGACTCCTTCATTGTCATTCAATACACTGAAAGGAAACTTCTTTTACAAACACTCTATTTTCTACTTTAGAAATCAATTTGGTGGTAGTTTTTGTTTTCATTTTCCCCTGTTTTGAGATAAAGAATATACAAAACAGTAGGTGTATTTTGTGGCCTTTGTTTAAGGTGATAGAAGCTGAGTAGAGAATCACACTGCTTCATGTGTTAAGGGTTTGGTCCCTGAGGCCACTTCTCTTGTTTAAAATACAACTGGCAAAGTTGAACAATGGAAAAAATTCACCAGCAAAATACTACAGATTTCAAATTCAAATAGTACATGTGAGGATTTAAGGTAAAATGAGATGCTGTGACTTGTCAAGAAAATTTGCATCACATTTTATATGACGGATGTGTTAAACTTCTCTATGGAAATCAGCCTCAATGTCTGATTGAGCCCTCACTTGGCTGGTTTTATACTTACTCAACCAGTATTTAGTACTTTAGGCTCCTTCAGCTTCACACTCGCATATGGGATCCATGGCTGATAAAAATATTGGTATAAAGGCAAAGGCAAAAAAATTGTCTTCTTCGTGTTCTACATACTTGTTGTTGCTAAATTTTCTTTTGTTTCTATGTTGTAATGGCCAAGGTACACTGTCAAGAGCATGTACTTTGTATCTGTGTTTATATCCTTATTGCATAATCCATTATCTGCCCATGGTATGAACCAAAGAAGCAAGGGTGTAAAGGAGAGCGAGACAGCAGGTAGGAGAAGAGGGAGAAGAAGGAGAAGGAAGAAGGGAGGGAAAGAAGAAAGTGAATGAAGAAAATAATCCATTTTATTGGTTCTTATTTATCTCAGTTATTTGTGGACTTTAATTCATCCCAAAACCACATACTCAAATAGAAAGTTTTGAAGATAATTTTACTCAAATTCAACAGAGAAGAAATACAGGCAAATTATAATTTTAAACCAGGCACCTCAGATTTCAGCAAAACTCTTCCCAGTTTCTCCAAATATAGTAGCTAATTATGTGAATCCTCCTTTTTCTTCTTCGTTCTTATTCCCATAGTCTTTCCCCAATTTCAAATTCTTGACCACTTCATTTTCAGCAAGTCCCACAGGAATAATAGCTCCTGTCACAAGCAGTGGGAGGCATATGATGTAATGGTCTGAGTAATTTTGTTAAACCCACTTAGCACCTAATCCACTCAAGTCAAAGCTGGTATTGGAGTTATCACTCACTAGACTGGCTTTGTGTGCAGAGCAATTCAATACCCACACATCTTCACAAATTACTGGTATGCATCCTCAGACCGTAGGCTGCGACAGCTGAAGAAAATACCTCTTCAACTCCTAATTTTCTATATTTTCATTTCATTCTTAACACCTCTTTGTAGACAATTAGCTTTTTTCCCTTTTTCTTTCTGAGACTATTTTAAATTAGCCCGTTTCAGGCTGATGAATGAACCAAGTTACAGCCCTTGAAGGAAGCGCTAGCTGAATGCTAAAATGATACTCATTGCTAGAATGCAATGCAATATATTTTATTCTCAGAGGCAAGCAACGGAATATACACTTTTAAACATTTTCAAACCAATGTATAAGTCATACACTGTGCATCAGTTAAGACATATCTAAAAACCAATAGGTGACTAGAAAGCTCTTGTCTCATTTTAAAAAATAATGGGTCTAGTTGCTTTGCACTTAGGCTTTCTCTAGTATGGATTGTAATTCTTATAAAGACTTGCAGTAAAAAGATAATTAATTTGGAAATTGAATGCAAATGGAAAAAAAGGTACATAGCACACCATGTATTTACATACAGTACTAGGTAATTTTTCTTCCTTCTCTGAGCTGACCTCTCTTTCTTGACTACAGATCTTGCTGGTGGAAGATGAATCCAGCTTGCTATTTTCAGTCATTGTTTTAGAACAGTTCTATCTCATATACCTGGGATTGTGGGTGAACACGTTCACATATTCAAATATTCCGAATAACTAAAACATCTCCCTGCAAGAAAGGTTTCCAGCTAAGAGTTGTGATGGAACACTTTCTGAAATATGTCAAACATTGCATTGTTTTGTTATTATTGTCATTGTAGACAGAAAGCACCAAGTATATCTCCTCTCCATGCATTTAGAGGCATCATTATGAACAACTGTCATTGTATCCTGCCATATTATGCCAATGCCTTCACAGGCTTTCAGGCCTTTTTCCTTTCCCTGAATCACAACTTGTAGCAGTGCTTCTGTCTTTCCCATTTCCTGTCACAGTTGTTTGCTGGTTTACCTCCATATTTTAAGTAGTAGCATGAGCCACTGATACTCCTTCTTCCTTTAGAGTAAAATGCAAGATTTTTTGTGATAAATGCCTGCTACTCATCAACAATTTCTGTCTATTCTAGTTTGTAACTATGTCCTGAGATTTGTTACCACTAGTCATATCTCTGTACAAGTGGGCAGGAAGTGGGCAATCAATGGATATCCACTCTGAAAAAACAGGAAATATCAAAGTTCATTCCATGCTGGAAACATTCAAGGTTCTGAAGAATGTCCCACAGTAGCTATTACACATGTAAATATGTAAATAGAGAAATGTAAAGAAGTGTAAATAAAGGTAAGTTTTTCTTCTCCAAGGTTTCCCATCATGTCTTTCTTCTATATTGTACCCATAAGATTTGACATTATTCTAAAGTCCTTATTCAATACTTTGGTTGGTATGTTTGTCCCCTTCAGATATCATCATAAAATTTAATTGCTCCCATGTATTAGTGTTAGGAGTTAGGACTTTTAAGAGGTGATTAAGGCACCATGGCTCCACTCTCACGGGTAAGATTATGCTGTAAAAGTGTGAGTTTGACACCTCCCCTCACCCCTCGCTGTGTTTCTTGCCTTCTCATGTATGACTGTGCAGTGAAATAGCTCTCACCAGATAGTCACCTCAACTTTTGTTTCTTATGTATTATCTTGTCTCAGTTGTCCTCTCATAGCAGCACAAAATGGACAAAATCATATATCTCAAAGTTTAAAACGATGATAAAATTATGAGTGTTTCTGGATGATTTTAGACTTTATTTGCACATCTCAAAGATAATAAAAGTAACTTCTTGTTTATGTATTTATGTCTCTATTCACCCATCTTAGGTGCCCAAAATTTAAAAAAACTAAAGATTGCACACTGTTATTTAACAAAGTGGTTTATGTCTAACATTATTACTGTGGATCATACTTAAACAAAAATCTGTATTACAGATAAGAGTTTTACTTTTTTTAAAGGAAAAAGAATAAATGTTATCTTTGTAGCATTATGCTGTCTTTTATAATTACTCAGTGTGCTATTATAGTCGTAGAAAATAAATATATTGTTTAGAACTTTATGTAAATACCCTACTAATTGAATGGCATACATTTTTTGCCCCTTTTTTTGTGCAGCTGAGCATAGAAGCCGGGCTTTGTGCTTCCTAAGCAAGTGTGCTCCGATTAGCTCACCCCCTAGCTCTCAGCCTTGGTCGCCTTCTTTTTTGCTGAGACATAATACATGATACCCACAACTTGGAGGAGAGGATTGTATTGATTAATGTTTCAGTCCATAGTCAGCTGGCTCCAGGACAGGATGGCATGGCAGAGAGGCCTGGGTGAGGAAAGATCCTCACTGCCTGGTGGACCAGAAGGGAAGCCGAGAGATCCAGAGAGGACTTGGGAAGGAGATAAACCATTCCAGGGCACACCTCCAGAGACTGCCTCTTCAGAACAGACCCCAGATCCTAAGAGCAAGTATCATTCACAGCTATGAAACTTCATAATCCAAACACCTTCTAAAAGCCCCACCTATGAGCCCATGAGGCTCTTTGGGGACATCTAGATACAAACCCTAATGTCCCCCATAGAATTTGTATGTGTTGGAAATACTGTTCTTTATTTGACTTATTATCTATTTTAAAATGCTTACATCTATCTTAGATTGCAGAAAATATAAAAACAGACCACAAGCCTAGTTTGACTCATGGGTCAATTTGTAAACTTCTGATATAGAGGGCTTTAATGAAATTGAAAGGACATATTTACCTATCAAGGATGAGGTCTGCATGTGACATCAGACTTCTAGTAAAAGACTGAGAGAGACAGTAATTGATTACTCTCGAATATATTGATAGTTTTAAAAGAAAAATACCCCCCAAAAATAAACAAAAAATACCCTTGGATATTTCGCAGTTTTTTGATTATTTGCTTTTGGATAAAATATTATTTATAACACAATTTTTTAAACTTTAACATGCCTGTGAATTACCTAAAATATCTTGTGAAAAGTCAGGCTTTGATTTAGTGTATCTGAGATGGGGGCTGAAGTTTTGTATTCAATGCTTTTGAAGTATACCCATAGACCTCAGAAAAAAGCCCAATTTGACTTGATAAATGATAAAATCTATGTGGGGGAATTTAAATGAAGAATATTTGATAGCTTTAAATAAAGTGCATAATCCTTGAAAAATAAAAGTCAAAGGCATGGAAATATTTTAATAACACATGAAAATGATATAAATGGCTTCACAAAATCAGAAAGAATTGCACAGAAAGCCTGGAATGCTTTACTTGTTAAGCAGTAAGTATCCTGGTTATGACCAAAAATATAACTCTTAATGGAAACTGGATTCATTCAAAATCATGAAATATTTTTTTGGTATATTAACACTTGCCAAAATAATGAGGGATTTGGTGCAAATGATAAAATATAAGGATTATTAAAAATTGATATATATTTTCTAGGCTTACACATTGCATTTGCTGTGTGAACACATAAATATGCAAGTATGTGTGATGTTTAAAATGCGTTTGGTCTGAGGATTTCTAATGTCAAGTTTCAATCCCATGCAAATGAAAGGGGCTGAATACATAAACCTGTCAAAATCATGATTTTAATGGAAATGTCAAGATACTTCTGAAAGCCAGTATAATAATCCCTTTTATGCAGCACTAGGAAAGAGCCTATGATCCTAAAAGAACTAACCTGTCACCCACACTATACGTTTTATCATATTACCATCCCTGGCTCCATTATCTAAATGACCAAGTACTCCTTCAATTCTAGGGCTAAATTATGTCATGACACGACTATCATCATATTTATACCTCATAAAATTAAAAAGGTTATTAAACATAATTTGACCTTTGGCATACTCTAATGGAATCCTGGTTTTCGCAGTTTGCTTTCTTTTCCTTCTTTCCCCTTCATCATTCACTCTTCTTTGTCATTTCAGTTTTTTATATTATCCGTTTTTTAAAAAATGATTTGTTCTTAGTTATAGCAGACATCATGTTACACAACCCAATCTAGGATTTTATGAAATGCAAGTTGTTTTTCTCCGGCACTTCCTAATCATGATTCAAAGCTGCTTCTCAGAGGAAAGAAGTTACTCCCATTCACACCTAAATTCAATGCCAAGTACATTTGCCCTTGAAAATTTTCTAAGGCACTGGGTGATGTGAGGGCCGAGGTGTCTCACTGTTCTCCAGATGCTATTGTCTCGAGCTGGCAGCAGTGCAGTGCAGAAGGCCGTTCGTTATGTTTACCTTCATTTGTCCACCGTGATCAAAACATATTCGAGGAACAGATGCTTCAGGATGGACAAAGTTCGTGCATTTTGTATGTTGGACAATTGAGAAAAGAAGGATGTTTGTAAGAACCTTTACAGACCCTGAGCTCACAGCATTCCTTTAAAGTAGTTTTAAATAAATTAAAGAGAAGTCATTGTTTTATGAATGCTTCAAAATAAAGAGTTTTTTTTTACTATATATGTAGATTATATTCAATATATATGGGATACATATTCCTACCTTTGGGTTTTCAGTGTTAATTTTTCTTGTCCTGAATATAAATGATTCAGTAATATACTAAAAAAGTAATTCCAGACCCTTCTCCATACATAATCTTAACTTTCAGTCTCCTCCAGTGTAATTGTTAGTTTTTAGCATTCACCAAAGTTCCCTGTTAAAGTCCCCAGTGACAGTGTCTTCCCACTGCAGAGACATTTGCACAATTAATTTTCCATTCTAGCGAGAAGTCTCTTACCTCACAGCTTCCTGTTCTTGGTTTGATTTACTATGTCATTTATTTACACTCAGTAGCTATTTATTAAATACTTACTACATGATGAAAAAACACAACACCTACCCTCAAAGAATTTGTAGTCTGCAAGGTATGTAGGCAAAAGAATTGATAATAAAAATATGATGTGATTTGCTATCTTTTAAATCTATGAATCAATCAATATATATTCATGAAATGAAAACTAGGGACTGTCATCAAGCCTTTATTATACATAGATGTGGTTGTGGATATAAATACAGACACAAATGGAATTATTGCCTCCAAAGAGGTTGGAAACTAGTAGGAGAAAAATAATAATGTAAAGAGAAAGTCTTGTTACAAGAAAGATATTATATGATAACAGTTTTACATTCTTATTAGAGGCAGAAAATCCGTAGGAAATTAATCCTTCCCTGGTAAGGATTTTTCTTACTTTGTGTTCAATATTGGTAATAATTCTTTATTTGTTCCATATTTTCTTGATCCCTGAATGAATAATTTATATCCCTATTCATTTTTAGAACTGACCACAGAAATCCCTCTATTTCTTTGGTCTTTTATCATCTCCTTTCTTTAATTTGCTTCTTTTTGTATATGGTGGTTTTGGTAGTCTAGTTAGGCAGCCCTAACAAAAACAAAACAAAACAAAACAAAAAAACTGAGATTATGTGGCTTAAACAATAGAAATTTATTTTCTCAGAGTCATGAAACCCAAAAGTCCCAGATCAAGGTGCAGCCATTTTGGTCCTGGTGAGGGGTCTCTTCCGTATTTGCACTGTGTTGGCGTGTGGCATTTCCTTTGTGTGGGTGCCAATAGGGAAAACTACAAGCTAGTTCTCTTGTGTCTCTTCTTAATCTATTCTTCTGTCCTCATTTAACTTTAATTACTTACTTAAGGGCGATACCTTCAAGTACAGACACACTAGGGGACAGAGATTTAACAATATGAATTATAGGAGGAGAAGAGAGACCCAATAGTCATTCTGTAACAGTGATCGATGATTAGTTAATGATTTGGCCTCGTATTTACAACTTCAGTAATTAAGCTTCCCAGACTCCAAACAAAATGTCATATTGCAGTTTTGTGTTACAGTTACATAGTTGATCCCGTGCTACCAATGAATACACTGATAGATAAGATACTAATTCTCAGAAGCAAAGCATACATCATAGATCACTAACTGGGGAATATGAACCCTTAAGTTGGTAAAAATCTGAAATATTGTCGTGTCACTTTATTAATTAGGAAAAGCAAGCAATTTATCTTCTCTACTGGCAGAAACTAAAGTATATAATTTCATAAATACTAACTCTACTATGTTTTGCCTCGGTGCATATAATTTGTGTATGTTTTTCTAAATTGATATTTCGATTAATGTATGATGTGTGATGTTGCTCAAATTCAGCACTTCAGTTTCAAGGTCTAATCAAGTAACAACTGTCTGGTCGAGGCCTTGCAAACACTTGCCACTCACAAGGGAGCTAGAAACACACTCATATCAAGATAGTACTGTTTTTCTGTTTCTTTTGTGGTTATTGTTCTTGTTTTTTATTTTTTCCTGTTGTTCTAGATACTGAACTCTGGACCTTATACATGCTAGGCAAGCACTCTACCACTGAGCTATACTCCAAAGCCCCAATTTTTGTTTTTGATTATAGTCTCTGAACTTGAGCTGTCACACACACACACACACACACACACACACACAGAGCTTACCACAGGGATTGAGTTTTTATTTTACTCCTGATATATATCTCATCTTCATATGTTGGAGAAAAATAAACAACAAAATCCAAGGGTACAAGCTTAATCTTTCTTCTATGAAGAGCCATAGTAGGGTCTTGAGTTTGCTTAATCTTTCTGCCTCCTCTCTCCATTTTGTAGTGTATCCAATGTACTTCTTCAGCGTTAATCGTCCTATAACACTGCTTTTTATCTCATTACACACTGCTCTAAAACCATCCATGCTTCCCCATTAGCGTGAGATAAACTGCAAATGCATAGGTTTTATGTACTCTTGATAGCAAAGCTTGAATAGTTTTATTCCTTTTCTGTCATGTATGAGGCCCTCTGAGATCTTACTGAACTTTGTTTCTCCTAGATTTTATATATATGTTTTCTCTTATATGCATGCTGTCATTTGTAAAATTTTCCCAGTGATATACTCCAGCAACTTATTGTTTACATAAGAGGCAATATTATTAGCATTTCAGAACAATTTGTCTTGTCTGTAATGTTCTCTATTATGTAGCTTTACAGGACACTAAGAATCCCTTATCTTTACTTATTAAATGCCTGTGGAACCCTTGCATCATACTGACACCCAAAATTGGCTTCAAATGTTTCTAATAATACTATTCAGGATTCTTGATCATAACAAAAAATCCCAATGAATTTGGCTTAAACAAATTACTTTATTGGAAAATGAGATTGAAAAAAATTCAAGGAAAGTTTTATGGGGTATATATGGATGTAGAAAGTTCTAAAAAAGTATCTCATTCTATATATGTGCTGTACTTCCAATATATTTGGAAATGGCTCTCTTGTTACATTATCTTCTGGTAGTTTCAGACTTATATCCACATATCTGCGGTTTAAGGAGGAAAGAGTTGGTCACTTTCCCACTCATTGAGGCCAAAGTCTCGCTAAAATTCTGAATTGTCTTGACTGGGGTCATGATCTTTAGGATAGTATCCTTATGGTCCCAGAAACATAACACTTGTTTGGATACTGCTGTTCCAGAGGTGGGATGTGGACTAACATTTTGAGAATGGTGGTTCAAGAAAGTTACATATACAATGTTACCAGGAGGAAAAAAAAAAAAATCAGTGGTAGGGAGCAAAACAATAAGAGGTGGACTAAACAAAATAATTGCTTAATCTTAGGCAGAGAATTTCCATTATGAGCCTTTCCTCCAAATCCATAAAATATAAATAACCACAGTTACCTTGCAGATAAGGGTGAGTGTGAAATAACATAATATGAGGAGAATTGGTGATTTAAAATAGGTCTTTTTCCCTTTGCATTCCTGTCTATGGTCCTACTGAAGAATAATTTTTTAAAACTTAACACCTTGCAGGCAGGAGCATCAGTCATTCATAAGGGTTCCTTGAAGTGTCACAATGGAATTCTGCCTATATACTGCTATTCACAGTTCTTCATCAGTCCTCATTTTAGTTAAGTCCTTCAGGATTGCCTTTGTCTATATTCATCTTTCTCGATCGATCCTTCTAATCTATGGTGGAAATCCTGTTGATTTTTGTTCAGAAACTTCTATCACCAAAGACTTATTTTATTATCTCTGTGACTTTACGTCTTTAATTTTGCTCTGTGTTGACTACATGATTCTTTATTTGGTAAAATTTGTTTCAAATATTTCAATGTCTTACTTTAAACATTGAACTCTAACACTTGCGAATAACGTGTTCTAACCCATGCCAGTTAGAGCTGAATGAACACCTAGTTCATATAATTCCTGCCTCAAAAAATGGCACATACCAAAGTTGAACTATGTGTAGTACTGCATATGTGAGAAAGATCCTTACACAATTTTTGGGTGTGTATGGTTTAAGTATTCCAAATGCTCTGTGCACAGGGAAAAGATGAGGATTGGGGCCTTTGGAGTCAGATCCCTGGCTTTATACTACTAAGCTATGTGACTTTGGACCAGTTTTTGACCTAGCTAATAATGTCGGTTTTGTCCCTACATTAGAAATGATAATCCCTAATTTTCAAAGAGATTGTCAATTGATAATCTACTTACCAAAGTCCCTGACAGTGTAGCTATTCAGAAAATGGATCTTTATATTCTATAAAGATGGTTATTTTTATCATATCTCTACCACTTTTGTTGTGTATTTAACCCTTACATGTGTAACATTCTTGTTATTCCAGTTTATTCAGTTTATTGAGAAACATTTTGCATTATGAGTTTTTACTCTATGCTTGCTCTGTAAGTCAGTTTGTTATGCTGGAACAATGCACCTGGCATGTACAACTTGAAGGAAGAAAGGTTTGTTTTTGCTCATGGATTTGCAAATTTCAATCCATCTTTGGTTGGCTCCAAGGCAACACATCACGGTGGAAGTATGTAGTGGAGGTACATTGTTCACCTTATGGCATCCAGGAAGCAGAGTGAGAGGGCACGACTGAGAGAAAGAGCTCAACAGTAGATGAAACCTTGGCAGGGATGTCACTAGCAACCCCTTCATCCAAGTAGGCCCACCTTCCAGTAAGCTCACCAAGTTATGAACTCATCCGTGAATGAATCTACTTGAGGAAGTTAAAGCCCCTAAAGACACATTCAGTTCCATCACCTGGCAACCAGGTCTTCAATGCAATTAAGCTTTTGAGGGAAACTTTAGATCAGAAACACAGCATCTGCCTACTATAGTATATATATGAATGTAGGAATGAATAAATGAATGAATCAATTTTACATGTAGACCTTTAAAAATGAGAGTAGGAATGGTTTGGAGAATATGATATAAGATAGATAATAGTATGGAAAATTTTCTTACCTAAGTAAAATAAAAAACTTTATGCCTCCTCTAAAAATTACTTTTAACAGAAATTTTAAAAATAAATGTATCTAACTTTCAAATGTTTTGATAACTGTAGACAAAATTTCAAATTTTGCTCAAGTCTATGTAGTGTTATATCTTAATGAGAGATTCTAATGTGTCAGAGAAAGGTTTAAAGTGAGAGCCAAAACTGAGTGTCTAAGTCTACCATTTCATATTGGCATTTTTGACTTTAAAACATGGGCTAGGTAATTTTTTTGATTCCTGTATTCAAAGAGTCTATGATCCATTGCCAGAATTTTGAAGACACTTTTTCAGTGCATTATCAAGTGTCTATGTTCAGTGGGGAAAAAAGGACATTCTCAAAATGTGTAGGATCAAGGCATTTTTTGATGGTCCAAAGGCAGACGAAGATTATCAGCTTCTAGAGCTCACATTCTCTCGGAATAAAAGTAAACAAAGTAATCTTTGTTATCTGGTATAAAGAATTTGAACCAGGTTCATGTGATAGTGAGTGACAATCAACAAATTAGTTGAGCAATCCAGGAAAGCCTTTTTTGAGTAGGAGAAATTTAAGCTATGCCTGCAAGAAGGAAAAGATACCAATCAAGCAAATATGGAAGGAAAGAAGCAATATAGGGGAAGCACCTTCAAATGACAAATGCAGGAAGTTGGTTATGCTTAGCACATTACAGCCAGAGAGTGAGAAGTCTGGAGAAGGAAGAAAAGGATAGGCTTGGGAAATAACTTGCACTGAAATTTATTGTAGGTGTTGAGGGGAAATGGTATCAGATTTATGATATTATTTATGTTATTTATGTTATTTATGTTATGTTAGTCCTGCTGTGTGAAAACCTAACATTCCTAAAAGCTAGAATAAAATTACATATATATATATATATATTCCTGATTTATATAAAAGAAATCATTATAGAACCGTGATTTTTGTAATTAAACATCTCTTCCAAATATCTGCTGCTATTTTATTCACATACCCTAATCAGTACTTGAGTAACAGGTTATTACATTGTTTAAACGAATCAGTTCTTGGCTGACACAGCCACTGCCTGCATGTTCATGTGTTCCAGTTGTTTTTTAAACTGCATTTTACACCAGGGAAAATTGCACACAGTAAATGTCAAGGATTCACTAGGGGCACTACAGTTTCTGAGGCATGAAGCTAATACATATTTGTCTCATTACTGTCAGCAGATCAACTTTATTCTGTGGATGGCAAAGGCTCATAGCTCACAGGAGATGTAGTTACAAATGACCTTTGGGAGGTCATGGGGACCACAGCCTCCAAAATTTGCAATAGCATCATGTCATTAATAAGAAACTAGGGGAAGAATTTTCATAGACTTTTTGATACTTGTCTTCCTCCCAGAAACAGGTGTAGGAGGTCACATTTTTCAGCTCGGTTTCATCAAACCTTAAATTGAAGACAACATGGAGTGTCTGAGTGGACAGCGTAATCCACTCCTGTGGTTTCCATATTGCCTGACAGTTTTCCCGAGGTAAACAAGTTTTGCAGGATCATCAGGCTGTTAATGGTCTTTTGCTTCAGTAGCTTCAAAGACAGAGGGAAAAGAAATCCTGACTTGTTGGTAGAGCAGTCATGCACTATGGGGACCGGATTTTTTTTCTTTAATTTATGGAAGTAGATCCTTCATATTTTAAACTAAATATTATGATTTTTAGATTAGGTTGTTTTCATTTCTTATTGTGTTTTCATTTTATTTGAAAAAATTCTCAAAAAATTCTCAAAAGCTATTTTCTTTCCAAGAGATTTTGTGCTAGGAATCATCCACAGGTAACTTTTCTTAATTTTGTGATATAATCAAATGACAAAACTTTGTATCTCATACATGCTCGATTAATAATCATTAATGACGAGTAGATGACTTTTTAACATAGAAAACTTCTACCATTGCTTTTTTTTTTTACTTAAGTCCTACTTAATTGCAGTGCCAGAGGCTTTTCTCTCTACTACATGTTTTTGTTCTGTTTTCATTGCCTATATTGGGGAGCTTATAGACAAGGCTTTGTAGAATTTGCTGGTGTTCATAGTGTAAATATTTCAGCATGACTGATTACAAGTTCCTGATGTTGAACATTTAGCTGGAAAGATTCATGGAAATTTTATGATTATAAGTTAGGCAGAACGGCTAAGAAAGAATCAGGCAGATTTACCTTTGAAGAAGATACAAAGATGGCTAAGGAAAGGACTCCTCTCAAATATGGGCAAAGGAAAAGGAAACTAGCCTACCTCTGAGGGTGGGAAAAAAGGAAGTGTTCTCTCAAATAGTCCATCTCTGGGCCCTGGTTACACGTCTCTGTGCTCCCTGTAGGTGACTGGCGGGGACAGGGGCTTCTCAGGCAAATGGCAGGAAGTATAACAAACAACCCCACTATGGTGTTTGCCTTGCCAGTCTTTGGAAGAAATTCAGTCTACCTCTCACCACTATCCCCACCCCCCACCCTGTCTTCCCACGTCTACCCATTTTACTCAGTTATTATTTTATTTTATTTTATTTTTGTATTGGGATTTAAAATCAGGACCTTGCGCTTGCAAGGCAGTTGCAGTGCCACTGAGCTAAATCCCCAACCCTACTCACTTATTCTTACAGCTAAGCTTTGGTCTTATTCTTTACGAATGTGCTCCAAATTACCTTTATCCTCCTTATCAAAATAATAACGAAGTGCTTAAAAGTTAAAATAGTTTTTCAGAAGTGTTTCCTTGATAGAAATTTTATGGTGTTTTCTTGGAAGCCAGAATACTCATTTCTCTCTCTCTCTCTCTCTCTCAATTTCTTTCTTTCAGTGTCAATTCCCTTTTTTTCAGAGACCAAAGATGATTATGGCAAAATAAGTAAAATGGCCATGTAAAGGAAAAAGAAATGAGAATCACATCATTTGATATTCCAAGACACTATCTTACTATCTATATAAAGTCAGTAACTCAAATCTTCCATATGTTTTAAATGTAATATTTTGGCATGCTGTCAGAGAAAAGTGTATTTAAGTCTTACATGACTAAACATTTGAGTAACTATGCCACTTTCTGTGAACTACCTATCTCAGGCAGAATTTAATATACTTCCTACTAAAAGAACAGTCAATCCTTGATGTGTTAAGGGTCTTGGCTCCAGAACTCATGACCACCATCCCTAATTAATCCTGGCATTACCTCCACTGAGTCAGCGCTGAGCCTCAGACTCCATCAGCATAATGGCCTCTTTCAAATTCTTAAATTTGGTACTGAATATGATGAAAGCATTTGCCAAACCTAACACATATACATACTCTTTGTTTGGAGCAATGACTTTGTCCTCTCTTTCTGTCCGTAAGAAAGTAGTTCATTTTGTGTGCTGTTTGGTGATCCACATCAAAAATATACAGTAGAATGTCGTGTAAATATGCAGATGTCTGAGTGTGAATCACCATATAGTAGACCTAAACGTGCGATGAGCGATGATCTCTGTGGACATTCACAATGAGCAGCTTTCCTCTGCCAAACACCTTTACCATGATGTTTCTGCCTTGGAACCAGTTGACCATGGTGGACTGGAACCTCTGAGACTATGGGCCAAAATAAACACTTCTTCCTTTAAATTATATATTAGGTATTTTGATCTAGCAATGTAAAGCTAACTAATAAAACATATGATGTTGTAGAGGAGGTCTGCTAATTACCAGTCCAAAGAGAGCACTCTTGCTGCCTGGAAGATAACTATCTGAGCTACTTTTGTCATTCCTGAGACAAAATACCCAATGGCCACAGGTAAATGGAAAAATTTATGTCAGCTCACAGTTTGCAGGGGTTACAGTTCATAGTTGGCTGGGTCCAAGGCGGGGTGACATGGGAGAGGGACATGACAGTGGAGAAATAATCCATGGCATGGCAAGCAGAAGGCAGCCAGCAATGAGTAGCCAACAGCCAGCCTGCCTTTTCCTTCGTGTCCAGGCTAGCTTTTTGGGTCATGTACCAGAACTATGCTAATTCTAATCAGTGGGGTAATTTAGTACCACACACTCTTAATCCCAGTGTCACATGCCCTAGATCCAATCAGCTCTGAAAAGCTCCACCTATGAGTGCATGAGGCTTTAGGGGGACATCTAGATACAAACCGTAACAGTAACTAAGATTTTCACTATGCCAAACACTGGCAGTTAGGGTCCAGATACTTGCATCTTAGGCTACACTTTTACAGATTACCTGAATGTAGTGAGACAGAACACATTCACAAAACATTATGTAAAGTGGGTTTATTCTTCACAGATAGACAGCAAGGAAGTAAAGAACTCTTAGATTCATTGTGAACTGGTTCCCCAAGGTTCAAGAAAGCTGACCTGCGTACATGGAGTCTACATTCCCCATGCTTTGCTTGCAGCACAGTGTGGGGATGTGGTAAGCAGTCTCCCCGGGGTTACAGACCTCAGGGACAATGTGATACATTTGATAAATCCTTGAAGGTCACCTTGATCCCAGGGAAGGGAGGAATAAAACCCAGGGTACTCTATGTAGTTCTTCCCTAACTCAAGATTTTACAGCCCTTGGAGGGACAGGAACAAGGCCTAGGCTGTGTCAGGAAGTGTTTTCCTATTTCAGGAGATTGTATTCCCAGAATCTTCTGTGATAATTCTGGTAACTGGGTCTGGCTAAAGCCACCAGAACTATTCTCCAAATTCCAAGAGAAATCTTGAGGAGTTTCATATATTATAATTCTGTGTTTTCATCACTGAAGTAAATGTAAGATTCATTTTGATGTTTATCTCAAATCAATTTCTTTGAAGTTTATTCCCATGATTAGTAATCAAGTTACACACAACCCCAGGGAAGTTGTTTCTATATAATCCCCTTATTAATGTGAAAGCAGCAACAACAATAATGATTGGAAATGGCCTTTTTCCAGAAGCTCGGTGCATATCATGTACAACCAAATAAGAAAATGCAACATGTGTAAGTTGAAACGCTAAGAGATGTACCTGGATAAATGTCAAGAAAATGACATTTTTTTTTTAAAAAGTATCTATTTATTAAACTAGATTTTTAAAAGGTTATGTATATATTAGAGGGGAAAGAGTCAGGGATATGGAAAAGCAATTTAAAAAAATCACTGTTTTAAGTGACCAGTTAAAGTTCTGCTTCTACTCCATGGAATCATTCTGGAACCCCAAACCATAGCAGCTCCTCCATTTTCAAAGGATGGTTTTATAGATAATTCTCATATATTTTCAGGCAGTCAGAAGGAAGTATAAGTATTTAGGGAAGTTTTAGGGGCCCAGACATGAATTAACATATATTCCATTGACACATCTTTCACTGCAGAGAGAGTGGTCATATAGCCATATTCAACTGGAAAGAAGCCTGGGAAATGTAGTATAACTGCCATATCATGGCTAGCTACTAAGAAAGAAGGGAAAGACAAGTCAGTAACTGACAGTAAGTATCTTGGCCATTAGCCAATAAAAGGCCATGTGGAGAATTAGATAAAAGTCAGCAAAAATTTGTTAATCTAGTGATTTCTAATTTATTTCACCATGGAATTTCCTTTAAAAGGAACCTATTAAAACATCGCTTACAAAATGTTAACCTTGCTGTATGGTGGCACTTCCTCAGTATTCTGGAAGGCTCAATTCAAGCTTGGCCTGGACAAGTTAGCAAAACCCTATTTCAGAAAAAAAAGTGTTGGGGGAAGTTGGGAATGACCTTCACTCGGCGTGAAAATGTGCTAGGTCCAATCACCAGTAGGAAAAAAAATGCAAACCTAAAGTAAAAAATGCTACATCATGGCATTAATTTACTTGCAGTGTCTGTTAAAATGTACACGGAGACACCAAACACATGGCACCACGGGGTTCACACTCCTGTCTGTGTGTGAGTGCCAGTTTCACCTCTCTGGTTTGGACAGGTTCTCTATCAAATGGTAGGCAGGCTTTCCTTGCATCAGGAGTCACGCTCCCCCTTATTTTCATCCAGAGCTTTCATACACCGCAGATTGATGCTTTTTCTTACTATCTGCCAAAAATAACAGCACTGGAAAAAATGACAGAACACATTTTATGAAGGCATAATATAACCCACTGCTGGGAACATGTCACTCGAGGCAAAAGCAGTTAGATGTGCCGGCTGGATGCTCTTCTGATGTTTCTCCTTAAATAACTTCATTATTCAATGAGAAGCATTTTAATTATTTAAGTGACATAAAAGATGAGGTTGTAGTATTTATATCTAGATTGTGTTTACTGATTTAGTACTTTTTAAAAAATTTGTATTGGAGTTTGAGCACTCACAAAACCCCATCTGGCAAGGAATCATTCTCTGCATTTAGAGAAACAAGATGCTTTTACTTTCTACAAGTTTCTGAGTTTTCCCAACAGGCACTCTGTGATAACTTTTTCGCTGTCGATTGTGGTCCTGGCTTTATTAAAAGAACTTTGGCCCTTACCTTTGCAAAAGTGCTTAGTTTTGTTGCAAATACTCACTCAAGGTGCCCTGGTATTTACTGACAATGGATTTTTTTCCTCATCAAAGATGTAATGCATTGAGGTCAGGGATTGTTTTTATCACAGTGATACAAATAACAATGCTTTGTCAATGTCATCTTGATCACTTCTATTTAGTATATTAGGTACTGGGGATGGAACTCGGGTCCTTGTGCTTGTGCAGCAGGCGGTGAAACCATTGAGCTAAATCCCCGGCTCTATTTAGTATATTAGGAAATAGAGCTTTATTTACATGATTTCCCCATAACTGGATAGAGGAATTATAATTTCTGTGTGACAGATGAGAAAGCTAAGGAAATGCACCACTATCTAAACAAGAGTAACAGTAATAAAAAAAATCTGAAATACCTGTAACTATAGACAGGATTCTAACAGACATCCAGTTACCTCCAAGTCATGTGTTCTTTCTTTCTTACTTTCTTTCTTTCTTTTTTTCTTTTCTTTTCTTTAAGGGAGAATTACATCATGGTTAGCCTCATGCCATGATGACAGATTCAATTTATTTAAAAATAGAAAAAAGTAAAAGAAAATGAAAGTTTAAAGAAAAACACATCTGCACCCTCCTTTCCTCACAATTATCATGCATTTGTACATAAAGGTTTTGACTGTTACATTTTTACATCAGTTCAAGACTATGAGGTAGTGAAGCATTGCACTCAAATTAGCAATGTTCCTATGAGGCAGAAAACAACATACAGGATGGAAAAGAGTAAAAATATCCAGTGAAACCAAGCATAGTGGCACCCAGCTGTAATCTCAGCACTTGGGAGCCTGAGGGAGGAGGATCACCTCGAGCTGAAGGATAGCCTAGGCAACATAGTGAGTTCGAGGACCCCCTGATCTATAGAGCAAGACCCTGTCTGAAGAAGAAAGAAAAAAGGAAAAGAAAAAGCCCATAATAACCTCTATGACAAACTGACAGACTGGAAGAAGACCAGTGACATCTTCAGCTCTCACAGCCACTGACCTGCTCTGAGCAAGGGCCTCCCCCATGAGATAGCCAGGGGGTCTCCCAAGTGGTACCCCAGGGGCTCCCTGTACCTCCTATTCACTGAAGTTATGGGACCTAAAACCCATGCAGTTGGAGGCAGACATGTTAACAAGGCATTGATGAGTGAAACTTGTGACAAGAATTTACGTTTATTTAAAAATATAAAAAAGATGAAAGAAAATGAAAGGTTAACTGAAAATACACTAGGAAAGTTTTATTAAAATGTTATTAAAATCTACCTGTAATCAACAGAAACATTGATAATTGGTTGAAAATAGAAGGAAAAAGGATGGAAGGGTAGAGGGGAATAGGATGGGATAAAACACTTCTTGTAGTTCTGTCTTTTATTATTCATATAAAAATGAGCTGAGTTCCCATCTTATCCATATCGGTTATGGTTGTTTCACTATGAGTGACAAAAATTGAGAAATGACTAATGCAAGAAAAAAGAGAGAGATGAAGAAGAATGGCAGTAGGGTAACTCAGTGAACTAAAGAACTCAAGAACTTTGGTTCCTAACACAATTAGAGTGAAAGCCCCTGAAGGGTGGCAAAAAAAAAAAAAAAAGCCTAATGAATAGTCTCTTTAAACTCCTGGCATAGGAACCCGATTCACTTCAACTCTTTTCTGTGCTGAGCCATTCAATCAAAGATGTACATATGCCTGAGAATTCCATAGATCTGAAGGGGCTCAAATCACGTACACGGCTCGTCGGAGAAGTGGGACAGGATGCAGTGTACATTGATTGGCATTTCCCACAGAGTAGGCAGGGCCACTTCTGTAAAGTGATATCCTGGTGGTGATAAGAGAAACACTGAATAGGTGCTAGGCAGATGCTGCTAACTGGTCTGTCATACCACATGTCTGTGACAGGTCCAAAGGTCTCAGTTTTCTAATGATGTGTGTGATGGCAGATGCTAAAGAGAAATTGCACTGGGTGCTTGTTAGAAACAGCAAGGAAGACTATTCAAGGTTGTTGTAGTATGGGAGAGAAATTGCAGTCCATTCCCCTGTGAAACTAAAACCAGAAGAGATTTAAGGGCTGTAGTGATCTACAAGGAAAAAACTGAAGAGAGCGGAGAGGTTAGTTAAGTGCTCAGGCCTCTAATTGCCCTCCCACAAACTGGAGGAGATGGGGACTTTGTCTTTCTGGATCCTGACCTTTCAAAAGGGATAGGTCTCTTGTCCAAAAAAAAGGACACTTCTGGGCTCTAAAGCTGGCAAAATGCTGAGAGAAGATTTACATCTGAAAGAGATAAGGGATTTACAATTAGAAATTGTTTCTGAAGTACATGCTCTAAGAAAAGGGAGGTTAGTGACCTAGAGTCCAAAGGAAACCTGGCTAGAGTTTAGCAAGCTGGGAGAAATAATACCCAGACCTTCCCAGTCATATATATTCCATAGATGGTAAGGTATTGTGATTGCTCAGACTCCTGCTTTTGAGCTTCTCCACTTGTCTTATTGGCTCTGCAGGCTGTTAGGACTCACATTGGCGCTCTTTATTCAGAACTGGAAGGGAGCCTCCTGTTTATCATTCTCTGGAGAGGCAATAATGCCCAGGGCTGGAGTATGTAACTCTCAGGAAGACTTGCAGATAAAGGCAGGGAATAACAGCATACAGTAGGCAGAGAATTTAAAATCTTGTATCAGATATCAGTGCCTCTGCAATGACCTCTCTTGCCCTTGGCAAGGAACTTCCCAAGGGCAGGTTCTATTATGTTCCACCCAGTTAGCTGCCTCATTGTTCAGCCCCTATCCATCCTCCAAATCAGGTTTCATTCTCCTGCTTCTTTCAATCCCTCTCTCTGATCCCACCAACCTCCTCCTCCAGTCTCCAGGGGAAAGCAGAAAATTCACATTACATTCTCATGCAAAGCAAATTGTACTTTTCTTTGTTTCAACCTCTCCAATCCTGGCTAAACCTTAGCACTTATCCATGCATATTCAAATGAGAAATTTCTTTACTGAAAAGAACTTGCCACCCTTCTTTCCACATTTAAAAGACCAACAAGTTCTGCCTGCCTCTCATCAAATTCCCGTGGGTCTGAAATCTGCACTTTCATCTGAAGCTATTAAAAAAAAAAGGAAAGGGGGAGAGAAAAAGCAAAAGAAATTTTATTTTCTTCTCCTGTTGAAGAAGAAGGAAATATTTCATTCTAATCAGCAAGAGGAAAGAAAGTGTTGTAGTCAGTATTTGCAAGAGAAACATTTAATACAGGACTTAGAAATTTACAAGAATAGCTGACAATTTCCACCCACAGAGTCAAACGTAGAAGAGTTCAAGAGATCTGCCTGCATGCTAGAGATCCAAAGAATCCATACAAAGGCCTAAAGCCCATGCAATGTCCCATGCAAGTCCATATCAGGAGGCTGAGCAATCCGGCATAGAAGACAAGGGTCTGCACTGCAAAGCCCAAGGGCCAGTGCTGGAGGCTGAAGAATCTGTGCCAGAAGCCAAGAGACGATGCCCAAGATGAAAGCAAAGAGACCAGAGCTCCTCCAAAGACATCAACAGCCTTCCTTGACAAAGGCAAAGCCTAAAGCTCACCCAAAGAGAATAGCCAAAGCCCCTCGGAAGAAAAGCAGTCAGAAGGAAGCTTATCCAGAAAGATCACCTGAAATCATTCCCTCCAGTTCCTTTTATACCACTTTGACAACCATGCTGCCTCAAATTATCTGGGCTGTCCCACTCAAGTTGACAATTAGTCAATTAACTACCACAGAAAGTGAGGAAGGATAGAAGAAATAAAGACAGGTAGAAAGGAGACAAGGAAATTAGAATTTTAAAATTGTACTTTAAAAAAAAAATGCAACTTCAGCACACAAAAGTAACTCAAGCCCAGGTTTTGGGGGTTTTTGTTTTTGTTTTGTGTTTTAATTTTTCTCTTCTCCCAAGACACAATAAGCCTAGGAAATTTTCTTGCACTTGCAGACTGGCCCTTTTCTCTAGTGAATAGACCTCCTCCTTTCACTTGTACACTGCCTTCTTACAGACGACATCTCAACTTCAAACACCTGTAAATGTCCTATATTCTATAATAGCCCACCATATGGGGGACCTGGTAGGCAGCAGTGTTATAGGCAGCTAAGTGAGACAGAAATTAATATATAGTCAGGAAGGGACTCGGCTCTCAAGGAAGTCCGCAGGAAAAATAAAGACATCACAATTGTGGCTGGATGCACATCTGTGGCAGGCCAGGATTTAAGATAAAGATGTAACAACAGCCAGGCCTACATGCCTCCCTAAGGGAAAAGCAGTAACTTTGAATTATTCTGTAATTGGTATCGCCTGGTCCAGTAAAGTCCAGCTAGACATCAGTCACCCAGGTGGGTGACCAGAGCATCTGGACCCATCCCTTCCCCAAAATGCCTTTGCTCTTTTCATGTACCCTTGTTACATGATCTGCTTCCCTATTGGATCAGTGCTAGCTAAGCAGCTATACTTGTAATCTTATTGGTTAATTATAGTTTGACCCACTTTGTACCCAACTCTTGATTTCATACCCACCTCGTGATTTTGCTCCATGAGACAGTCTTAGAGGAGTGGCCTCGGTGGCAACCCACTTTCAGGACCCCTCCTGTCTCTTGGGAGCTATTTCTCAATAAATCTTTCCTACTCTTAACCTCTGTTGTTCCTTAGAATTAATTCTTAAATTTCAGGGGACATGAACTTGGCATATCTGACATGTAGCAGGTTGGGAGTTATATTTTTCCTATATCGGTAGGAATACACATCCTAGATAATCCACCTTGAAGACACTGTCACGCCTCCATAAACATACCCAAATCTGGATCCTAAGGCCCCTCTCTCTCTAGAGCACCTACTTTTCTTTCTATTTCTTTGAGTGTGTACTTTAAATTTCTTCCACTAAGCCCTTCCCATTTCTCTTACTGACTATTCTTCAAAATTCTTTTTCCACAATGAAAGTCAGCATACCTGCAAACTTATTCTATGAGTGAGTAGGTAGGTTAGATTCCTTGCCAGGTGTGGTGGCACATGCCTGTAATCCTGATACTTGGGAGGCTGAGGCAAGAGGATCACCATGAGTTTGAGGCCAGTTTGGGGTACATAATGAGTTCAAGGACAGCTGGAACTACAGAGCAAGACCCTGTCTCAAAAAAGAGAGAGAGAGAGTGAGAAAGATTCTAAGATTCTTTATATCAGCTCCTAGAGACTTCCCAGACCCTCTCTGGTGACGGGAGAGAAGAAGGGATAGAGAGATAGAAATTCTTCCAACCAAAATCATTATAATGGCTTTAAGTACCATAATCATGTCCTGGAAGTATAGCTCAGTGGTAGAGTGCTTGCCTCAAACATGTCTGGCTGCTTTGATCCAATTTCCAACACCGTTCCATGTCATGACCATGGCCACAGTGATTGTGACATTAAAAAAAACCCAGTTAATTCCTTATGTACCTCTGTATTTTTGAACTTCATTTTATTTTCATAACTATAAGGAAAAATGAAATCAAAAGGATGCAAAGATAGAAATAAAGTGCTCCAGAAAAATAATAACATCATCGACATATAAACACACAAATAGAATGGAAGAAAGATAGGTAGAACTGATAATCACTTGCTGACATCTAGATCATTAAAATGTCCTAGCGTAAAATAGTCTAAGAAGATATAACTGAATGAGTGACAGAATAAAGACCTAAGAGGATATATAAGTATAATTAATAGGAGGACTGATGGATTTGTGAAATAGCTGGACTTAATCATTTCACAGTGTTCACATAAATAAGAACATGATATTATATTCCATAAATATATGCAATTACATTTCAAAAACTAAAACTAAAAATAAATATAATTTACAAAACAAAGAATGATATTAATAGAATAAAGATATATTGAAGGTATCAAAATACCACCTTTTTACAGTTACAAAGTAGGAAAGATTTAAGATAGAAGAAAGGCCTTCACCACAGTAAGTATTTCTAATGAAGTGAAGAAAACAGCTGAGTTACAAACATAAAAGAATTGACTGGTTGTACAACTTGTGTAGCTGATGCCAATGCACAGTTTTTATTTCATGGACCTCATCTGGCCTGTCAAGGTATTTCATTTGCTATGCAATAAATAAACTATATTCTTAAACTATATTCTTAAAAAGTAAAACCATCTTAAAGACCCACTTTTGCTCTTTTATCAGAAAATACAACAATAGGCTTTCATTTCTTCATAGTAGCAAACTTAATGACATTGCTCTCTACATAGACAAGGCTGGAATGTTCACATTTCCAATATTCACCTGCCAAGTGGCAGAATTGTAACCTGGTTTTGACAACTCCTGCTGAGGTAGATGTTTAAAAGACAACTTTTAATTTTCCTTTAGCCCAGGGAGTTGTATCTCTAGTTTCTCTGGAGGCAGTCCTGCAGGAAACCTCTTACCCTCTCTTTGGTCCTTTACAACTCCCTAAGTCACTGGCTTTCAGGGGCCCACTGTGTTAGAGTGATTCAGTCCTGTGGATATTTTAGAGGGCAGCATTTCCTTCAAGACATTAAAATTGGCTCCCATTCTTAGAGTCCACATCTTACTATACCAGCAGTAGAAGAGCATCTAGCTTCAACTATGGCCCTTCCATGTATGTACTATTGCTGGCTACGGGACCATGAAGGCAACCGCTAAACAAAAGAAAAGAAAAGGTCCCATTAATTGACAGAGTTTCAATGTCTTTTTTTCTTCGTGGACAAAATTTGGATACCCTTAACAGAAAATAAACATATGTCTTGCCCTGTGAGGATATATCACAGCCCATAGGTACTATCTTGACTGGAGTACTTATACTTGGTAGCACCTTAGCTTTCTAGTTCTTGCCTATATGGATTAATGGGTCTATTATTTTTCTGGTGATTTACTCGGAGTCCACTGGCCCCAAGAGGCACAGAGTCTGAGGAATTATGTGTGTTTCCCCTGTGTATATGAGCCATGAGAGTCTGGCATGAGCTTCCTAAGAAGAGTACAAAGACCTGCATTCAATTCATTTAAGAATGCAAGAGGCAAGGAAAGGGCTTGTTTGTACAAATGATGATCTGTGGCTGGTTAACCAACTAAGCCAGTTGCGGCTGCTACATAATGATGCTCCACTTGTCTGTTGAGTAAAAAGTTGAGTTGAGGTGGTAGAGAAAAATGTGCCATAGCAAATTGACCATGAATAAAACAAATTTACAAGTTTCTCCTGGGTGTCTGATTATCTAAAAATCTGCCAGGAAATTGAATTGCCTGTCAGCTGCTCAAATTATTTTACACACTGCTATTGAGATTCTTGGTGGGGTTGGTTTTTTAAAAGGGAAAATAGGAAATGAGTTGGAAATGATTGATCAAACTTGAAAATAACAGTATATAGAGAGTTGCTTCTTCCACGCTACAAAGACAACTTCCATTGTGTTATTTTCTCATCTATCTAAGGAAAAAGAATCAAAGGCAAAAGACTCATTTTAAATGATACAACTATTTTAACATGGGTTTATTGATTTTCTTTGGATATTATATTGAGATATAAGGATTGCAATAATTTATTGTACAATATGACTATATTATTCTCCTGTTTAAGAGTAGAATTCATCTATCAATGAAATATGAATTAATGGAAAGGAGTATAACAACACAGAAGGCGCAGTTGCTCGAATACTTACAAATCTGGGCTATAATGTGCACATTCTACCAAAATCCGTTTATTATTTCTTTACTGGGTCCCATTTCCTCCTTAGATTACCTGGCTGTCCCCTTAAGACTTTTCCCATGGGTTGTATTTTGCTCCACATCCTGCAAATACTCCTAGTTCCAAGACAAGATGAAGTTGTCTTTGTTCTTAGTACAGATGTCTAGCTGCCTTCTTTGTTGCTGAGACTCAATATCTGACACCCACAAATTAAAGGAGGAGAGGGTTTTTTTGGCTCACAGTTTGTAGAGGTTTCAGCCCATGGTCAGCTGGCTCCAAGTAAGGGCAACATAGCAGAATGACATGGCAGAGGAAAGGCGTGGCATTCAGGAAGCAGAGAGAAGGATTGAGGGAGGAAGGAGAGAGATAGACTCTTCCAGGCTCCATCCCCAGTGACTACCTCCTCCAACCAGGCTTTGCCTCCCAACATCCACTGATGAGTATCATTCCCCTGTGATCCAATCATCTCTGCCATTTCTCACCTATGAACATATGAAGCTTTGGGCGGACATCCAGATATAAACCACAACAACTCTTTTTAGACTAAAGTTCCTCACATATCTCTAAAAATCTCAGCTTTGAAATTCGGTGTAATGGATTACATTTCTTGCATCTTTCATTGTCAGCTACAGAACCCGAGGTCATTTTGTATCTCTTCTACATAGCTCTACAGCATGGTTCACTATCAGTCTCTTCAACAATGTTCTTGTTCTAATTCTTAGTGGCAGATGTTCCTTCTACTCCCATAGAACCTGTGTTTTTTGGTTTGTTTGTTTGTTTGTTTTTTGGTACCGCGGATCGAACTCGGGTTCTTGCGCTTGCGCAGCAGGCGACGAAACCACTGAGCTAAATCCCCGGCCCAAGAACCGGGTTTTTAAAAATATAATCTTGAGAGATTAGTTTATCCCCATACTTCTTCAGGTACTCCATCTCAAAATCAGACCTGGAGGGTACATCCCAGTCATAACTAATCAATATAGACAACTGCACCTCTTCAATATCAGTTCTGCGCACTCCATTCTCTAACTTCCTCCTTAGTATTTCTTTCTCATTCTCTGTAGTCAGATTGATTTCCTTGAACACCACTAGCACTTATAGTCATTGTATCCTTTCAAATTCTCATTTGAAGGACTCATTCAATGCTCTTACCATCTTCTTCCTCATAGTATTTCTCTGATCAATTACTATTATCTCTTTCTTGCCAATATTTTGATTTCCACTCCTTTCCCCTTCATTACACTAAATTGGTAAACTCTTTAAAGTGTATCCATTTGCCGACCACACATGTGGACTGATAATGCTTAAATGTGGTAAAGAAAAACACACAACCATTCTCAGTGGGCTCCTTTGAGTCTCATGAGCCAAAACTTCAGTTGAGACTATAATAGAAAACCTCCACACACTCTACCGACATCATCACTCGCCTTCTAATATTTGTCTCCTTTATTCTGTCTTCCACTTATTGCCAAGCCTTCTCTTAAAGTTAGTCCCTCCTTATATGTTCTGTTCTAGTACTTCTAGCATTCCCAGGGATGTCCCTCTAGCAATGATCTTGATTTTCCCACTACTAGATCACTCTTGCCAACACATGAGTGGTATTATTTCAGTTACATTGAAACAGCAATGAGATACTTTCTTGATATCATAATTTTGTTAGGTACAGTACTGTACTCCCTATGTTTTTTGCTTCTCACTTGATCCAGACTCTGCTGCCTATGCCTGCCTTCTCCAATTTCTTTCTTTACATTCTTTCTTAAACTCATACTGGTAAGAATTTCACCACACTACTCTAGCAGCACTGTACTTGTCATGGTTCACATGTGTCTTCTTTCCTTAATTTCTCTCTACTCTTTGTGACCTCATTCAGTGTGGTGACCTCAAAAACCACACTTGTCTGCAGTTTTCCTGTCTTGTTGATTCCTTACTGTATCCTTTGCTAGACTGTTCTTGTCTCCTCGTCCTCTTGAGACTGTGGTGAGTCATAGTCACTTTCTTTCCTATGTTTATAATCCTTCCGTCATGATCTCATCTAGTTTGAAGGCTCTAAAGACCATTGATAGATGGCAAATGGCAAATTTATATATAAACCAAAAATACTGCTCTTGAATTTCAGATTCATGCAGCTAGTTGCCCTCTGCTCATGTGCATGGGTGTTATGAACAGTGTCACATTCACACGCCCCAAATTGAACTTCCCCAATCTCTCCACTCTCCACTTTACCATCCACTCACTCTTCTTTTGCCCTCACTTTCACACGCTATTCTTTAAAACTCTTGCTGTACCTTGTTTCAAGATATAGGTGAAATCCAATCATTTCTGGTCACCTCCAAGGATCCATTCCTATCCTGTTCTAGCCTCAGTAACCAACATCCCTACCTAAATTATGGCAAAAGCTTCTCAGCTGGCAGCTTTCTGCAGTGTTGGTCTGCTATTACTATTCAGACTATTTTCAGAGTAGGTGCATTAAAATTCAAGTCCACTCATGCCACTCCTCCACTTAATGCCTGTCAGTGGTTTGCTATTTTGTTTATGAATTTCCATTCTTCGAATATTCTAAACGGCTACTTCACTTTTGAACTTCCCACACACAGAGAATGTCACTGGGGTTATTCCCACCTTAATGCTTTTTAGGTGAATGTTCCCCTGCCTGGAGTGCCCTTCCCCAGTAGCTACATGGTAAATTCTCTTAATGAAATATTTCTTCTCATGTGATCTTCTCCATATTACCTATTCTGACCACTCTATTTATTCATTCAACCACTTGTCTCTGACTCTCTACTTAAATATTCTTGTCTAATGTATTTTTACTAATATTGTTCATGCTTAAAAATATTACTTTATTTGTTTATTATTTATCTATTTTCTACTCTAGACTATAAATTTCCCCAAATCAGAGAGCGTTTTCTAATTGTGTACTGATGTGTTCCACAGCTTTTAAAGTATCACAGGGCAGATTATTGATAATTACTTGTTAATCTATAAATGAAACTGTCTTACCACTTAAATTCTACAGTATGATCTATGCATCTTTGTTTTATTTATTGAATTTAACCAAAAAATTATTTTGTTGATCATTTAGTAAGGTAAATAAGATATCTTTGTGTGTATATATATTGTTTATGTTTTCTATGGTTAGAAAGTCCTGATTCCTCCTTTCTTTCATTCTTTTGCTTAACACTTTGACCTTCAATGTAATTTAGTTTTGAAATATTCCATTGGTTCATGGCTCCTTTGACTTACCTTATAACAGATATAACTATACCTATCCAGATATAACTATAACTATTTTAATCATAGGTGAGAACCTTACAGCACAGAAAGACCAGCAACTTCTATTAATGACTAAAGTGAACTCTTGATTTTATTATTTTTTCACTAAAAACCAAGATAGAAAACACATGGTTCAATCCATCTTCCCTCTTCCATGAGACTGACCTTGTTTATCCAGCACAACTGTTTTCACAGACAGATTTTAGGAAATAGGTTTTGAAATAGGAACCAACATTCACGTTCAGTCTTTTGAGCATGGGAAAGACTCAGACGATATACCCAGGAGTAGAGTTTCTGAAATCATTTCAGAGTAATGGCAGGGAATGAAGTTGAAACTGGGAGACCCAAGTGAAATACAATGACCTATTAACCTCTAAAGTATTATATCCCAGGGTACATTTGAAGAATTTAATTGATAGGATATAAGTTGTATTGTGCCTATGATAGAGCACAATTTTAGATTGATATTTATTTCCCTTAAGCTGCCACTCACTGAGCCTTTACTATGTGTGAGACATTATCTGAATGAATTCTTTCAATACCTATGTATTAAGTCATATAGTTCTCCCACCTTATCCTTGAGGAAATGTTCAAGAGGTCCAATATTGCCCCAAACTAGACAGTACGAAACCCTATGCATACTATGTTTCATTCCTGCACATACATACCTGTGATAAATTTTAATTCATAAATTGGACACAGCAGCAAGATCAAATGGGAAAATAGAGCAATTATAAACACATACTGTAATAAAAGTCAAGTGAATTAGCCCATCCTTCTTCTCTCCCTTCTCTCTCCTCTGTAAATGTCTTCCTGTAATGTACTGACCCTTCTTTTTCTTGTGATGATGTATAATAATGCTTAAAGAAAACACTTTACAGCTCCATTTGACATATACAAAATGCCACCATCACTACTCTTGTGTTTTAGCCTCATCATTAAGTAAAATAAGAATTATTTTCTCAAAAGCATGATGACACCTGGACAACTGACCTGATGTCTGAGATCGGTGGTTGCTGTGTACAGTATAGACACTCTGAACAAAGGAATGATTCGTGTTCCAGGCAGGATAGGCTGGACACTTCTAGATTTCAGAAGGGTATGGAATTTGGAGTGTGATAAGTTTCTTTTCAAATTTTTTAATTTAATGTTTTTGGAGAACAGTTGACTGGAGGTAAGAGAAACTATGCAAGTTGAAACTATAGATAAAGAAAGACTACTATACTCATCTTCTCATTTTATAGATGAGAAAAAGATCCTTTCTCATTGCTGAGACAAAATACCTGACACCCAAAGTTAAAGAAGGAAAGGTTTATTATAGCTCACAGTTTGTAGAGGTTTCAGGCCATAGTCAGCTGACTCCAGGACAGGGTGGCAAATGGCAGAGGAGCATCACAGAGGAGAAGTGGTCCATGGTGTGGCAGGACAGGCAGAAGGCAGCAAAGCAGTAAGGTAGGGAAGCAAGGAAGTAGCAGTGATTTTTTATCTCTTCTATGCTACCCACCTTTTGGGTGGTGGTGCCCATATCCAGAATGGGCCACCGTTAATCCCAGCATCACATCCTTAATCCCAGCACACCCTAGATCCAGTCACCTCTAAAAACCCTCACCTATGACTGCGTGAGGCTTTGGGGGAACAGCTATACAAGCCATAACAAGACCCAAGTACTTTAGTTATTTGTCAGATTTGAAAACGAATCACTGTGGGACAATATCTTTTCTCCGTACTTAAGGAGAGGCTAGGATTAATGTTTCCTATATGTTTCTTGCTTCAAGTTTCAGTGGATTTGAGACTGGGACAGGGTCAATCTTACCAATAGGAGGATATGAACAAATTTAAAAGAGAAAACTGGAAAGTATGGTTCGAATTTTTAAAAATCCCTTCTATGCTAAATAAATTTGACTTAAGATTAATTTGATTGAAAGACTCCCCATGAGATGACTCCGAACAACATCAAAAATAGCATTTCAAACAAATCCCTCTTAGGGTCAATGATTTTTATTAACCGAGACACTTTACAGTTTTACCAATAAATAAATAAATTTAGGAAAATGACAGAATGTGGGGGGAATGACATGCTTAAATCCTTGCCCTTTGTCCCAGAAGGGCCCGTCTAATGAGAGTTACTGTGTTCCACCAGAGAAAGCAGTTGGTTGCACATCAAACTGAATGTGGAATGATAGGGATCGCAGAAAATTTGCCGGGCTGCCAGTGAATTAGTTTTTTTGTGTCCTCAGGGATAGACTGCCCTGTGAGAATTTGAACCTATCAGTTAGCTGTCAAATTTCATTTGACACCTCATCCAAAATTTAAAAGGGGCTGCCACATGAAGTCGGAGATGTTCAAGGAGGAAGGGAAAGGGCTATTTCTTTCTGGACTGGCAGAATGGAAGCTGCCAAGTGCTTCCACTGAGGGCAGCAAGCTGCTGCCCTGCACTGAGCAAACTTCACAAACATTATGGCTTCCTATTGCAAACAATTCATTCTTAGCCCCTAAACTGATTTTTTTCTCTCTCTCTTCCTTTCTTTTAGACAGAAGGCCCCCAGAGGCATAACATCCCTAAGGGGACACTTAGCACAACTTGCAGAACTGCTAGTGGAGTGTCAGCAGACAGAGGTTACAACTTGTTAGTCTGAGGTTGCTTAACAGCAATTGAGTTTTCTATTCTCTTCTTGTCTTTTGTGCATTTTTCTTTTTTAAAATTTTAATCAGAATATCTCACATGCCTTTCCCCTTGTTGCAAAATGTGAGGTTGTCATTTGTTTATGAATCAATGATGCCCATGATGAAGTCATTCCCACTCATGCTTTGCCAACATGTTGTTCCCTGAAGTTGGTGATTTCCCAGCGCCCCTTGTGTCCTGAACTCACCCTAGTCTGCCTAACTGCTTTAAAAGGCATATTTGAGTGTGGGCTTCTACAATTTGGAAACTGGTCTGAGACGATGACCCTTTGATAGATTCATGACTGACCTCTTGATTATCCACAACCATTCGAGGAAGATTAAAAGGGCATAGCATGAGAAGAACATTAGCTGCAATCAATCTGCTTCTCCCCTCTCCTTCTTCCTTTCTCCTTCACACAGACTGATTCATCAAAGGACATTTGCAATGCCTCATTTCAGAGATCCTGGCTTCAAAGTCAGGCTTTATTTTACAAAGAGAAAAATACTAAAGTCTCTTGCTAGATCCCTTTAGGGACAAAGGGAAAAAAAATTATCCTCTAATTGTCACTTCTGTGCTGGCTTTGGGGAAGAAAGAGAGAGAGAGAGAGAGAGAGAGAGAGAGAGAGAGAGAGAGAGATTTTCATGGCCAATCATTTGAAAAGAGTAAAGGAAAAACTTCTCTCTTTTGTCTTATCCCACCATAATTTCATTGTTAGTTTCTCTGGGCTGGTCATTGCTACCAAATCTGGATTCTTAGAAAACTACAGAGGGCATATAAAAGTTTTAATTTAAATATTAGCTACTTAGGTAAAAGAAGCTAAGTTCCTGCCTTTTCAATCTAATTCACACAGAGCAAATTTTATTCTTGTTCCATTATTTCATCGAGCTTCTGTGATCACAAGTCTCCCTTTGAAGTTGGTGAGAACTCTGAGCACAGAGAGATTCCCTGGGTCTTGGAGTAAAATGAGTCATAGATCTGTAACCTCACAATCCCAAAGGCTTGTTATACCCCAACTCCCTCTCTTTCCTGAGGACCTCTTCTCTGCTCTGAACATAGCTGGAATTTGCACAACTTCTGAAGTTTGTTGTCATACAAACAACTGGGGACAGGCATGTTACTGAACATGCAGTCTGTGTGCAAATAGAAATTAAACCAAAGTTTCATATTTTTTCAGCCTATGTTTGGACAGGTTAAAACAACCTGCAGTATGAAAGCAGAACAACCATATGACTTTTTAAAGAAAGTGACTGGAGAAGAAATAAAAAAAGCTGAAGTTATACACCAAAGATAGTTGTTCCACTCATCTGATTTTTGCCCACCATTTAGTCTTATCTCTAACTTGGTGAGCAATGCCACGAATGATGTGATCGGCACCCACCACAGAGGCCACATAAAATGGAGGGTCAGAAATTTATTATGCAATCTCATGATAGGGAAAAAAAGGCATAAAGAAAAAAGGCATCAAGTAAGGAAGAGAAAAGGAATGAAAAATCAGTGACTTGTAAGTCTAGAATAGGGAGAACCAACTAGTCCTCTTTACCCAGCTCTGAGAGCTTTCTTGAATTCCCAGCACTAAATCTAGGGTAGTCCCAGACAACCAGGGACAGGAGGTCACCCTAGTCTATAAGTGTAACATCTAGTACCAACTCTCTCACTTCTTCATTACCTACTCCTGTTTTCTTTTTTATATATTGAGAGCATGGGAGTAGGTCAGAGTTTTTAAAATTTGATGATTAGGGATCAAATCCAAAGTTGTTTTGTTTGATCCATACATACCAGGATGCAAAAAATAGAAAGCGAGGTTTTGCATTTATTTATTTATTTATTTAATGAGGCTTGTCTTGAAAACTAAAAAAATGTCATAACAATGTGCATAGCAGTCAGCAACAGTCACCTGAATTGTACACCATCTCTCCTCAGTTATTTACATTCACTGTCCAGGTCGTGCAGGCATTTAAACTGATAGTTGCTAGAGTAGAAGAAGGATTGCCAATAAATCTGCATGAGGTCCACCTACTGGTAATGGCCTTTGACCAAATTTCAGCAAGAAAGATTGCTTCTGTGTGACTAACACTCAGGTGTGCCAGATAGGAATACCATAATGGACTAGAAGATAAAAAAAAATGTTCATCTTCTCCTTGGTATTCCCTGGCAAACTTTCATGAAGCTAGAGGTTTTCTAAGGTTTGTCACTATGAGTCTGTAAACTAAAAGCTGGAAATTGCCCATTTTCATCTCATTGAAAATACATGTTGTAGCATCCTTTTAATCACTAAAATACTTCCTACTTAAAATATGTCAGAAGTGTCAGCCTAGCCAGTTTACTCTGATTGCAAATCAAGTGCTTCCTCCAATATGCTTTTTTGAATTGGGAAAAATGGGGCTCTTAAAGATCAATATGTGGCATTCTGCATGTTGTGATCAATTGGTGATTAAGTGAAAACGGTTTAGCTTAATTTGCTTTGAAAAGCTGTGCCTGTGCTGATAAAGTGTAGAAGCATTTCTGAGATGAGATACAAGGAACAGATGTTTAGTATAAAATATTGATAGCACAGAGCAGAGATAAGCTTGGTATTTAATTTGTCTTAATATTTCCATTGCTACAAATTCAACAGCTTTTATCTTACTGGGTAATTACAACCCCCCCCCCCCATAAGATAAGATAGACTTTTTTTTTAGTTTTCTGTCACATTTAAACTCTTTATGCCCTCTTCCCTCTGTGTTCTTTCTTATTCCTTTAGGTATTCATTTCTTTATTTCAATTTCAGTTGCTGTCTTCTTCACTTCAAAGATTAGAGAATTTGTTTGTAGAACTTAACATTTTTCTTGCCTTGGAGCTTTTAGGGTATCTAGTCATGTTACTCTTGAACACATTAGGATATAAAGTGGCTGTTGTAGGTGCTCACAGAACGCAGAGACTCAAATAAAAAGAGAGATTGTTTTCTTTTTCATGTGACATTCAGAGCAGGTAAAGGCCTCTGCTGCCCGAGGTCATGAAGGACCCAGAGAGATCATTATGGACCAGTAGGCTCCTCTTCTTAGGAGGTTTCCTTCCTTGAATGGCCAGCTACCACTCCATTTCTTACTCTTCCTTCCTTTAGCAGGCAAGGGCTTTGGGACTTGATTGGTAAGAAGGCCAAGATAAACAACTTGTCTTTAAGGAAGTGATCCAGAAGCTGCACGTATCAATTCTTCTCATTTATCTTGGGCTTTTTGTAAACATGTCTGTACCTAAATGGAAGAGAGTCTAGGTAATTATTTGACCAATGGGGGAAAAAAATTGGACTTTCTCTTCTAGTTATATGGCAAAGCAGGTATCCCAAGAGTCTCTGTTAAAAATTTCAAGAAACAATGTCATTATTGTGTAGTGGAATCCAGGCCTTGAGGCAATCTCCAAAGAGCCAAAGGAAGAGGAGCAGAAATGAAGTAAACAATAAATTGAAACAAAGGCTGTGAGATGTGAGCTCCAGTAGTGACCCTCCCGGGTTGATGCTGAGCTTGGGCCTGCCTGTCTTAGATTTTCCTGATGAAATTAGAATGGTACCTGATTGCGCTAAGTCAACAGTGGCCTTTCCTAGGCTCTTAGATAAAAAGTACTGAGTGAAGGTGACTTTTTGAAAACAGTATCATCAATTTAACCATTCGGATTTTCCACGGATAACAAGCAAATTTGTGCTTCCACTGAAATATCCCCCCAAACCCCAGGGAATGAGTATATCATGAAATAAAGTCAAACAATGAAAGATGTAGCTCCTTAAAACTTCAGATCTCACAATTATGAGGACAGAACGTAAAATTCTTACATATAAATGTGTAAACAAAAGATGGAGTCAAAAACAAGGAACCAAAAGAAACCTCAAAAAGGTGTGCTGGGGGGGCATAGGAATGAAGAAGCAGAAAGAATATAGAGATGAAAGGTTTTCTTAAAGCACCCAATGATAAATGTAAACGTATTGTATACCTAAAATGTACCAATAAAAGAATTTTTAAAAAACTACAAAAATAGCTCAGACAACGTAACATCAAAAAGAAGGCTATCTTGTGCAAGACTGAAACTGGGTTTTGGATTCCGGTAACAAGTGACCCCCGGCCACATGTCATTTCCTGGGCCCCCAAACAATTGTTTTTTGGGGGGCCTAGAGTTGCAAGTGTTTTATGAGGACAGTTTTTGCCCTCTTGAGTGTCCACCCCCTAACCACAGTCCCCGAGACTTGTGCCAAAAGGCTAGCCCAGCCCATCTCCTCTGTAAGGCGTTTTCTCCATAAAAATCTCCAGAGACAACTTCTTCATCTTCTCTCCTGAAACAGCTTCCCATCTTTAGAGCCACATCTCCATTTCCAAAGAGAGTATTTGCTTTACATTTGCATAACTAAAAGGCTCCATTAGATGGCTTTTGAAGAACAAAGGAACATTCTGCCTAAAGAAATACAGTATTGAAGTTTCTGACACTTGAGAGTTGGAAACTACTCAGCTGTTTTTTAACTATCACTTGCTCTCTTCCCACCCCCACCTGGGTTTATATCCATAAAGGTTTAGAAAACTCTGGGGTCAGTAGCCTCTTGGACACTTGAGGCAATGGCCATAATTGCTCAGTCATTCTCTGCTCTTGTGGCATGAAATCTAGTAAATCAGAAAGTATGTTTAATTGAGAATTTTTTTCTCCGTGTACTTATGAACCTGGAGAAAGGGTGAAATGTCAGGGGAGTATTTGTTTTAAAGGAACCATCACAATATTATGCCTTGTATGATATTTAGTAATTGCAATAGGAACTGAGCATTGTTGACTCAGGTGAGCATTGTATCACCTTAAAATTCCCACTGAATAATCAAAGTGAGATCCCTGATCTCCCTGTAGCCTTTATTTGGGAATATACCAAAATTGTTTTCTAATTTAAGCCCCAAGAATCTTTCATCCTCACTCATGAGAGAGCAAAGTAAGGTAAAATATATAGTTTATATATCTAAGAACCAGGATAATTCTTTCTCTCCTATAAAATCTGTGCTATCTACATTATACTGTGCTTTCTTCTTTACTTGTGGGTTACATGTAATGTAAGTTTTGAAAAATTGTGATTCATAGTTTAGTGGTTCTCGGTTGTCCAGAATCAGTAAGTTTATGTAGAAAAGGTGGTTGTATATGGGAAGTCAAGAAACCTAGTTGTTTATATAAAGTTCAGCAGTTAACCACCTGTGTGACACTAAGCCTGTCCTAATTTCATGGGTATCATGCAGTTGAGGGATTTTTCTATTTTCTTTTTTAATACGTGATTAACAATCATTCTGCCTGTTAAAGAAATTCTGACTTTTGTATACTTTATTCGCAAAATGCACATGCCTGCTTTTTCATTTAAAAACAAATTATTTGTCTCAGTATCACCTTTTTAAAACATTGTATCAGTTTCCACAAGATACATTGCATCTCTGGTTATTTTTTTGGCAACGATTAGAGAGATTTTTAAAACATATTCTATGTCTCGATGTTTCTAACTATTTGAGTTAAATGGGGTCTATCACTATCAAGACAAACTATCCTTAAATTATATCACTATTAAAGTGTGGGACAGCAGTACTTTAAAAAGCCCAAGTAATTTAATTTCACAAAATGCAGTATAAAATTGAAAAGTATTTCTGGAGTTGGAATTCAGATCTTGAAAATTAATAAAAATATAATTTATTTTTCTGTTGATTTTGTAAGAGAATAAATACAGTTCTTTTAAAGAAAAGTCTATTCTTTTTATGAAGCATAAGGTGTTCCATAATGAAGGTTTTCTGACAAAATTAATATACACCTCATTTTGTAAGTTTCTTCATCTTCTCAGCAGCTTCAATCGCCTCTGTGTAACTTATTTTCCTTATCTTCCCCAATGAGCCATATTAATATGAACACCTGGTCATGCCACATTGAAGATTTCTGGAGAAAAGTTTAACAGCAATGTTTATTTAATATATAATAAAATATTTTTTATGAATTCCCAGAACTCTGAGATGAGGAAATTTTCTTAAATGTGTTTGCATGTAAATTCCAGCCGATTGTTTCTTATTTCTACTTAGGTAAGAAATGTCATATGTGAAATTGGAGCTGTGTATCATATGATACTGCTCAAACATCTTGGCACTGAAACATTGAGATGAGTTTTGAGTGTTCAGAAAGGGCGCTCCTATGAGTCTGGAAATGTGCCATGCAACTTTCTTCAAGAAAATGGATAGGTATCCATTAATTAAACATTATTATTAATGTCATGCTCAGCTGCGTGCTAAAGGGCAGAGTACAGAACTGAGGGCAGCACTGATAACTGATGATATATGGACAGCTTTCCTGAATTACTTAAAGAAAATTCTTGCTTCTTACCCTATTGCACAAAATAATTAAAGATGATCATGATAATTAAAGTGAAAATAGGTATATGATTGGGTTTCTTTCATGATTCCTTTTTGTTATTGTTATTTTTCAACAGTGGTGAGAAACCTTTAAAAAAAGGTTTCAGACTTAAAGAGTCGCACAGTTTGAAGTGAGTGTTATGAAGATATATGTAGATATATGTATATATTCCCTGTACTACAGATTAACCCAGGACATTGGCACTAAGCTACATTTCAAACCATTTAAATTTTTTCATTTGGTTTTGTTTTGTTTTTAGACAGGATCTTGTGAAATCACTGTATTACCCATGCTGGTTTGAAATTTACAGTCCTTCTGCCTCAAGTTCCTGGAGCTCTGAGATTACAGCTGTGTGCCACCACATAGGCTTAGTTTTTTAAAAAATATTTCCTCTCTTACCTGTCCGTAAATTTTATTTAATTGTTCCTTTTGATATATTTTATAACTCAAATCTAATACATTACAGCCATGAAAAGGAAGAAATCATTTTCAAGTATGGTCATCTGAAATGGTTACAGATGTTGGCCCAGATGGGCTGAGTTTTTACCTCATGTTACATTGTGCTACAACAGTTTTCAAAAATATGTGAAAAGATAGTCTAGCTCTGAGTAAAGTGAGAACATTCTAGATTCAAACAAGTTCTAAGAAATGTATTTTGACACAGGTAAGTACTTCTTATTCTGGAACATCTAAGGATCTTAAACATCTGGCTGTCCATTGTGAGTCTCTAATAGGAATGTTACACAGACATAGGTAAATCACATTGTTCAACTGGTAATGGTGCATCAGGTGGTACTGCTTTTCTTTGAAATAGACATTAGTATTCCTACTTTAAGTGTGTCATAACAACAGAAGGTTATAGTCTTTAAATTTCAAGAGAAGGATGCATTTAAATGATATTTCCTGGTATGATCATGCTGGTATCATGTGCTGTGGTATATCATAGCTTCATGAAAAATTAAGTAAAATATAAAATTTATGAAAAAATAAAATATAGAAATTTACTGTAACTTAAAGTAGCAGCCATTCTTTTGAAAACAGTACCTATTTACGCTTTCCAGAAGTAACAGTGATAGCAGGAATTGATCATTAAAAACCCCTGCATTTGATTTTATACATGCACATGCATAAATGAAATATTTGACCAATACAGTAAAATCTGGAAGTAGACTGATTTGTGTGTATGTTAAATTAATTTTAAAAGTAAATCATTGATCATCTTTATTCTTATAAAAATAGGCTGTCAAAATTGTACACTTGAAAGATTGCTTTAGGGAAAAGGTAATAATGATTTGAGATTAGCAGCTCATATATATACTTATAAATATAACAAGTTGAAGTTCTTGAAAATCCTTGCCTTTCTTTGCTTTTCTCCCCTCTCTATTCTTATAATAACCCTAACCTTTGTAAACAAAGGAATCATAAATGAAGTTAAAGTAAAGCACAGACAGTTTTGTTTGGATGAAGAATCGATTGGCAAATGGGAAGCCATTTGCAAAAATTGTTCTGCAGAAAGAAGGTGGGCTTTGGCTTTTATCAAGTACAGTGGTTGGAAATTTATGCAAATAATAGGGCTCATATATTTTGTAAGTTTATTAGAATGTTCAAGTCCAGGAAAAACTGGTGATTTTTGTTTCTTAAACCTTGCCGAGGGTTCTTAGGCTCCAGAAATTTGTTCCCTCTGAGAGATAACAATTCTTTACATGATTTCTGCGTGGCAGACTTTCCCCTATCAGTAATCCCTGGGGCATGCGCTCTCTCTCTCTCTCTCTCTCTCTCTCTCTCTCTCTCTGACCATTCCGCAGCCATTTTAGTTTTATTTTATTACCCTGAAAAATGTATTTGTGTATATATATATATGTGTTTGAGTATATATAATTTATATTGGAAATTTTAGAGGCTGTGTTCCCTTGAAGTGGTAACACAGGAAGATTGTATGGCTTTCAAGACAGAGAATCATATACTGTACTAGACATGTCAAAGATGACACCTATATTCTTATATGAATTATCTGGGCTCTTCAGTACAGTACTTTTTCTTTAGGGACCTACATGAATAAAAAATTAAAATATCAAAATTCTTGCTTTATAGAGATTCATAACAGGTATTGTTTTATATATATGCATATGCAAATTACATTTGCAAACATTATTTCTGTCTCTGAACTAGAATTAACATATTAGACATTTATTGCTTGTGCCTGATATCGGAATAATTTTTTGCCTGGATTAAGGTAACAAGAACGATGTGAGAAGGAGGGTCAAGTCAGCCAGCGACATGGCTGGATATTGGAGAAATACAACTCCCAAACTGCTGCATGTCAAATGTGCTGAGTTCATGGTCTCACAACATCAAGGAATGAAAGTGAGAACCAAAGGAAGAAGTTAGGAGAGTTTTATTGGAAATAAAGAGAGAAGAATACCTTCTTGATTTCCAGGAGAGGTCCTGAATAGGGTGGCCACCAAGCTGCTTTGTCAAGGGTAATTTATACAGCAAAGTCACAATGTGAGTACAGTGTGGGTCAAACTGCAAACAACATGTATGGTTTCAAGTATAACTGCTTAGCTAATATTGATCCAACAGGGAAAGGAGTCACGTAGCAAGGGTAGATGGAAGAAACAAAGGCATTTTTGGGAAGGGATGGGTCCAGATGCTCTGATGGCCCACCTGGGTGACTGAGGCCTATCTGGGCTTACTGGACCAGGGGGTGCTAATTACAACATAATCTCAAGTTATTGTTTATTCCTTAGGGAGGCATGTTGGCTGGCCACTGTACCTTTATCTTGAGGCCTGGTCTTGTTTAGATATGCCTCTAGCCACAATTTTGATATCTGTATTTTTTTCTGCTTACTTTTTGGAGAGCCCAGTCCTTCTCTGACTATACGTATTTACTTTGATCTAACCTAGCTGCCTATAATAGTATAACCCTCAACAATGAATTTTGTGTGACCATTCAGTGACCTTGTTTTTGGCTCAGTTTTCTATTGCTTATATGTAGAACTGAAGGTGAGAAAAAGTTGTAAGAAACATGATGATGACCATTTCCTTTCTCCTTAGCTCAGCTCTCACTACAGTTTGAAACCTTTTATTTTCAACTGCAAGACTTACACCTCTCAATTCTTGAAGTAAAACTTGTATTGTTAAGCAAGGTTTAACTTAATGCCTTTAGGAATGATTTGTAAAATTTGTTTTAGTTAACTAAAAATGCATTAGATTTTGGCTTTTTGCTTTGCTTCTGTGACTAGATCAGGATTACTCTTAGAAACAGTGGCGTAGAAGATAAAGTAAGGAGGCTCGACATTCTGGACGCTGTCCCTGCTTCTAGCCTGCTGTGCACATATAGTTCACACAGCTTCTCTGATATATACTGTCTCTCCTGAATCAGATTGTTTCTTCATGGTCCTTGCCATTTCTCACATGTGATGGCACAATCCTTCTGAAATTCACTCTGCCCTGTGAAGAGAAAGCTTATCCATACTATTTCAGTCTTTCCTATGTGGCCCACTTTTGTGAAGTGACTAAAATTGGTAGATGCCTGAAAATGAACATAAACAATATCATATAATATTTAAGAACATTTAACCTAATGAAAGGATAATCAGCGAGGACTGCCTATTTTGCAATAATCATATTGTGGCTAATCAAATAGGAAAATGGTGACGCAAAATACCTGTTTTAAGTGAATGTCAGCAAGTTGCAGTTTACTGTATTGGGTAAACAGCACTGAGCCTGAATGCTGTAGTGTAATAACTTAATCTCAAAGGGTATACACCTCTTATTTTTAGTTTCTCTGCATAGAAAAGGCTTAAGGTCATGATTGCCAATTGAAATTTACAAAAACAAACTACTGTTGCTCTGCAAAGTTACTTTTACGCATTCTTTGCCAGAAAACTACAGAGCAGGGATAACAAAGACACAGGGATCTGTTAAATTATGCTGATTTTTTTTGGTTGTTGTTTTGTTTCATGGAATGTGTATGTACATTCTGAGAACAGAAAACTCACACAGCATGTAACCTTTTCAACTTTCCACAGATTAAAAAACACACTGCATTGCTTTATTGCATTTTCCTGCAACGAGGGACGTATTTCAGCCGAAAAGGGCAAACCAGGAAATTTACTCATGAAAACTAATTTATATAAGCATACGAATAGTATAACTATTCCCATAGTAAGTCTGGTATTCATCTTGAGAACTCTTGGGGACACATGAGTAATCTTCAGTGCAACTTCAATTTAGCCTGTGTTTAAATATAGACAGGGAATGAGGCTGGTCTGGATTTTTTATTATTGCTATTTTCTCTCTGATATCAAGTCAACCAGGGAGCTGGCCTGTGAACTCTTTCAGCATTCTTCCTGCAAAATCAGAGTGTGACAAAGTGTCAGTATTGACAGATCAGTAGTGGAGATTGAGTAGATCTGAATTAATAAAGGTCAGAATTGTCAACAGGAGGAGTGGCTGGTGACGTGTGAGGACTTTCTCCTAAACCGCATTTGAAAAGCAAAGAGTAGCTCCAGAGCAGAGCCCAAGGCATCTGGACAAGCAGGGATTTCCTAAGAATCTTTACAGTAAATATGTACTATAAAATGATTTTAAAATATCCCCTAATTTCTGCTCCTTCCATCCTTAACTATTTGAAAATTTTAGGTCTGGAAAAGAACTAAGAAAATGGCATGGCAGAGTACATTTCCTCAACCACCGAGGGCTCCTGGCTAGGTCTGAAATAAAAAATGACAAAGATGGATCACCCAGGGAAGAGATAACAAACTCATTTAATCTGGGTTTTATGTACCTTCAGAGAAGAGAGACCCAAAGTCACAGGGAAACTATTTTTATGTGTGTATGTGATGAAGAATGGACAACCATATAGAAATGTGGTTGGAACTGCAGACCATAACATTAAGTGAAATAAATCAGACACACAGACTTAAATATCACATGATGAGAAACCCAAAGTATACATAATTGAAAGAGCAAAATAAAACATAGATGATAGGAAACAGGGAGTTACATCTTTTCAAATGGGAAAGGGACAGAAAGATAAAGGGAGGAAGAAGGGGAAGTAAAAATAATTAAGGTGTTTTATGTATATGTACCAACTCCCCATGGTGAATGCAATCACTATGTACTCCAAACATGTACTAATAAAAAAATGTGGTAGCACATAAAGGGAAACCGAATGGTCACAGACTGAGAGAGTAAACCTGGTGAAATCTGTCCAAATTCTTTGCTTCTCTGTATGGCATTCATTTTTCCCAGATGTGTTAGTTGGTTCAGCATTACTATAACAAAATAGTCGAAGGGTACTTTTAAGAAGGAGAGGTTCATTATGGTTTGAGTTTTCAGTCCATGTTTGCTTGGCCCCATTCACTGCCTTTGTACCTGTGACAAGGCACCCCATCAAGGTCAAGAGTGTATGGTAGGGAGATATTCACTTCACAGAGGAAGGGAAGTGAAAGAGGAGTCAGAGGAAGAGCTAATCCCACACTCCCCTTTAAGGGTATACCCTCAGTGTCTTAAACTCCTTCCAGTAGGCCCCACCTTCGAAAGTTTCCACCAACTCCAGCAGTACCAAAGGCTGGGGCAATGCCTTTGGATACTTGGACATTTGGAGCCACTTATTGAAACTATAGAATGGATATAGGGCCAAGCCTCTTCTGGAAGGAGGCTCATATAATCTCTTGTCAGTGTGAGAATTTGCTTGTGGCCAGCTCTTTACACAGAATGTCATGGAAAGGTGAAAGCAACACTTTTAGATTTTATGGCTGGATTTGGTGAAGAGGTTTTCTAGATTTTGTGGCCTGCCTTGGAGAAGACAAAAGGGCATAGGAAAGCATTGCAGCCTTTTTCCCTAGTGCAGAGAATTTATAATGACAGGTGCCATACTTTGGGGTATTGTTTTCTGAGCCCCAACAGCAGTTTGACCTCAAAGGTGACAGCCTTTATGTCAGCCTGTAAGAGGCTAAAGTCATTGAAACTGCCTATGCCTACCGCCCCCATCTTATGATGTTCTTACAGCAATCTATAGAAGCAAAGTGTTTTTCTTTTTATACTGCATAATTTGATCATTGATTCCATTTAGCCTGGGCCATTATCTTATCTTTTTGTGTCAGTTCCATCTCTTCAGCAGAATATCTAAGAAACTCAGAGAGAGTCTTGCATTCTCTTATATGCCACAGAATGCTAACTGAGTCCAGGTAGGTACTCAGTACAGAGGAGATGATTTTGTCAAGTTGATGAAAAATTTTGAATTACTTGAATATCAGGAGAAAAATTTTACACGCTAAGCCCTTTGTATCTATTCCTTGAAGTCATAAAAATGTCAATGTTGTTTGAGAATAAATGAAATTATTTAGTATTTGTATAGAAACAATGAAAACATGAGACAAGATTTTCTGAAAGATTTAGAGCTCTCTCCAAATTTTTCTTAATGGGGCTATGTTTGATAGCCTTCTTCTCTCTTGATCTTTTATTTAAAGAGCACATCTAGATTTTCTGAATGGGAGGCATTTTCTTCTATGTTTCCAAATTCTTCCATCCTTTAGGGTGTGTGTGTGTGTGTGTGTGTGTGTGAGTGTTGCTCACTGGCAGCTGGTTCATGATGTCTGAACAACTTTTAAATTATTTGAACTATAAGCAAAAATAACTATAAAGCTGTTTAAGCTGTATGTGGGAAGTATAAAAGGTGATAAGTCACCTTTTAGTTGTATACTCCATATTGTCATTGAAATATTTGACATTGAAGTAAACAAATGCTTTCAACCTCCTAGAATTTTACTTTTTCTCTGATAAATGACTATTAACCAATTTTCTTTGATAAGAATCAGTGTTTGTGGAAAGTGCCAGTACAGCATATACATTTTCTAATGAGTGGGAGGCATGAACTGAAATTTGTTCTACATGTATTTACTAGATTGATTTAATGCCAGAGTCCTTTCCAACTTTTCTTTTTCTTTTTTTTTTAAATTAATTTTACTGGTACAGTTAAGGTATACAATATAATGACATTCATCTTTGGAAATTTGCACCTTTACATAATCCCTCTTGGTTCTTATTTTTTCTCCTTTCCCATGCCCTCCCTTCAATCCTTCCATCCCTCCCTATCTACAAAGACTTTGTTTCATTTTTTCTTTTTCTCATATAAATTCCATTCCCTTCTTTCTTTCCTTTTTCTGTCAGAACTTTTATTCCTGTTTGACAACATCCTAGTGACAGTAAGACAATCTCTTTTCACAGGCATTTGGATAGCATTATTATTTTGTAGGATGAAATATTCTAAAGATGCTGTCTCACTGACTTTCAATAAAATTGCAGCCCAAAAGCTTCTTCATGATTTTCTTTTATTAGCATTTAAGGTCTCATGGGATGAAAATGTTAAAACACAGGATATCTCCTAGCTTCTCTCTTAAGCTTTTATCTTATAGGTAATCATTATCTAACATTAAATTGATTAAGTGATTTTGTGAAATGGCATAGACTTTCCTTCATAAGCACTTTTTCCAAAATTTGTCCCATATAGTAAAGTCACATAGTATTATTAGTAACTAATTTCTATGTGATCTGATCTCAAAAGCGATAATGGGTAAACAAACTAAGCTTTTTTTCCATAAAATCTTAAAAATGAAAATGTTCAAATTGTTATATGTTGCAAAGTTTGAAATATTCTATAACACTCAAAAAATTGATATTTTCTACTCTAACATAGTGAAACATGAATGATATTAAATGGAGAAAGAATATTAAAAATTGCCTATAATAATCTCCTTTTTAAATAAGATTTTTCTCAATGAAAAACAACATTTCATAAAGAATACATTAAAAATCTGATGAAGAAAGATAACACTCATAATTTTATGCCACCATTACCCGCTATGAAGTATTTGTAGTATTTTAATTTGCACATTATTTTTGTGGCCCCCTGCAACAGGCTTATACAAAGATGCTATATAAAATCATAAGCAGGAGTTCCAGGATAAAGCCTTAAATAAAGAAATATTATCATTAATATCCCACAAGTTATAACAGTGGGTGGATCTTATAATATTTTTTGGAGTTTGTTTGGTGTCAGAGATATAAAGCTAAAATAGAGAGATCAAACATAAGAACTGAATAACAAAACAGTAAATAAAACTCTTAAGTGATTCTTTAGAAGACTAAAGTTGGTCCACTTAATTACTATAGCACTATAGTAGTTGGTCATTAAGTTACTACAAAAAGTAGGACAATGATTGACAGTAGAATAATCCACTAATGATTGATTCAGGAAATAGCAATCAAACTGATAGGACACTTGGGTCTTTGGGAAGCAAGTATGAATAAAAAGTGGTCTAAAGGAAATTGTACTCTTGAAGAAATCAAAATAAAAGGCCACAGTAGATACAATTTGCTGTAGTGTGCTGGTAATCTTTGAGCTTTTAAACGTTGCTGATCTGTGTGATTTACGTAATAATTTTAAAAGGCTATAAAACAAAGGCTCAGTTGTGGAACGGGACTTTGAAATCTGCAGAGTAAATATCTTCAACTGGATATTCCAGAGCATTCCTGGGAGAGTTTTCTCTGTGTGTTTTCCCAAGGAACACATTTCTCTCTGATTTTTTTTTATTAGAAGACCTACCGAAGCCACTCTGTGTAGTGTGCAGCCCACAGCAAATGTAGCAAATAGAGCACATCTTCATGAACCCTTAAACCAGCTTGGGCTGCCTTTTTTCTCATGCCTTGAGGTGGTCTCTTCCTTCTGCTTTTTCATATATATATATATATATATATATATATATACACATGTAAAATTTTTTCTTTTACTGCTGCCAGTACAGATTGTCATAGAGTTCATTTATACTTTTCTTATTCTAGATAAATGCTACCAGCTGTTGCCAGGAACTACCTGCCATTAGTAATAACTCATTAGACTTGACATTGAAAGGCTCTCCTCGATAGCAAGTACTAACTAGTAGACTTGATATTGATGAATGCCCTTGGCTCAGGGTACAGCTGGGGGTACTCCTGAAGTGGGGAATTGGAGAGGGCCTAAATTCAGCCCATTTTTAAGCTTTCATTTCTTTTCTGGTGGGCTCTCACAGCATGAAAATAGTTCATTAGCAATAAACACCTTTAATTGTTCTTTCCAGTTCATCCTTTTGTTTATTTTAAATAGATCATTCTGGCTGGCTACAAACTGGAAATCAAAAAGCAGCTGCTGCCTCTAATTGGGAGGCTTGGGCAGGGTACTTCAAAAGGAAACAAGCACACTTCTTTTTATGGTACTGTTAACCTTTAATTGTGTCTGCAACATGAGGAATCGAGTAAATAAGTTGCATAAATTAATGAGTGAAAGAGTATGAGATCATGTTTACTACTGCATTAAAGAAAGAACAAAGACAGATAATAATATAGTTAAAAGGAAGAGTAAGTGGGACACATCAATCAGAAGCAATTTCTGAAAGACCGGAGTAGAATCTCAGATATCCTATTCTTATTTGAGGCAGAGTGGACAATCAGGAATTATTTCTCACTTATTTCCCCTATTAGTAAACGGAGCCAGAAAGAAGGGTGAATTTATAAGGATTGAAAAATTCTATAAAATACTAAAATTCTCACCAGCAGAAGTGTATAAATTGACAGGATTCTTGTAAACCCATGCAATATCTAACACTAGAATATTTCACATATTTGCTGACAAACATTTAAACTATTGGCTGGAGACATTTGAACTTTAAAGTTGCAACTTTGACATACTCAAGACAAAAAGAATAAAAACTTCCTCTGGATTATTCAACAGTGATGCTAAAATAGATAATGGATTTTTTCCCCCCTAACATTAGGTATGTTTCTTGAACAAGCTGTCTTTTAAAAAATATTGTTATTTTTGTATTATTTTAATGAAGAATAATTATTTTGCAAACAAAACCAAACTTTTTAAAAATGTTGCCTCTGTGGTGGGGACACAGATCAGAGGAAGAGCACTTGCCTAGGGTATGTGAGACCCCGGGGTTCAGTGCCCAGCTCTGCAAAGTAAAAAAAAAATCCTTTTTAAGAGTCAAGAAAAGGAATGGAATCTCATATTGTGTAATTTTAGGGGTCAAATTTAACTTGACGGATGAGTTTTTAATACGCCTGTCGAAGGAGAATTCTGAAATCCGTACGTTGACAAGTATAACGTAACTGTACATGATGAATATAGGAGCATAATTAGTGGGAAAATGAACTTATATCATCAAGTTGCCACCTAAACTGATCAACTTCTATCACCAAGTTGCAGGCTAAACTGAAAAATAAAGCTTACTTTTAACATTGGTGAAAAGACCCTTCAATTTGATGGAAAAAATCAAATCAATTGAATCCCAAACTCATGATTTGAAGCCTATAAAAGGAATGCTAACACTTAGAAACCGAGGGGTGTTGGTAAAGCATCTTTTGGTAAAGCATCTTTTCTTAATTACATTTCTCATTGGGAATTGTACCTTTACATGATGCAGCTTGGTTCTTATTTTTTCCCCATTCCTAGCCCTCCCTTCACGCCCTCCACCCTTCCCTATTTACAAAGACTTTGTTTCCATTTTTT
>NW_004624733.1:23731853-23764584 GCF_000247695.1 Heterocephalus glaber | reverse complement strand
AGTCCTTATTTACACTTTCAGTTTCTCACACCAGAGAAACTATTCGGTATTTATTCATGTGTGTCCTATTTATTTCACTTAAGAGTATCACCTCAGTGTGCATCCACTTAGCTATCCACTCTTCTTGCTTACTTGTGCCTTCTGTTCTTGCCATGCCGCCTAAATAGCCTAAATATCTGGTTCATTCTTGTTTTGTTTTTTGTGGTACTGGGCATTGAACCCAGGGCCTTTGCTCTAAGTTATATCCCTAACCCTTTTTATTTCGATGCATGACCTCTTTAAGTCAGTATTTTTTCCAGACAAGGCTCAAACTTGCTGTGTTCTTGCCTCACCCTCCTGCCTGGCTAATCTTAAATGAGATAAAAGGAATCCAGGAGATGGGCTTCTCTGGCTCTGGAATTCAGAGGAAAGCAATGTTCGGAGACACAGTATCTATGCCCTCTGGGCTGTCATTCTCACCGGTCTGGAGGAGAAAGGCTATCAGGGCATCCAGCTGACAGAGACTGAGCAATTGTTTCTATGTTTTAACTGGCTTGATCTTTTGGTTATAATGTGCTCTAATCACAGGAATTATAAATTTATAAAAAGGAAGTCATCAGTGAATGTCTGAATTATAAACAGTTTTGAAAAGAAGGAACAAGGCACTTAAAAAATTTTAATCTTGTAATGAGCTTAATTTGTGACCCTGTTTACAGTAATAAAGCATGTGATAGCAAAATCTTCTAGAATGGTGATATTACAGTATTCCAGGCTTGATGATTCAACAGAAGATACCTTTCATATACAATGTCATCATGACTGAACATGCATTTGAAATACCATGTATTTGGTGTTGTTTTTTACACAGCTGATCTTAAATAAGACCCTACCTTTAAATGTCATTGTAAAGGTCTTTTTCCTTTATTTGAGGATCAGGCCATACAATTGGTAAATATTATTGCTTTGTATATATTCATAATACCTGTCCATCAGAAAATTTTGGCTGGTACTACAATAAGATGATTTGAACAGAATGCTGTTAGTTATACAAATATTAACATTATCTTTTACATTATATATTATTGACATTTTGGACAAATTGATGAATCAGAGAATGCTATAGTTGGAAGAAAATTTAGAGGTAAAGCAACTACCCATTTGATTTGATGCTTGAATAGGTTTCTCTACACACACTGTGTTAAGAAGGCATTGAAATACCTCCAATGTTAAGAAACAAACTAACTTTCAGAAGAAACAACTTCACTTTTAATGCTCTTGTGTTAAGAAAAATAACATTCTGCATAAAATAGTAAGTTAAATGTTTTATTACATAATTTGCAGACAGATGATTTACCTTTCTGAGTTCTATGTTTTCCAAGCTGAAAATCCCAAGTGTTTTCTGTGGTTGTCAATGTGATTCTGTTTTGAGCCATCGCCTGAGACCTTGTCTAAACATGTAGATATTGCCAGTGTTACCAAGTCTTTACTAACATTGGCTGCAACCATTTGTGGATACAAGTTAGTCAAAAGTGGGCAGAAACTATACAATCAGAGTGGGAGTGACTTACCAGTTAGAGTCTTTGGCTGGTATTTTTGGTCTGCAGCATTTGTGAAGTCCCTGTAAGATTTGGGGTGGTTGGTATGTGTTGCTATGTATTTTGCTTAAGCCAAACAAGGAATTTATGTTAGAGAAATTACAAAAATTCAGAAGTGTCTCAGGGAAGTGAAAGTTAGAAATGTAGCCAAGATTCAGAAAGCAACTAGAACAACAGTGTGTAGAACTTTAAGAGTTCCATACAGTGTGTTTATTCATTTTCTCTCTTACCTGTTTCCATCATGTATTAGTTAGTGTTCTCTAGAAGAATAGAATCAATACAAAATATATGCATAATTATGCAAAGGGATTTACTTGGTAGGCTTACGGAATCAGATGCAAGAGTGTCTACAGTGGGTGTCTGTGTACTGTCCCCAGGAAGTGTTCTAACACGAAGGAACAAAAATAATCGCAGGCTGTCCACTTATAGAGATTACAGGTTAGAAACGACAAATGATGATGATGGTGTAAATAAGTATACACACAATCTTTATTAATTAGAGTTCTCTAGAAGAACAAAATGAATAGGAATAATATACATATATTTCTGCAAGGAGATTTATTAGACAGACTTATGGGATCAAAGGCAGGAAGTTTGCAGTGGCTGTCTGTGGGACTGAAAAGTGTGTGACCAGTAGCTATTCAGCCTAATACAGTGGAAGCCGCAGAGCAAGAGGGTTCCAAGATGCAGCACCAGTCCAAGGTTGAACTTCTAGAGGCTTACTAAAGAGTTGTCTGTGCAAGTATGGGTTAGAAGGCTGGAGAACGTGTAGATTGATGTGCAAAGGCCAGGGCAACAAAGGACCCACCTGCTCAAGAACCTGGAGCTTTTCAAAAATGAGTACCCTTCCTTTTTCTTTCCCTTTTTTATTCATTTAGGCTACAAGTCTACTGCTTGGTGCTATCTACAACCACCACCGCCGCCAGTTGTTTTTTACTCCAAGCAAGTTGACCTGTCACAGTTAATTGCTTTATGCCTACTGTTCCATTTTGAGGGTGGCACATAACAATGGAACATAATAAAAATTTTCTCTTCAAATTATTGTAGTTAACATATGAATTTCACACAAAAAATTAAAAAAAAATTACAACCTTTGGCATAAATGGGTTAATGGTCACAATCTTGTTTCTCATTCTGTCTACATCCTCCATTTTCTTTGTCTGTTTTCCTCTGTGTAAAGTAGCTTATGTGGCATTGTGGACTATCACTTTTTTTTTTTTTGTACCTGGGAATCGAACTCAGGTCCTTGCACTTGCGCAGCAGGCGGTGAAACCACTGAGCTAAATCCCCAGCCCTGGACTATCACTTTTACAATTTACTGTTAAGACTCAGACTGACCATTTGCACTCAGTTGTAGTCCCATAATCCCAGAAAATAGAAGGCTCTTACTTCAAGACATCTCAAGGCAGACCTCTTCCCTCCCCACATCAACTGAGCTAATAAGACACAAGGAGTGATATTGTTCAACATCATGGCTGATGGCTTATTCCTGTACATCAGGGTCAGGCAGCTTTAGATAAAAGAAAACAGCCCTAGATCAGAATAGGAAACCTTCAAACTGTTTACAAGAGAAAGGAGCAACTTTGAGTTTTCTAGGGTTTGAGGAAACAGTCGAGTACTTTCTCTAAGAGGCACCTATGTTGGAGCTTGAGGACACAAAGCCACAACTCTGTTTCTTACAACTTACTGCAAGATAATGGAAAAGTAGGAGGACATTTGACTTTCTTTTCCTGTTTAGATTAATTTAGAAAGGGATTCATAAGAGACCCAGCATCCAGAAGTACATTGTATATTAAGTTTTAGTGATCATGGTAAAGAAAGGAAACTCAACATAAATCTTCCACATAAAATTTAAATCTCAATATAAGACTTAAATTGCTGGCACAAGTTAACATTTTCATTTCTGTACGTATTATTTCCACTAAAATTTAACATTAATAATGTAACATTTAGGGTTAAATTATATTTCACCCTACCTGTAGTAACCAAGTATTTCTTTGTGTAGGACTTGTTATTTCTCATGATTGAATTCATGACTCATCCTTCTAGTTTAACAATGATTTTTTTGGATGATGACTCAATAATCTAATATAGTACTTCTCCTTTCAGCTTATCAGTGGAAAGTATGATTACGTACATCAGGTAGTGAGGAAGTATTGCAAACATGTACCAAACTGAATACAATGAGCACTTGCCTGGTTGGTAGAGATTTTGACTGCGATTCCATCTGTGAAATATTGTGAAAGTTTGCCTGAGTCATTTAGGTGTACTATGTCTCTTTTTCTTCCTTTATAAATGAAGTAATGACAATTTTTCAACTATGAAATAAAACAGCCTATAAGCAGTTGGCCAATTACTTAAGGTTCTTTTGGAATTGACAGTATCATAGAAATCCTCTCATCTTTACCCTAATCTCTTATCTTATCAGGATCTCTTATCTTATCTTCTCTTATCAGGAAATGCCAGATAGGATGAATTGTAGTTCTGGCCCTAGGGTGGCCTGATCTGAAGAACCATTTGAAGTTTTTTTTCTGCAACTGAAAGAAGATGTGAAGCTGTAGAACATACTGTTGGTGAAGAGGCAATTTCTCCTATTCCTAGCATCAAATGTCTGTCAGGTTTCAGATGGTGCCTTCAAGGCATCTGTCTGTATGCATCAGTCCTGTTAAAAGTCATGCCAGTTCAGGGAATTATATTACCTTGATCCTGAGACAGCTTCCCTGATTACAAGGAAGCTTCTGTTGTAGATACATGTGGTTTCAACTGTGGAACAAATTGTTCCCTTCTATATTTTATTTTAACAGCACTTATCTTTCCCTTTTGGTAACGAGTCTTTTCATCTAAGTCCATTAGCTCAATAGGGCTGAACCATTGCTCCAAAGCTGAACACTTGGCTCATACTTCACCCAACGGAGTTTGACATCCACTAAGCACAGCAAAGAGTAAGAGACAAATCAAGTCAGTCCAATCAGGCTTCCTCCCCAGAAAATTTAAACATCACATGGAACAACAAAGGTAAATTCAGTTGCAACCTGGTTATATTTTTTGCTGTGTGGATCTTTGACACTGCTATACATTTTGTTCTTTCCATTGCCAGAGGGTCAATTTTTTTCTTAAAATCTACATGCTATTCATCTTAGTTTATTACCTGATGCTGTAACAGAAGACCACAGAATGGGCAACTTATAAATAATAGGAGTTTATTTGGTTCATAGTTTGAGAGGCTAGGATGTCCAGTGGCAGGGCATTAGCATCTAATGATGGCCAAGGTGCTGCATCATCAGAGGGCGGAAGTGCAGGTAAATAGTGCAAGGAGGAGAAAGGAAATTGGGCCACACTCTTCCTGGTTGTTGGGAACCTATCAAAACTCATTCCTGAGATGACAGCAGTTATCCATTCATGATGGCAGCCTTGCCCTAATCAACTCTTCCTAATGTTATGGTGATGAATGTCAACATGATTTTTGTAGGGGATATTGAAATCCTAGCAGTGCTTTACCAACTTCCAGTAAATTAGTTATTGCTTAAGTGAGCCTGTTCTGTTGCTTTTTTTTTTTATTATCTACAGCTAAATAAGTAAAACTGATATATACCATGACATTTGAAAAAGTAGATAGTATAAAATCAAGAAAATGTGATATCCCCATAGCCCAAGAATCGTTTTTATATACATACTGTAATTTCCCTTGAGTTTTATGTTTCTCCCAGTTATTTTAGGTAGACCCTCTATCAGTTCAGCTGCTTCTATGATTTCTTCCCATGGCCCATCATATGAAGAGTCGCCATATACATTTTTTTCCATACAGCACCCTTACACACTCAGTATCAGTCTAAGCCATGTTTTCTCTCTATCACTGACCTTTGAGTGCCTCCTGCTTCATGAATATGTGATATGATTTGCTTAAGTCTCAGTTATTCTTGATTTTGTTTCACCTTCCCAAATCTCAAATGCAATATTAAAATTAAATTCTATATTTTTTCTCTCTGTCCATGAGTATTCTTTTTTTCTTTTTTTTTTTTTTTTTTGGTACTGGGGATTGACCTCAGAACCTTGTGCTTGCAAGGCAGGCGTGGCACCACTGAGCTACATCCCCAGCCCCTGTCCATGACTATTCTTAAAAATGGGCAAATGGAATGAAAAGACATTTCACAGAAGAAAATGTACAAATGCCCAATAAATGGATGAAGAAATGATCAGCAACACTGGTTATTAGAAAAATGTAGATTAAAACAACAGTGAGGTTTTGTCTTAACCCAGAAAGAATGGCCATCATCAAGAAATCAAATAATAACAAATGCTGGTGAGGCTGTAGAGAAAAAGAACACTTGCACCTTGTTGAGAATGTAAACTATATAACCTCTATAGAAATCAGTATAGATGTTCCTTAAAAAACTGAAAGTAGAAATTTCATTTAATCCAGATATTCCTCTCGTCGGTATCTTCGTGAGTTACACACATTATATTACAGTGATAAATGCATATCCATGTTTACAGCAATATAATTCATAATAACTAAATCTCGGAAGTGGCCTATATATGTCCATCAGCAGATGAAAGGATTAAGAAAATGTAGTATTTACACATGATAGAATACTACTCTGTCATAGAGAAGGATAAACTTGAGTCATGTGTAGGAAAATGGTTGCACCTTGAGACTACAATGTTAAGTGAAATAAATCAGACACACAAGCTTAAAAATCACATCATTTCCCTTTATGAGAAACCCAAAGTATAAAGAAAGCAAAATAAAGACAGATAATAGGAAGTAGGGAGGTAGAGCTTTCTCAAAAGGGAAGGAGATTGGGAGATGGAGAGAGGAGAGAGGGGAGGGAAAAGGGATGAAAAAAGAAATTAAGATGTGTTCTGTACCTGTACCAACTCCACACAAGGAACATAAACATTATGTAGTACAAACATGTTCTAATAGAAAATGAAAAAGAAAACAGTTCCTGATATAACAAAGCAAATCTTCGCACTAACTGCCCAGCTATGTATTGCACTAACCAAACCACACCAAGATGTGAAACATTAATATTTGTTATGCACAGTTTATGTAGATGTGGATCTTAGATCTTAGCTGGGCCCCTTGCTTCAGGATCTTTCAAATGATGCTACTGAAGTGCCATCAATGTCTTTGGTCTTCTCTGAAGGCTCATTTGAGGAAGGATCTTATTTTGATCTCACTTATGTGGTTGTTGGCAGCATTCAGTTTCTCAAGGAATGCCAGACTCAAGGCCAAATTCTTTAATGCTGTTAGCTGGCCTTTGTTTTCAGATCCCTTATGTATTGGCTTCTGCCTATGGCAATTGACTCCATCAGGCTGGGCAAGCAGAAGAACCAGGGGACAAAGAATGTGAAAAATATGGAAGCGAGTATTTGATAGCTTAATCTTGGAAGTAACATCTCTTTGAACTTTTTGCTCAAGGAGAGGGGTTTCCACAAGGTTAGGAACCTCAGGTGTGTTGTCAGAAGCTACTTTTCCTTGTGGAGTGACAATTTTTTGTTCATACATTGATACCATATGGCAGCTGAATCACCAAACATCGACAGTAGTTAAGTCAAAAAGAAGATAACATTCACCTTGCAGTGTCCTCACAATTCCATGTTTTCTATAATAGTATCTCTGTACTTGTCAAGAGAAAATGAGCATACATTTTTTAATAGAAACCTTCCCATTGTCACTTCTAGCTTCGCACCAGTATATTTTTAAAACTCATAGTGCTGTGTACTCAAGTGATTATGACCACATGCTGGAGACAGGATGGCTCTTTATATATGGTGCAGTATTGCACAGGGTCTTTACTGGCAATTAACTGTTTAGTCATCATCTCATATCAATAAAGATGTGAATGTAATTGGCTTGGTTCTGTTAGGAGGTTACCACTCTCAAATTCATGTCTTTGCTAAGCAGTTGAGCTACTTTCTACTGGAAGAAAGCTCATGTGTCTTCTTTTTCTTTTGTAGCATTTAATCAGTCTTTTCTTCTCTACTGTCTTTTTAAAGACATTATTTTAATATCACATTCTCAGTTATTCTGAAAATGAATTCTTATGTGTTTCATTCCAGAAAACTGATTTTGTATGCATATGTTTCCAGAGTCATCATCTGCCTTGGTTTGCATAAATCTAAGAATTTCATATTTTGGCAGTTTTAATTTCTAAACATTCTCATACTTAACATCACTATTGTCCCAGTCCTCAGATAAATAATTTACATGTATTGTCCTTTTATGATGACAAGAATGAAATGGAAATCTTAAAATTTCAATCAATATTCAGCTGTGTTTTTTGTAGAATACAGACATGACAATAGCTGCCTCATTTGGAAAAGAGAATGGGCATTCCAATTAATTGAACTTTCTAATTAAAAAAGGTCAAGACTGGAGATGTATAACAAGAATAGAGCATTTATATAGCATATACAAGGCCATGGGTTTGATCCCCAACATCTCAAAAACATAAAAAGTAAAAATAAAAAGAGACCATGGATTGTGAGGTATCTAGAGGATATAGTAAATGCTTTCTATTTATGTCTTTATTTTTTACATTATAACAGCATAAGCTATAATGCAGGAGAAAAGCTGACTTATTTATTGTAATATTGCTTTATTCATTTATTCTTTCATTTATTCACTCATAGAATAAGAGTTGTGGAACCTACATTCTGTGTCTGATAGTACACTTGATGCTTGTGACCAAGAATAATATATGGGTACATGTAATGTGAGTAACATGTAGTCTTCAGATTTTGAAACTTTCCACATTTATTTAGAGAAAGCATGTAGGTAAATATATTCAGAATTTTACACAAAATAGTGGTAACAGAAACGTGCAAATGATACAAAAATTGGAACTCATTCCCAAACTTTTGTATTTCATTAATAGGAGACTATCTTTAAAAATCTTGTGAGGCTTGAATAGACTTATTTTATTAAGTGTAAGCTTATAAAAATAGAATGTATTGTATCTTAAAACAGGGCATTTTAACACCAAGAACTAGGAAGGAAACAATTGTAGATTGGGGTGTGTGTGTGTGTGTGTGTGTGTGTGTGTGTGTGTGTATTCCTTTCAATTAGAAGCAATTATATGATCTGTTAGTTATTTTATTAATTAACTATTCCTGCTTAATAAATTGAGCCAAAACCTGCAAACTTAAGTGATGAAGATATTTTCTCTCACAGTGCCTGTAGGTCAGTGACTTGGATACAGCTTAGCCGGAGTCCCTGGGTTTGGGTATTCCACAAGCCTTGCATTCAAGCCCCATCAAATGACTCCATGAGTTGAACAGGCATCAAACTCACATGTGTTGGTGTGTCCATGCACATACACAAACACGTAAATTTATGTGCCAAGCCCATATATATATATATATATTTTTTTTTGAGAGAATTACAGCTACCTTAGAATATATCAATATGGCATTACTGAGAAGGTAAATCCTAGCTGGGAAAATCACTTTGAATTTTGCTATAAATATGGTCATATTACCTTCAAATGGATGCCCAGAGGGTACTTCTGAATGTACTTCAAGTACGTGGTATAAAAACTTTTGGCAAGCAGTTTAAATATTAATCCAAACTTATAAATGTTTCTACTTTAATTTTTAATGTTTTCATCATATAACTAGTTGCATTGTTTCATATTTTGAGGGCACAAAAATAAGATAACATTTTTCTTCTTTAAAATTCATATTATATAGTATGTACTCAATGATGAAGAAAATACCATTCTCTGTACTTTGTGATCCTCTCAGTCATAAAATAATTAAGAACTCATAGAGGTCTATTCTGTCCAGTGGTCAGGATTCCAAGCTGTAATATAAAAAGCAATGAAAACTAGAAAGTCCAACAAAGCTGCCTATGCTGTTTTCTGTTCTTTTTCATTTTGCCCTGGCTGATGAAGTGTCCCTGTAGAAAACCTTGACTCTCTCAGTAACAGCTCCACCATTCCTTGATATTTTTCAATGACACATGCATGGTCCAAAGGTAGTTAGCTGCAGCCACTCACCGTTGCTGTGATGAGCCTTCCTCATGCTCTCTTAAGTATAGGTTGCAAGCTCATGGTTCTAGAAGATAACATATACATAAAGCATACCATGTCAGGGCTGTGACAAGCTTAAAAGCTCTTGTCCTATCCTAGATCATTATTACCAAGTGAGAACAAAGACCCAAGAGATATGCTACTGGATTTTCTTATAAGAGAATCTAGAAATTCCTTTTTTTTTTTTTTTGTACCGGGGATCGAACTCAGGTCCTTGTGCTTGCTCAGCAGGCAGTGAAACCACTGAGCTAAATCCCTGGCCCTTAGAAATTCCTATTTTTGTGTGAAATTTCCCTGTCATTTGTTGACAGGTAACTTATATGTTAAAAAAACACTATGAAAGTCAACCAAGATATTTGTAAGATAAAAATAAACAATAGATCTTTAAAAACGAGTTCATATAGGAATTACTTATTTTGAGGATAAGATTCAAGAAAGGTCAGCATATTTTCTTGTTTAAAAATTTTCTTCTTAGAGATATTGACTTTTACATAAATTTGTGTAGTCCTGGGCCAGGGATTTAGCTCAGTGGCTCCGTTCCCTGCCTTGCAAGCGCAAGGTCCCGAGTTTGATTCCCGGTACCAAAAAACATAAAAATAAAAATAAAAATAAATTTGTGTAGTCTTGCTCAGCAACTGCCCCAGTGGGACTATACTAAATAGAGGAGTCTCTGATTAAATATTGTCACCAGTGTTCTCTTAAGATGACTGATTTCTATTCAATTAGCACTTTACAGAATTATTTTTCTGGCTTTACCTATCCAGATAACTGACAAATTCTCACAAAATGTGGTAGCAATATTCAATACAAATGTATTAAATAATTGAATATAAAATAAAAAATACTTATATAGTACTTGAGAAAGCAAGGAAATATTTCTATAAAGTCACTTTTGTCCTAGAAGTGGATACAGAAACATGTCTTCGGTAAAGTTGCTGGATATACACTTCCCTTACAGTACAATTGAAAAATACCTGAAATCACTGCAGTTATGTAGTCCTGAAATGTATAGATTTCCCAGTTTTTAAATTATAATTTATTGAGAAAAGTAAGAAACTGAGAATTGAAGAAATTAGTCAGTTTATTTTAGAATAAAAAGGAAAGTCATCATTTTAAATATTAAAAAATTGAATTTTAAATATTTGAAGATTTTAAGTACAGTATTTAAGATATGAGACTAATTTTAAAATTTTGAATAGTAAAATTTTACAATAAATAACCTTGTGTCTGCTAACTAAAATGATTTTATGTAAAAAAGCAAGAAGTAATTGAATCAAAGTGATAAAGGAAGATAAGAATAAGAGTAGTAGGTTGAGACCTCTCCTTTGGTTGACTGTGGTAGTAACTAAAAACACAAGAATCCTCGCAAGCCCAAAGTCCTGACTTCAATCCTCGGTAGCAGAAAGAACAAAACAAAACCATGAGAAGCAATAAATTTCAACTGAATACTTAAGTAAGATTATCTTGATGGATCATTCTAAGTTTTTATGAAATGTTTTTCCCAATCTAACATTCCTATTCATTCTTTAAGATTTTAATACAAATCATTCTCTTCTTCTTTTGCCATTTACATTATCCATAGAATGTTTCATTTTCATATAGAGTAAGTGAAGAGGATTTTGGAAATTCTTTAAGAATTATTGTCATTCAGAGACTAGACAAGACTTGCCTTAGAATAATTATTTAGTTTATAAAATACAAATAATTTTAAAGAAACTATCTCTAAGGAGGAGAAAAATAATTGCATTAATCTCATTTGTCTCAGTCACAAATATTTATTAACTTATATCAAACACTATATAGAGCCCTATGAATGAAAACATTACACTCTAATGAAACTTACAGTCTAATGAAAGAGACAGACACTAAATATATGATCAAACTAGAAATACAGAAAATGTTAGGAAGAGAAATGTATGATGTTAAAAAGACATTATGGGGTCTGACTTATTGGTCCAATTAGGCTTTACTGAGGAAGTGACAATTTTGCAGATATAAAAAGATGAATAGTTTGAGGTGAAAGGGAATAGCAGACTAGACAGAAGAAGCAGTATGTACAAGGTCCTTCAAACAGGAGGGAGCATTGTAGTTATGGAGAACTGACAGATTCAGTGAGATGAAACAAGAGGAGCAAGAGAGTGAAATATGTTTGCAAATGCATGAGAGAAACTTCTTGGAGTGTATTTACAGCTACTGGAGATGTTCTGATCATTTAGGGAGACTGGATAGGGGGAAAGGAAATACTTCCCTGGAACTGCCCTAAGACATGCCAACATCTGAAGTCTGAACTGAGGAGGTAACTATTACAAAGGATAAGGAGCAGCCAGCAGATTTAAAAGAAAACATCAGATCGTGAAAATGTTGCATCCAAGGCGATGCAGTGTTTTTGGAAGAAAGAACAGATCAGCAGTGCTGAACAGGCTTGAGAGATTCTGAGGAGGGGTGAAACACTAAGCCAAAAAGCTACCAGTTCCTACTGACTCAAGGAAGATATATTTGGTCCAGAAACGCAGTGCAAGCCGAAATGGGATGAGTTGAGGAAAAAGTGAAGAGCAAATAGATGGAGAAAATGTAGACAGTTCTCCTTAGAAGTTGTTTGTAGCTGAAAGCACTTAGGTAATGGCACTAGACTATGTATTAAAAGACAATTAAAAGAAACAGTGCCTTAGTCCATTTGGACTACTATACAAAATTCTATAAGCAAAGTTGTAAATATCAGAATTTTTTTCTTACAGTTCTGGCATATTAGGGAATGAACAGAAAAACATATGATGTTTTATAGATATAATGTAATATTTTCTGCCATGTGAAGGAATGAAATACATGTAACAACTTGAACAAATTTCTAAAACCTTATGCTAAGGAAAGGAAGGCACATAGAAAATGTGACACAGTGTATCACTCCTTCTATGTGATATATTCATATAGGTAAATCTGTAGACACAGGACACAAGTTGGTGTTGGCCAGAAATTCTAAAAAGGTGGCAGTTAGGAGTAACTGCTTGCTGGGTACATGATTTCCTTTTGAGGTGAAGAAAATGTTTTGGAGCTAGATAGAAGTACTGGTTGTGTGGCATTGGGAAGCCACTGAATGTCACTTAATTGTTCAGTTAAAAGTTAATTTTATATTATGTGAGTTTTAATAATTTAAAAACAATGGTGAATATACACTTAAAGAAAGAGATTAAATATGTAGGGGAAAAGGACATCAAGATAAAATGTTCCTGAGAAGGCAGGAAAGCTTGAGAGGGAAATTATAAGGGAATGGAGGTAATTTTATTAGAAAAGGGGCATCAAAGAAAGGATGACTTCAGATAAAGGTTAATTAGTATATCTGGTACTAGGAAGATAAAAATTTTTTAATTTTGAAATTACCTCTTTTTCCCCAAAATTGTATATGGGGCTAAATGTAAAACAGAATTTAAAATTTTCTAAATTAGATAAATTTAAAGAACGTAAATAACTGACTATTCTCCTTTGTGGATTTACCAGGGACAGTATCTATACTTATTAATCTTTAATAAATGAATACAATGTTTAAAATCTGTGCTAGCATCCTGTTCCCTAAAGATGCTTTCTACAGTGAGTAATTTATGGTTTCTTTTTCTGGTACTCCCACAAATCAGAAGAAGGTATTCATTTTTTGTATGAAACACAGAACACTTCTGTTGTAAGTGGAACTCCAACTCAGTCTTTGAACACATCAGTGTTATCTGAAACCAGTTCAACTAATGACCAGACACAAATAGAACCTGAAACTCTTGTGAGGCATTAAAATGCTGACTTACTTTTTATGGATCACTATACAACTAAGATAATGGGTTTAAAGAACAAGAGTCTTAATTTTATGATTAAGAATATAGTTTCCGATTATCTGGAATTTTCCATCAGTCTCAACAAAAATAGATTATTTTTTCAAGTAAGCTTCAGGTGAATTAAACTATATATACAATATATGGTTTTATATATATAATTATATAAATATAATATATATAATATATAGTTTTATATATATATAATTTTAAGAAGACTATTTGTATTTTGACTTCCCAGGGATAAGAAAGTCCACCTGTATAAGTAGATTAATCTAAAAAGAAGGAAAAAACTTGAGAATTTAACTATTGGGAATTAGTTGTTCTTTCAAAGTTTGCAATGATCTCTGATTAGTAAATGCCAGAATACATCATCATAGAGCACTGTTCAGACTGCAGGAGAATATGTACTTGCCTTAACTTCTCAGGAAGAGAATCTCATTATTATAATTATTTTTAGCTCAGTTCTTGACTTAAGCATTGTTTATCCTTAACAGACTTATAATGTTCTGGTTAAGAAAACACAGTCTGGTTAGAAAATACACTCTGCCCTTCTTCTCCCTGGAATCCAAATTCCACTTCATGAAACTCCAGTTTGCAGTTGTTGTAAGGATTAAATGAATCAATACCCATCATTTGTTTATACCAGTGCCAGATATCCGGTAAACACTCAATTATCATTAGCTATCATTTTATATCGATTTTTTAAAATAATTGTCTAACTAGAAAGTATAGGTTTCCAGGAAAACTTATAAAATAAAATATAGACATGACTGTGTAAAATTGTAGGCCTCAATTTAGGCCTATTGAAGAAAGTAGATGGCTTCTGCCTTATACCTCAGATGAAAAGAAAATCAAAACATACCACAAAACGTATATTTCCACTTCAGAATTGTTTAAAATAGCTTCAATGTAATTTTAAAATATTTTTATGTATATTGAACTTAATCTTAATTGTCAATCTATGAGATATAAATGTAGGGTACATCTAAGCTGAATTAAAAATCCAGATTGTTATCATTTTGTTATTTACATAAAAGTTTTAGGGATTCTGCTCAACAGCACACGAATTTGGTTATTTATAAGTTACTATTTGATCTAATGACCTTATTCTATAAATTTGCCAATATACAGAAAGAAATCCACACTTTTGCATATGCACATTCACATTCTCACAGGATGTTCAGTGCAGTGTTTTGATGGCAAATATGGAAAACAGTTTAAATGTTCATCAGTGGATAGTATTAAATCAAACCTGGTACCTCTGTAAGTGGAAGACTATTCAGCTGTTAACTGTGACAGACCTACACTTCACCACAAGAAGGATTACATTTAAAAATGCAGCATGGAGAATTGTCAGTAGAATTGTTCAGTAGCTTATACACAGGTGTATATATGTGCACTCTCGGGAAGCTTTTAGCAAAATAGTTATTGGCAGAGTTTTGAGGTAAGAGTGAAGGGGTTTTCACATAATAAACACTACTTCTTGATAGTACTAATAACTCTAATGTCAATAACATTTGGGGGTTGCCTTCATAGAACATTTATTTTTCTTTGCTTTTAAAAATGGTAACAACTTCTCTGTCAATGTAACAAAGCATATCAAATATTTTGATAAAATAATATAACCTTTCCTTAGTTCATATGTATTATTGTCTACTCTTAATTACCATTTTTAATCTATTATAATTATGTTCTTGTAAATACACTCCATCTAACAGTAAACTTTGTAGAGCTTGGAGAATTCAGCATAGCACCTGATGTGAATGATAGATATTTAACAAATATTCATTGATTGTATGATCCAAGGTAATCCACTATAAGAAGAAAGGCTTCTTCTATTAGTATCATAATTAATGATTAAAATGGAGCTCTTTATTAAATGTCTTCTGCCATCATTCACATGTTGTGTGAAAATGAAGAGGACAAAAAATGTGTTACTTAAAACCAAAATTGGCTCTAGCAACATCTGCTTTTTATTTACATGTGTGTGTCTTATTTATTTCACTTAAGAGTATCGCCTCAATATGCATCCATTTAGTTATAAATGACTCTAGTTTCTCATTCTTTATGGCTGAGTAGTACTCTATTTTATAAAAAAAACACATCTTTATCCAGTTTCCAGTTGATGGGCACTTGGGCTGTTTCCAAGTTTTTGCTATTACAAACTGTGCCACTATAAACATGGGTGCACATATATTGCAGTGGTATGATTCTTTATTTCTTTTGGGGAGATATCCAGCAGGGGAATAGCTGGGTCAAATGGGACTTCCAGTCCTAGTTCTTTGAGATATCTCCATAGTGATTTCCACAGTGGTTGTACCAGTCTGCACTCCCACCAACAGTGGAGAAGCATTCTTAAGAAAGGCTTTTAAATATAATAGGCATGATTTAAATTTTGATTTTCCAGTACCTACCTAATTATCATGGATATGTTATTTTTATTTAGTGAGTTTCTGGGAAAATAAAATTGAAATAACACTAATTTTTATCTCATGGGACTTTCAGAATGCTCAAATGAGATAGTATTTTTAATTACCTTACCTCTGTGATGGTCACACAATAAGTCATCAGCAAAAGTAGGGCATACTTCCCCAACAAGGTACCCTGTCCTCCTCCTTGCACATGTTTTAACATATTTATTTTTTTATCTGAAAGAGTTCCTGTTGAAATGGGAAAGAAGTGACAAAATCCAAAGATAAATTAACAGAGGATGTTCAAACTTCCCTCCCATCCAGAGGTAGTAGCGAGTTGGCAAAGCAAAACTAATTTTTAAAAAGTAGTTTTTCACCAAACATTTTTATCACTATGTGCATAAATATATACTTAAGTGTAAAAATGATATATAATTTTTCCCTCAAAGGAGATTTAAGCAGTAGTAGGCCATAGAAGCAATTTGAGAGACCAGTGCTCAAAGCTTTATGTAGTATAATATATAATCCAGTTATAAAGATGCAAGTCATCACTGTGTGTTTGTCTGAAAGAATTATAGTCATTTCATTCCCACCATATTATTTACTACTATGTATTTTTCAAGGTGAAAGGTTAAGGAAAGTACCGTGCTGGAGACATTTTGTTGTTTTTTTAAAGTGGTTGTCAGTTGATCTTTGTTTCATCTTATTTTCAATTTTTTGTTCATTTATTTTTAAGTTAGGTTCCAGGATTTAAGCTTTAGCCACCAGCAAAGAGAGTTTTTCAGTGTAGAATTAAATCATGAATTTAGATTCTTAGCCTTTTTGTAATATTGCAATTGCCCAGTGGACTAATTACAAAACCACAGGCAGTAGGAAAGATAAGAAAATGCAGTTACTCATATATTTGGAACGTTGACATTTGGCATCCGGCTCCATTGTGGATGTTTACACAGTAGCTGTCCTTAATATCCTTTTCCAATGGGTTATATATTATTCCTGACTTGACTATTCCATCCTATATACAGTACACTAAGCAAACAGTTGTTAACCTTTGCATAATTAAACCTACTTCATGAGGCATTTTTGGGTATTGTAACCCTATCTGTTCACTCATTTGCAGAGTATTGTCCCGCTGCCTGTTATTGAGTTTGACGAGGTCATCTGACCATAATGAAGTTCAGTTAAACCTGAAGACTGGCTGCAAAAGTCTTAACCATGACCGTTCGCCACCTAATGCAATATACTGGGAGGCACAGATCGTATCATTATGAAATTTTTACACATGGTAGAATTCCATTTGTTAATAGTCACAGATGCTGAAGCTTGGTATTTAAACTCTACCACAATATTAAACTCATTATCGTTTGAACTGATAAGATCTAGTATAGAAATGTAAGGACCCGAGTTCGATCCCCGGTACCAAAAAAAAAAAAAAAAAAAAGATCTAGTATAGGATTTAAAACACGGGTCATTTTAGGTTGTGATTCTGATTAAAATTATCCAATTAAATAAAAAAAGGGCTGGGGATATAGCTCAGTGGCGCTGCACCTGCCTGGCAAGCACAAGGTCCTGAATTCGATCCCTGGTTCTGAAAAAAAAAAAAGAAAATTATCCAATTTTGATTGTTCAATTTAATAGTCAACTTCCTCTTTCTAAGTGTGGGTTCTACGGAATCACAAATAATAGGTTTTTTTATTACTTTTTCTGAGATCAGATTATGTGATACCCATACATCTTAATTTACCTTCATACAAGGTCATAGCTTGTAGCTGGGAAGGGCTCAAATGAGGGCAACAAGATAGAAACTTTTCAGGCAGGTGTGATCTCATAGGCGCAGGAGCTTTGAGCATTGGTTTTGAAATGAGAAAGTGAATGATAGTCCCTCTACCACCACTTCTGACCTAAATGACTTTGGAAATATAAATTCATTTTTCACTCACTCACTTGATCAGTCAGTAACATATATGCAGTGGCAACTTTGAGCCGAGCATTGTTCTAGATGCTGGAAAAATAACAGTGAATTAAACAGTGCCTTTTTTCAGAGGGAACAAAAACAAGTGGAAGAAATAATCCAGGAACTATAACAAATACCAAATGCAGTGAGTGACTCTCCCAAGAGAACACTTGGTGATGGGGTTACATGAACCGTGCCTAGCATATCCATATCCAAGCTGAAGCCAGGAAACCAACAGCCACATTTGGGAGTGGAGAATTCAGGGGCAACATTCTGTCAGAACAGAAACTACATGTGTAGATTGCTATACACTGGCTAGTTTGCATGAGGTATGAAGGTGAGGCTTACTTATCCTAGAAGGTGGATGATATATTTACAGAGGGCAGTTGCAGCCAGATCTTGAAGATGTCAACATTTTGGATGTGTCTTTCGGGTGTGTTGCTTAACGTTTCTAAATTCTGTCATCTATCAATTTATATAATGTTTATCTCAAAATTAAGATACTATTATCTCTCTCAGGGTGTTTATAAAGATTATGTAAGTTAAATGTATGTAATTTGTTTGGAAACAAGACCTGGTGCATTATAACCATTTTATACATTTCTTATAACAGTAGCTGTTATTCATCCTGTTGATTCTGTTATTAATATTATTCTTATTAAATAAACAATTTGGGGGTACAATTGGAGGGTCAGAGCCCAGGGAACATATTATTTACTCATGCACTCGGTCCATTATTTGCTAGCAAACAGAGCATTAGTATAGCTGTAATAATTTTATGAGATATTATTAATGCTAGGAGGAAAATAAGAAGCAATGGTGTATCTTTGCTTTAAACAGGTGAAGTGTAGATCAGCAGTTATCTTCCAGGGGTAATTTTGCATCCATGGTTATTGGTTGGCAAAACTTGGTCCATAGAGAGCAAGAATTCTGCTAACACCCTACATTCCACAGAACAATTGCTCATGACAAAGAATTTTCAATAGCCCTGTCAGGGAACCCATTACCTAGGGCATACTGGCAGAAGATGAAGTATGGTCTATAGCCAGAAATTTCTCTGTCCTACCCTGGTACACTATACAATTTACGTGAACCTCTTCAGTCCTCCTCATACCAGATATGTGCTGCCACAGGGCCTTTAAACATGATATCCCTTTGCTTGAAGGCTCCATTCTAGCACCTTGTCGCAATGATCAGTTCAGGTCTTTTAAGCTATTTCATGGTTCTATCTACCTTTTGCCATTTTCTCCATATATAGTAGAGTACAAACTAAGTATTTTTTATATATTTATATATATACATATATATATATACACACACACACATATATATATGTATATGGTGCACTATCTTAGAGATACCAAAACATGTTCTCTTACTAATCAGCTTAAGCAACTTCTGCAGTGGGTGGTAATTGTAGCTGACGATAGCAATCATGTGTTGTTACAGTGGCAGTGGAGAAACATGAATATTATGTGGGAGTGTCAGATTTGTGATTTAGGTAGCACAGAGTCAAACATCTGCAAACATCCAAATTAAACAAAGCCATTTTACAAAAAAGAAAATAAAGTTAATATAATGTATAAAATCTGGATAAAATGTTAACAAAGTATTTCTTATTTGTCTAGAATAAAGTAAGGGCTTATAAAGTTAATGTGTATTATTGATTGTGCCATGAGGTTTTCTATACAGTTTTTCAAATTTCCTTAGGGATTTCTACATTTCTTTACATTGCAACATTGCTTTAATTAGATGTCAAGTAATAGAAATGGCTGGAAGCACTCATGTTATATGTTTTCTAATTTCAAGATTGAATAAGAATGCCTACTTCTGCAGTGACTTTTTTTTAAGATTTGAAGTTGTCATTTTAAAATAATTTTAAATGTTAGTTTGACTTAAAAGTTTAAATTTATATTAATTAAAAAATATAAAATCTAAACATATTTAATAATGTATGCAAGGATCACATATGTGTATATTAATTTGTCTGTATGCACAATATAATTTTTTATTAGGTACTCCCTTAAATGCTGGTTTTTAGAACCTATTAAATTCAAACTTTACTTTTTACAATGTACAGGTGACAGAAATCTCTCTCAGGCCTAAAAGTATTTATCAAATTTCATAGCAGAAGAAAAGTTTAGGTGAAATAAAATAAGTGTTACTTTTTAAAGATTGCAAGTATTTATTGCATATGAAACCCAACAATTTAGAAGTAATAAAAATAAGAAAATATAAAGGTGAGGACTGAGCTAACTGTGTAAAAGCTACAAAGTCCAGTGTGATATCTCAAAACAGAAAACTTCTCATATCATTCTTCTGCTTAAAAACTTTTTATGATTTTTCATTACTCTAAGAATAAAAGTCAAACTCTAACATAGCCTGCATAGTGCATCATACAACCTCCACATACCTCTGTAGGCACTTGTGCCCACTCTGCCTCAGGACCTCCACACATTCTATTCCTTTTGTTGAAATCCCCATCCTAATTGTTCCTTTGTGCTACTCTTGTGGTTAGGTCAAATATCCATATAATGCATACTCAGAGTACCTCAAACTATCCTTTTTAGTCTTATTACAATAGCCATTTTGCTTTGAGTTTATGTGGTGTTTTAATACAAAAGGCACCTATGAATTGATTTGTCATTTTTTTGTAATCAATTTGTCATGAATATACAGGTTTTCTCTATTTTATATTTCAGCAATTAATTCCTTGTCATGATGCATTTATGGAAAAGAAGAGACCTCAGAGAAGAGACTAATAATTATAAATGTGCCTTATGTTTGTGTAGAGTTTTATATTGTACTGAGCCTAATCTCTCATTCTCATTTGGTATTTCCAGTAATTCCTGGGGTGTTTACAAACTTTATTTTTTCAACAAACATTTAAACATCTACTTTGAGTCTGATTAATAGGAATACAAATGAAAAAGTAAGCAGCACTTTCACTCTCCTATCTTCAGGGAGGTCCTTTTTGACAGATTGTAGGAGGAGGATATAAGAGTATAAAAGTAACCAATAATGATGGAAGCTGGAAGGCCATGTTGAGTAAAAGAAAAAGCTGTTACGTGAATCAGAATACAAGATGGTTCATTTTACCCAAAGATGTTAAAGAAGTTGGAAAGACACTCTAAGTAGAGGAAGCAACAGGAATAGTCACATGCCAGTCAGTCCATGGCTTGTATTGCTCACAGCTCAGAGCTTTGGCAGGTAGTGGTAGAAAATGGTACAGATTTCTCCATCTTGGCCTTCTTTGCATTTTAATATGCTGGCCACATTCCAGAGTGGGCTTTCCCCTCCTCATGACATGAAAATCCAGCCTCACATGTCTTCCTGTCAACATTTCCAATAAGATCTTCAAAATAATGTGTCATGGTTTCCAGTGGGTTAATCAGCTTCATTTTTCAGGATAATTAATACTCTGATTGGCTATATTTGATTAAAAAGCCCGCTTCTAAAGTTAGATCCAGAGTAGATTAGAAAAACCACATTCTTTAAAACAGTAGTTCTCAAACTTTGGCATGTGTAAGACTTCCTTTTGGAGCTTATGAATGACACAGATGGGTAGAACAAACCCCCGCAACGTTTGATTCAGCAGGCAAGGTTGTATCCGCATCATTTACAGTGATGGCAAGTGTCTAGTGACACTAATGCTGCTGATCAAGGGACCACACTTTGAGAACCACAGACTTTAAGAATTGGAAGGATGATTAACCATAAAAAGTCTTGTTGGTGGTACCAGAAAATATGGAGTGATTTTAAGGTTAGCTGACACCACAAAATTAAAGTATGTGTGTGTCTGTGTGTGTGAGAATTTGTAAAACCTGAGACAACTGCTTACATTTCAACCCTTTTCCATTTTCCCTAATCTTCTTTACTTAAGCTCTTCAATATACTCACATTATTTTTCTGGCTATAAAAGGCTGTTGGACTTCAAGCAGTGGATCTTTGACATTTTCCTTTCAAGCATATATTCGCTTTCTGTTTTTGTCTGAAGAAACTGACTCAAAATATGATGGTTACATAGACTCTGAGAATCTAGAGTTCCTGGAGTTCCCACATTAGTCTTTGCTTTGCCATTTATGTGACCTTGGCATGTTATTTATCCTCATGTTTGGTTTCCTCCTTTGTAAAATATTAGCAATAATAGTATCTAATAAATACATGCACCATAAATTTGCTGTGGCGATTCAGTGAGATAATATATGATGTGAAGTACTCAGAGCATGTATGATCAACACATATAGTGAATGTCTACATTTTGAAAATTACAATAAAAGACACATTGCCATTAATCCCCTCAAAATACTCCTCCTCACTTCTAACATGTTTCCCGTTACACTCCCCGCTTCCTGAAGCCGTTCTAAGTCTTTCGTGAGTGTTTTTAGTTACACTGTAGTGGCTGCCGCAGTGTCTGGAATCGATTTGAAATGTTTACCTTCAGTGGTCGTTTTGACTTTGGGAAAAGTCAGAAGTCACAAAGTGCAAGACACAGTGAAGAGGATGGATTAGGACACATTGTAATGTTTTTACAAGCCTGTCTTTCCATTTGATGACACTTGGCAGCAACATTCCCCACATTTTTTTTTATCATATCTCATAAAGACACTTAGGAAAGAAGACTTTGGGAATTGCTTCAGCAAGTAGAATAATAATGGGCTAAATGTATTCAAACCAACGTAGAGGGGAGGTTCAAGGCAATGTATCTTTTACTGTAATAATTTTTTAATTAAGATAACCACTGTATATTTTGATCACCTCATGTAAGTCTTAACTCTTTTTAAAAGTGTCCATTGTTAGCAACTTTAAATTACTAGACTTGATAGATTTTTTTTAAAAGAAGGGGTTAAACACTGTTAGAATTTAATCATTTCCATTAGCACTTGATAAACTTACATAGAGAGAGTTGAATAATTCGACCAAAGGTAAAGAAAGGGTTAGTGGATCAGCTCTATAGTTTCCTGAGCTAATGTTTCTGCGTCCAGGAAATCTCACTGCTTTCCAACAAAGGATACGCTTCATCAAAATCTACGGATTTCAGAATCACACAGATACAGGTTAAAAATCTCATTTAAAAAAGCATGCTGCAACCAAATGACTGAGAAAATTAGGTATTCTTTTGGATCCTCTTTCTTTTTACCTTGGAAATAAGATTTAAAACAAGGTCCATTCTGCTAAGAACTAAGTACAGAAATGTGTATGTAGTTTCTAGCACAGGCCTTGGATACTATCAATTTCTTGGTAAATGTTTCTTTTCTTTTTGCTTAAATAAGCCTCTTGCTTCTAAGCAGGAACCTTTGCCTATTATGCCAGCAGAATGACTAATGCTAGAAACTGTAGATTGTGTGTAGATTTTTTTGGCATTGTGAAGATGAAAATATTCTCCTCCAAGAAGCCTTTGAAACCCTTACCAAACATTTTTATCAGACACTATCGTGTTCATTTGTCTCTGTAAATAATGAGTATGGTAGTTAATGGTCACCGTTTAGGAATGCTTTTCATGCTTTATTCATTGTGTTCAGTTCTTGACACAGAGTGACCTAAGCATTTCTTATCACAATACTAGAAAATTGCTAATACTGTTAGGCAAGCTTTGCAAGAGACAAAATGTAGCCAGAATGAATAACTTAAAGCCCTTGATGATTTAATTTTTATTTAATTTATTAGCACCTTTTTTTCCATGGAAAGAGGGAAAAAGGGACAGAATGTAAATAATGGCCTTGAGGAATGATTGACATGTTATTTTGAAAATGAATTGAATCTTAGTTTTGAATTGTTCTCCAAGTATTTCTACACATTTTTGGAAGTAATATGGGGAAGGTTGCATATACTTATCCTGAAGATTGTAAGATACAGATTTACTTACATCTTTTTTTTTTAATCTGCTTGCCTCCATGTGCCATGGAAAATTGGCTTCTGCTTGTTTCTGAAATGTACCTTGTTGTTTCTTGTCTCTGACTTTGCTTGAAAGGTGTATTTCCTCACCCTAAAAGTCTTTATCCACCCTTTCCATTTACATGAATGTGAAAGAATCTTTAGATTAGTTTGATTGACTTTCTTTATGAAGTCCTACCTATGTTACCTGCATTAATTGCTGATCTTGAAATTCCAATTTGTTAAATGTCATTAAAAATAATTACAAGGCAAATAATATATGTACAAATTTGAAAAATAGGAAAAGGTGAAAATAATCCAATTACCTCCAATTTCACTAAAAGGAAAAGAATTGTACTCATATAAAATGTGCATGAATATGTGTATATGTAAAGAAATTTAAAGATTATGTGTAAGTTGTTCATGTATGCATGCATCTATAGATATATTATATCCTGTCATTCTGCATCCTGTTCATTTACTTAACATATTATAAAATGTTAAAATTGTGACTAGTGTTTTTTTCTCTGTACATCTTCAGGAGCCCTAGAGGAGTCTTAGGTATGTTATTTATAAGATATTATAACATAATGAATATCTAGAAAAATATAAGTAGTTTCCAGTCCACTTGTTTATTGTAAGATTTTGATTAAATTACTTATTGCTATTTTGGGGGGAAAAAAATTCTTAACTCACAGGGTTATTTTATAGGATTAAGTAAAATAATGCAAAAAGGATATGAAATATAGTGCCTGCCACATAATAAACCCTCTAAAATTATTATTTGTATTAATCATACTGCCATTATTTATTTATTCATTCAACATATATTACTTGTGTGTCCAAAAGTGTGCTAGCTCTAGCTTAATTTTAAGCTTTTTTAAGATACGAAAATCTATTTAAGGAGCTTTCACTAGATAACAGTATTTCCACCATCAACAATTGGCTATCATGGATAAGCATGTAGCAAATTAGAACAGCCAAGACTTTAGCCTTAAAAATAAGGCAATGTGAGGTAGCGATATAAAAAATTACAGAGAAGATTTTCTATAACTCAATGGACATTTTATATGAGCTTTCCAAACTTGTAACCTGCAAAATCAGGAATTTTCTTTTATCTTTTAGGTTCTATATTAAACCCACAAAAACCAAAATAGCTCAGTCACGTCCAGCCTCTGTCAATTAATACTTGAATTAACTATAAGAAAACCAATTCAAGTAGTGTGAGACCCACCAGCTGTTAGGCAGTAAGGGTTAGTCTCCTTGGAGGGACCACCTACATATCCCATTGCCAAGGAAAACAGCCTATAACCTCATCTTTTCTCAGCGCACGAGTAAATTTCTGCTTCATCCATACACAACGTTCAGACCTGCAGGAGACCAGAGGGTATACATTAAAATTCATGCCTAGAAAAACAGCTTCTGAGGTTCTTGCCACACTTTCATACACAGTATTCAAAAGAGAATCTCAAGGACTTAGCTATTGTCTCAGCTCTGCGTTTGAACTCTGTTCGTGTACAGGTATTGAGAAGCGAGTGTTTTGCAAAGGGCAAGGGTGGTTATATTTAAAGTACTCCACATAATCAGAGATCCTTATGTTTATATTCTTTTACAGGAGCAGTAAAATGTGTCCACTACACTTTGTGTGTGTGTGTGTGTTTAACTTTGAGTCTTTGTTGTCAGCTAAGAACATTTTAAAATTCTCTTAAACAATGGGAAGGAATCGTTTTGTACAAACAACTGTGTGTGTGTCTCAAAGACCGAAAAAGCGAGACTATTAAAAGAAAATCTTAAAGCAAACCTAGGGGTTATGAGACCCACCTGGGTCCTTACTGACTGTGTTGCACTGGTTTATTTGACTAGAAACACCTGTTGTTTTCCCTAAAGAGCTGTTGGGGAGAGAAGGTGTGTAGCTAGAATGTACAGATTAGAACACGTGGCTGCTGCATGAACCTTAGTAAGTCATAGTAAAGCAAGAGTGTAAATACTGGAGTATGCATTTTTTGTCAATTCCATGCTTCATTTGGAATTTTTTTGGCATTTTCTTCCTTGCATTTGGCACCATAGACAATTTTAATAATGTTTATACTTTTCTTCAGCTCCCTGGCTCAACAAGCTGTTAAAAGAAGCCACATTTAAACAAGCATCCCTGCATCTTTTACTGCTATATGAAGAGAGTAGCAGGCTGTTCCCAAGAATAGTCTGTAAAGAATCTTCTACAAATAAACTACTTTGCTTCTAAGCAAAATGCCACATATGTAAAATAGGTAATGCTGGATTATGTAAAATGCTTTTAAAAAGACTTAGCATCAAATAAATCTGTAGGCATGAGGAGATCCAGAAATAATTGTAAAGGTGGTTTGAACTGGTTCATATTGCAATTTCTATTTGCTTTTTCAAATTAGCCTCCATTATCTTTTTTTTCTTTGTTCTTTTTTGGTACTGGGGATCGAACTCAGGACCTTGCATTTTTGAGGCAGGCGCAGGTACCACTGAGCTAAATCCCCAGCCCTAGCCTCCATTATCTTATGAAAGAATCTTATAATAATTCCATTTGACTCTCTAGGAGCTTGTAGCCATATCATGAATAGGTGTTTAAAGACCCTTCTAAGGCCTAATTTAATCTTTGTATCAGACACTTATTGCTTTTCCCTTACAAAACACCCACACTCAAATTTCTTAAAAAACTTTGTTGTGCATCACTGTTTGTGCATTGCCACACACTTCAAAAATTAGACTTGAGTTGTATATGTATCAAAAACAATGAAGTAGGTGTGCTTTGTTCTTAGCAAGGTTAGTTAATCTTTCAGATATGTAATGATGAATCACAAAGCACTATGAACCAGCTCATTTTCTTATTTGGAATAATAGGTGAATTTTGGAGTAGAAAAACACCTCAGAGATTATACAGTCTAACAAATGGGAGGTTTAGAGTGATAAAAACTGATGCAAGGTCCACCAAGATGTGTCTGGCAATATATAGATAGACCAAGCAAAAACAAACAAACAAAATCATTACTTTATTTTGCTGATTCCATTTTGCCATTCCTAATTGAAAAGAATCAAATGAGAGAATTTTTAAAAATTCAAATACCTGAAGTTATCCCCTAGAATATCAGTGTTAACAACTATGGACTCTTAGAAACTGTGTTTGACAAAGGCCCTGGGAAATTTTTAGGATACAGAAATTATGGAAAACTTCATGCTTCCATACTCTGACATTTTGCCTTCAAAGATCAATTATAATTCATACCTGTATAAAATTTTCAAAAATATATTAATTTGTTTTAAAATGGTCTTTATTTACATATTGGAAAGGAAGACTTGTATTTAGACCTGTGTCATGGATCCATTTATAAGTCAAGTTTCCTGAAATCTGCTTTTTATGTTTATGGTATTTACATGTCTGTCATCTGTAATAGTGACATTTCTTAAGAGTCCATCTAGAGCTTAGCTATTCAATCAACATTCTGTTCAGTGAGATACTGAATCCAAAGATGAAGGGAAAAGATTCCAACTGAGATGTGTTACAGGAACTGATGCTGGGCAGAAGCAGTTAGAATACTTGGCAGGTGACTAAACTGCTACACTTGCCATGTATGAGTTTCCTAGAAAGGCAAATTGCGCTTTCATAAAAGATTACTTTCCAATTCTTTTCCCCCATTTTTAATCAGTTCCTCACTCGGTCACAACATGCCGGCTGCTGTCCATGGTGCTAATTGTGGCCTTTTCTTGGGAATGGCATTCTTCACAGAGCTGGTTTGTGAAAAGTCCTGCAACAGACTCTGCTTAAAATCCTTGTATTTTGGGCAGTGCCAAGTATATTTGGGACCAGATTCTATGTGCTATCTAGATAATTCTCCCGAGTCACATGAATTAAAGAAACTTGAAATCTATTACATGCACATGGTTGACTTTCAGGTAGTTTTTTTAGAAAAAAATAGTGACAAATGGACAGAAGTTAAAAGTTGTCCTTTAAAAAGATAGATTTAACCTCTAATGCTCACATGGCTCATTTTAGCAATTTCAGAAGCTGTGTACTCAACTTCTTGTGTGAATTGTGCTTTTATACCATCCCATTTGACAATTAAAATGGAAGAATGTGGAAAAAGCCATTGTTTGTTTTTTCTATAGTGCCATCAGTGTGCAGTGCACTGAACAATAGTCAGGGCATGGCAAACAAAGGCTCTGCCCTATGGAGCTTACAATCAAGCAGCGTGATACAATGCAGAACAATACAATTCAGAACAAGCATGTGGTGATTAACAACCTTTCTAAGTGGCATTCTTTGCAGAATAGGAGGGTTTTTTTATAAATCAGTGGGTGGGGGGAGGGGCAGATGTACACTAATTCAGAAGCAGTCTCATCTGTAGGGACTTTGACTGAAGACACAAATCAGCCTTGGTTGAATAGACCAAGGAGGAAAGAAGATTAAGAGGATGGCATGATCAGTAATTAAAGCTTTCAGGGCACAATATCTATGCACTGAGTGGAGAAGTAAGGAGCTCCTCAAAATAAGTAGCATAGCCACATTATGAAAGAAAATAGGACCAAATATTTAACAAAGAAGAGTTCATTTATTCCATGATCTTGAAGAAGAGATGGATTTAAAAGTATTCATGGAGCTGGCTATTTAGCTCTGTGGTTCTGCCACCTGCCTCTCAAGTGCAAAGTCCTGAGTTCGATTCCTGGTACCAAAAAATAAAAATAAAAAAAAGAAGTATTCATGGAAAGCAGTCAGGGAAACTAGTGTGTGGCGTGTACAGCACTTTAAAGTTTGAAATCTTACTAAAAATGGAATTTTGACAGGCATGTGGTAAGTGAATTTTAGGGTAGTCATAGAAGAATAAACAGTACCATTTTGTGAAACTATATATTAAGGAGTCATAAATTCAGAGCACTGAGTATGTGAATTCAAACACATTTTAAAACATAAATTCATGAATCCAATGTTGTGTTTGTGTGTGTGTGTGTGTGTGTGTGTGTGTGTGTGTAACATTTCAGTAAGTTAGAGCAACTACTGGAAGCTGGTAATAAATTTATTTTCACTCCAGAAATAACAGGTTATATTTATTTAGTGACTTCTATGTCAAGGTACTTTTCCCAGAAATCCTTATACCATTCCATTCCCAACTCCCAACTGCCATGGGAGGTAGGTATTATTACATTATAACTCCATCACACAGATGAATGATTTGCAACACAGAAAGACTTTAATTTTGAACAATTGCACCATTGGACCTGTGACCTGACTTCAAAGCTGGTACTTTAACCACTAGTCTGTAAATTTATTTCAAAATTCTAGATTTCCATTCTGAAATAAAAATACTGTCTAAAGAATTCTATATTTTCAGAAGTTTTGGGTACATTAATTTATTTCTGGCATATGTAATCCCATATAAGATCCTCCCTATTGGGTCTACATTCTGCCCACATCCACTATGAATTGGTGAATTGGAATTAAGGTGACTTTATTTGTGTCAAGTTTATGACAAATGTATTAAATACTATCTAAAAATCTGGAGAAAATAGTACCATATGTACTCTCTCATTCCCTTAAAAACTGTGTAAAACTGTAGGAGAAAAGTATACTAGATTAAACTTTGAGTCCATGAAAAATATTGTAAATGTTCCTTTCCTATACTTGCTTCTTGCTGGAGGCCAAGCATGACCTGGGGTTCAGCAATATTATATCTAAAAAGATTACTGCTAAATGTGGGAGTTAATAGATTTCTTACTGTTTTTTTTTCAGCTACAGCAAATATCAAAGATGTTTTTTGGTATGCAGGGATTTTACCACTCTCTCATCTTATTTACTACTTTCTTGTTTTGATTGTTTTTGTTTTTTTTTTTTCCCCAGTACTGGGGATTGAACCCAGGGTCTTCACTCTGAACTATGTAACCCAGCCCATTTATTTATTTATTTATTTATTTATTTATTTATTTATTTATTTATTTAGAGATGGAGTCTTGCTAAGTCTCTAAGTTGCTTAGGCTGTGCTCAAACTTGGAATCCTCCTGCTTCAGTGTCTCAGAGTATTGGGATTACAGGTCTATGCCACCATACCTGGTTTGTTTCTGATTTATTTGGACCCAAGCTATCTCTTTATCCCTTGAACTTTCATATAATTCTTAAGTGTGAATTATTTTAGGTAACATTTTAACATTCTGTAGGCTCTAGGCCACCTTTTGCTTCAGATAGGAAGACATGAAAACCAAGTGCCATAGGAAACTTATGCTGTCAGAATTGTGATGACAACCCTAAAGGAAGTGGAACAACTTGTTTAAGGACATGACAGCAAAATGCCAGTGGCATTAAATAGCTTTTCTACTTTTTTGGTAAGTTTAAGCTTACATACTGTTTATGTTTCTTGAGCCCGAATCACAATTTCTTCTCTAGGCTTCTCAACAACTGACATGTGCTTCACCAAATTAGAAGGAGAATGCAGAAAATTTTGTTAGGTGCTATATTTGCATAATAATTTTGAAAACTCCTAAAATGATTTTAAGCTGATACATGTTTGGCTTTTAGCTGTACTAATATATACTACAGTCAGCATGGACAAAAAAGAAAAACCCATGCACACAAACACACACACACACACACACACACACACACACACACACGGAAACACCTATAAGCACAAAAAGAGCCCAAAGTATTTTTTGCTTCAACTGCTACAGATTCAAGAGGGCGAGGCTTAGGGATCATTTCATCATTTTAGGTTTGTCTTGTTCTGACTCTTATTTCAACTTACTAATTCTTATTATGCTACTGTTATGAATCCTTCTTATTATGCTAAAAATTGCATCATTACAACTTTCTTAACAGCAGGAACACAACTACCCCATTTTTCTTCAAATAACTATGGAGTTATTCTACCTTGTGGCTGAATTTCTCTAATGGTTAGTCCATATTTTGTAAGTTTTTCATCTGTCCTTCACCCTCTAGAAGCTACCAGTTCCAAATATAATTAATGGTTTTTTTTTAAATTTTTTATCTTATTCTGTATTTAGATATAATTTATACACAGTGAAGAAACATAATGCTTAAGTAGTTTTGAGTGTTTACATTTTGGAATCCACACACCTATGATAGAGTACACATCCATCCTTCCAGAACACTTCTTTATTCCATGGTCTAGGTGTGCTATGGTTTATATCTTGAATGTCCCCCAAAGCCTTATATACTCCTTAGTGGAGCTTTTGGGAATGACTGGTGTGGGATACTGGATCATGGGTAAGTGACCCTGCATTAGCCCACTAATTAGTTTAGCATAATTCTGGGTGTGACTGAATTGAGTTACTGAAACCAGAACCCCCATCCTGGATGTGGGTGACACTACCCAATAGCCTTGTAGCCTGGATGGACTACAGTAAAGAAAAAGAAGGAAGGCAGGCTTGCTGCTTTCTCTTTCTCCTCTGCCATGCCTCTTTGCCATGGTACCCTGCCTTGCAGCCAGTTGACTATGGACTGGAACTTCTACAAACTGAGAGATATAATAAACCTTTCCTCCTTAACTTACGAGTGTCAAGTATTCCTCCCTGAAATCGGAAAGGGTCCTCGCTTTCACAGCCCATATACCAGAAACAGAAAGTAACTTAAATAAGGTGTAATGAATGAAATCAGGATGGTTGTTGCCTCTAGGGAGATGAGTGGAATATCCTCTCTGTACATTTTCATAGTAGATGATATTTTTCCTGTTGTAGATTGTCACATAAATGAAATTATAGTTATATTCTCTTTCATATCTGGCATCTTTTACTCAATGAAATATTTTTGAGTTTCATCCAAGTTGTCACATGTAGCAGTAATTCATTTCAGTTTCTACTACTAGGTGTTTTCCATTACGTAAAGATACTTCAATTTATTAACCCATTTTGTTTTCTGTGTTTTTGGATTGTTTACACTGTGGGACTATTATGAGTAAAGCAGCTATAAGTATTCTTGTAGAAGTCGTCTTGTGAATATGCCTTCATTTCTTCTGAGTAAAATGCCAGGAATGGAACTGCTGAATCATAGAGTAAATGTGTATTTGACTCTAGAAGAAGCTTCCAAGCTACTGTATTTTCATAAATGATGTATACAGTATCTGATTACTTTAAATCCCTACCAATATGTGATATTCACAGTCTTTTTAATTTGACCACTCTGGCAGGCAGGTAATAGTATCTCAATGTGATTTTGTTGTTTGCTTGCTTGCTTATTTATTTAACATTTTTGTGGTGCTTTAGATTGAACTCAGGGCTTTGAACTTGTAGCAAACACTCTGCCACTTACCAGAACTTCAGTGTGATTTTTGAGATTCGTGTTCTTAATGACTAACAATGTTGAGGACTTTTTGTTGATTTTGCTATCCCTTTATAAAATATTTGGTCAAGCATTTCCCCATATTTATAGTTTTTAAAAAGTTATTCTTATTTAATTATGGGAAAACCCTATCTCACACATGTACAGAAATTGATCCAAAATGGAGTGTACCATAAAACTTTCAGAAGAAAATAAAAAAATATGTTACAACAATGCAATAGGCAGAAATTTCCTACATGGCACTGAGAAGGCTGTATCAATAAAATAAAATATTGAGGTTTTACATTACATAAAAATTAAAAACCTCTGTTCAGCATTATAGAAGGCATAGGCTGGGAGGAAATACCTACAATATATATATCTGACAAAGACTAGTAAGTAGAGTATATAAATAACTAATGATCTTTTAATTATTAAAGGTATAAGCTTTTCTTCTATTATTAATTATATTAGTACATTTAGGGTATACAATATAATGACATTCATCACTGGAAGTTTGCGTCTTTACATAATTCATCTTGGTTCTTATATTTCCCCATTCTTCTGCCCTCCCTTCAACCCCTCCATCCCTCCCTATTTACAAAGACTTTGTTTCCTTTTTTTCTTTTTCTCATATTAAATCCATTCCCTTCTTTCCTTTCCCATACCTTCCCACTTCCCCTTCCCCTTTGTCCCTTTTCTTCCTATTTCACATTATCTATTATACCTTTTAGTCCTTATTTACACTTTCAGTTTCTCACACTAGAGAAACTA
>NW_004624733.1:23545170-23688636 GCF_000247695.1 Heterocephalus glaber | reverse complement strand
TCTATTTTTTTTTAATCTGTGTCCTGTCTAGATTTATTAATCATGTCTTGCACTATGGGCACAATCTCTGCTGTTATCTGAGAAATTATTTCTGATTTCTTTTTTTCCAGATCCTCTTTTGTTCCAAGTTCTGGGAGTTCTGGTTGTTGAAAATCAGATTGTTCCATCTCATTTCCCTTTGGGGTTGGTTTAGGTGATCTGAAAGTCTGGTTTTGCATCTTGTTTACTTGCCTTCTCATTTCATTGGGTGGGGGAAGTGTGATGCTGGCACCTGTGTGGGCCACCTCCTTGGCACTGGGGGAGCTGGTATGGTGGCCTGGAAGGCTCTTCCTCCTCAGTGCTGGGGTTGGCTCTGTTCTTCAGCACTGGGGGTGGTGGTACAGTGGCCTGGAAGAGTTTGTAGAGGCTTCATTCCATAATCTGCTTGCTCTAAGGCAGGGTGGCACATGGCAAAGGAGCAACAGCTCCTGGCAGACCAAAGGTAGCAAAGCAACAAGGCTCTAACAGCTTTTAGGACTTTGTCCTTGTGTTGGACTTCTGAAAGTTTGTTGAGGATGTGTCATGGAGAAGTTCCCTTCTGATCATGGGTATTTGGGGTTCTACATGCCTTGCTTTTCTATATGTTAAATTCTTTCCCCATATTGGGAAGTTGTCTGCTATTATTTATGTAACAGATTTTATGCCATTTGTGCCTTCTTGTGATTTGTTACTTATTCTAGGTAATCTTAGATTAGTCTTCATGCCATCTAGCCAATTTCTGATCCAATTTTCATGTTCATTTGTTGTATTCAAGGTATCTCCAACTATATGGTTTTCCATATCAGCCCTATCTTCTATTTCTGACACTCTGTCTTCACATTGATTAATTGTGCTGCTCATAAGTTTAATAGAATTTTGTTTAATCTCTGAATTTCTGTTTGGAATCTTTTCATGACTTTACTTCTTTGGTAAACTCGTTGTTCATGGTTTTTTATCATTTTATTTAAGTCACTTAGCTTTTTGTTACAGTCTTCTGAAGCTAACTGATCATTTGGTTTATTATGTCCATTATCTGTTTAGTTATGTCATCTTCAAGCTTGCTAAACAACTTATTGATATTTTTCTTTTTGTGTCCTCTTATCACTTTGTATAATCCAGCTGTTTGGCAATTGATTTTCTCACCATCCATGTTCAATAAATCAGCTTTGGGGCAGTGAGGGTTTTTGGAACTATTTTCTTTCCTTATTTTCTCATTTTTCTATCTGTGTGTGTATTTGTGTGTGTGTGTGTGTGTGTGTGTGTGTGTGTGTGTCTGTGTATGCATGCCAGTGCATGTATGCAGTGTGATTTGTCAGTCAGTTAGAGTGGAATGACTTTTTTGCTAATGTGATCTCTTTAGTTAGTTTGATGCACTCTGGGCATGAATAACTGTAGGCCTTTGCCTTTGTCCTGACTACCTTTGTTAATTTGGGAGAGGATGGTGCAATGCAATTGGCTCAGCACCCAGTCCTCCAGAAATAAACTTCAGTATTATTTATCACACAAAGATGAACCAGGTATTGGGATACAGTGCAAACCAATTAGTACAAACAGCTATTCCACCCTGGCAATAGCAACAACACCAGTAACAATAATAGAGTCAGACAAACTGGATAGCGACATACCAAGAAAACCAATAAAAGCTGTACTACCCTTAACAATAGAATATAGATCTGTAATTATAATACAGATATATAGACAAGCTAAGTATAAACACACATCAAATACATACTGAACCCAACAACCATACTGCCATTATCAATACAAATGAATTCAATAATAATAGCATAGGGTCACCTAAATAGTGGCACTGTTGGCCCAAGTGTGTTGTTTTTCCTAGAGCTGCCAACTGTCTCTGGACTTACCTTGTGCTAACAGAGATAGAACCTAAACGATAAAATTTTAGAAATTCTGTAAGAAACTAGACCTCATTTAATTTGGCTAATAATCTAATAATGACAGTTAAATTTATTTTTATATAATTGAATTAATTTTAAATTTATCTTACATTTGACAGGGTTAAATATTGAAAAGAAATTTGCTTAATTATTTAAATCAAGTACCTAACAATTCTCTCAGATTCTAAACTATCCTATTACCAATACCTTTTAAAAATATTCAAGTATTTTATTATATATATTTATATCATGTAACTTTATTATATATTAATTTATTTTATTAGATATCAAATATAGCACAGAGATAAAGGGATAAAATAGAAATCATAACTAAATAAATTGTCATAAAACCAACATCCATGGGAGTACACTCATATCGATAAGTGATTTGTATCCTAGGTTTCTTCTTCCTTCCTTCCCTCTGTCACTACCTCTTCCTCATCTCTGAAGAAACCACTGTCCTGACATGTTTTGTCATCATTCCCTTGATTTTACCATCAAATCATGGCTTGCTTGTGCTTGTTTTTTAATTTTGTACAAACTGAAATGTAAGGTTTTTGTTTTGTTGTGCTTGGGTTCACTAATTTACATTGATTGGAAGATTCATCTCTTGCTTTGGGAAGCAATGGCTCAGACATTTGGATGCTGTATACTATTCCTTACAGTGGTACATTTATTCAGTACAATATTGATGGATAGAATATCCATGGGTGGTCTATTATGCAGCATGAAAAATGACCGCTACTATAAATGTCATTTAAAAACAGATCTCTGATCATGCCATTTTCTTTATCCATTTATTGTATTCTTTTGTATTTGGTATCTCACCTAATTTGCTTAGCTCATAATTTTGAGCTTTTTATAATGTAACATTTATTTAATCTTCTAACTTTATAAAAAGTGAGTCCCCACCACATGCATTATTTATTCTCAGGCTGTGAAACTACATTGTTCTAGTGAAAGTGGACCCTCTAATATTCTTATGCTTTTAACTGACATTATTTTTTTCAGTCAAAATATACTTCCATTGTTTTGTACTAAAATCCTATTCATCTTCTAAAGAGCTTTAGTGTTAACTCTAAACCCATCTCAAACATACAAACAAAAACATAGTGATAATCTCATGCTCACCTCTCACATGAGTCCCTATGCCACTTAGAAGTGAACTGCACTAATCTGATTCCTTAATGTACCCTTTCTCTATATCTTCATTCTTTGGCTCATAACAATCTCTTTGCTTATAACAGAAGAATTCATGTAATAGAAACTTTTTTATCCATTTTCTTTCTTACTAGAGTTGAATAAATACCTGACTACATCCTGCTTCCATAGCTCTTTGTCCATAACTAACTTTAGTGGATTCCAGTTATTTTTCCATATTCTTGGTCATATGTCATTTTCCTTGAGAGAAAGATAATTCTTAGTTATATTTTATATGCCTGATTTGAAATAATAATTGTTGCATAAAGTGTGTGGCAGTAATTCAATGACTGATTCAAGAACAAATGCATATCGTGTGTCTCCATTTCACTGATTACTGGAGAGTTTCTACAAATAGATTCAAAAATTCAGTTTATAGAATGGACCCAAAGTTCAGATCATCACATTTTTATATTTCATGATAGTAGGGGGGAAATTACAGGAATTAATAAAAGCCAGGCACCATTCCAAAAGCTAATTTAACCAGTATTTTCTCTGGCTCCTACCAAAGTGTGACCAACAAATAGAGTGATACTTTATTCATTCCATTTGGATTTTGCTTGTTAACTTACAGTGGAGGTTTATGGAGCTGTGAAATTATTGAAAACATTTATCTCCAAACATTAGTGGACACAATAATCAGCTGAGAAAATTGTTAGCATTGTAAATTTATGACCCTAAGTATCAGGCTTACTAGGACAGTGTTGCAACCAAGGGATAAGCATTTTTTAAGAATTCCAGATTTAATTCTATTCCGAAGAATTTTCCTACTCACTATTAAAAACAATTTCATTTCCAAGTAATTATTAGCCTAGAAATAAAGCTAATTATTTGGTCAAAAGTGAAGCCTAATAAATCCGATGCTGATTATCAGAAAGCAGACCCCATCTCTCTCTCTCTCTCTCTCTCTCTCTCTCTCTCTCTCTCTCTGACATGGTGAGATGACATGGTGAGATTGGCAAAATACAACTCTATATTTTAGTATTGCATACCAACCAAAGGGGTATAAATACCAGGTGGCAATGGAATTTGTCAATTACATTGGAAACCAGTCATGCATTTTCTAAGAAAAACAAGTCAGAGAAAGAGCTAGACTTAAATAAAGAACATATATTATCTTGCTATGTATTTTTCTGGCTAAAATGGACCCAAAGATCTACAATTACATACTTTGCTCCTAATAGTTCCTCTCTCCCCCTTACTCTCCCCTTTATTTGCCTGCCATCATTTAATAGTGTGATACCTAACTAGGACTATAATCTGGCAACTGTCTTGTGACATATGGTGAATTTCAATTGTTTGTCGAATACATGGATTGAAATGAGAAATTTTAATTGACTCCTATAAATATATTAACTTATTTTAGAAACATTGTCCAAACAAATAAATAAACAACTATATTTAGAGCTTGTAAATGTCTTCTGTTTCATTTGTAATGGAGTAAGTTAGCACTTTTCAACACACTTTCTCTCATTCATTACCATGATGGACTCATTTGGCCAAAACAACAACAACAACAACAAAATATATATATACATTTGCAAATCTGGCTGACATATACAGCCCTCCCACTTAAAAGAAGGTGTGTTTTAGTTTTGTAATTATAAGCAATAATACACAATAGCATTTTTCTTACCTTTCTTAGCTTTTTAAAATATTAATTTGGAACTACTGCATACCTGTCATTTTCTGTTAGGAACACGTGTCAGTATTTGGAAAGAGTGGTATGTTAAAATATGGGCCAAAGTTGCATCCTGTGTATGTAAAGTCATTTGAATGTTCTGACTTTCTGAATCCACTAGTAAGTCAGCCAAGATGGAAACATTAATGGAAATAATATATGGGTGCATTCATTTTTATGGTATATCCTTAGATATGATATGATTGGCCAAGAAAGCACATTTAGGAGTCATATGCTTTAATTAGGAAATAAGACTCTGTATGGATTTCATTTCTGGTTTACTTTATTATTTTAGTTTTTTAAAACTTTAATAATTAACACATGTAGATGTTACGTGTTTTAATCTGGGGCATTTTTATTGACTTTTAGTAGATCATCATGAATTAAATGCAAAAGAAGACCAAGAGATAAAAAGGATTTTTTGGTCCAAAAATATTATATATGAATATATATATTCATTCTAATTTTATATATATTAATTTATATATATTCATTCTAATTTTTAATGGAAAAAACCCTCCATATTTATTTTCACCATTAATTGTTTAACCAGGAAGGGATGCACAGATTATTTAAATTGCCATTCTCTTTCATCCAAAATCCAAATAAATATACTTCTAAAAAAATAAAAGCTTGTGCATGGTTTTTATTTGTCTATTTTTTTCTGGTTTTATTTTGGAACTAAATTATTTTCACCAACCACAATGGAAATCAAAGTGCTAAGAGGGCAAAAGAGAGCAACATTGAATGTGGAACTGATTATCTACCAAAAATAATCAACTGAGAATTTTAGACAAGCATCTAAATCCGTGGGAACTTCATAGAATGATGGTGGTGTGGAATACCATAATAGTTCACCTGTCAGCTGGCAAATACATGCATATTTTAAATCTGCAAAATTTAAAGGCAAATTTATGCTTTGCTTAGTTACTGAGCTTGTATTACCATTTAAAAAATGGTGTTCACTGTCCCCTACCATGTATTATGAAAAATTGTTCGTATAGTCATGACAAAAAGCACAATCACATTTTACGTAGGCCAGCCTGGAGTTTGCATGGCCCCTTTCCTTGAGGTGTAATGCTCAGTTTTTTTCTTTTTCAAAAGTGAGGGATATTTTGAAGGAAGAGACTTAATTTTGTAATATGTCTGTCAACTTGTTTCTCCATAGAAATGCTGCTTCTTTCCCTTGATGTCTCTTCCCTACTATATAAATGATTGATATAGGTGATAAACCTGACCTACTTCCTAAATGTAAGCCTCAGTCTGTTGGTAACTTGCTCGAGTTTGAGCTCTGCTGAACTAATCAAGCCTTACACAGTTACCCCAATAGGGCATGCGTGAAGTCATAAAATTGTTTCACCTATTATGTGTAAATTGGAATAAAAAGGCACTGGCATACTGTCAGCACAAATGAATCCAGAGCTTTTTTTTGTTTTGTTTTTTGAAGAAACTGATCTATTCCTAAGACATAGGACCAAAGTAGAGAACAGGACACCTAAATCACCATTATCAACCAATGCTGTTGTAGGAAAATACATTCAGATATCCCCAGCCCCAGTGAGTAAGAATAACAAGAAAGCAGATACGATTTTTTTCTTTTATTTTTTTCTAATACAGTCATATCTTAGTATACAGTCAGCAACTTCAAGAAAGAAATACTTTTTAATTGGCCACTTTGGTTGCATAACATACATCACTTCTTAAATAGATTGAAAATCACCATGCAAGTGCTTTAAAATTGTTTTTCCTTACTGGATGAAATATTAGTTGACTAACTAGGGTACTCTCTGGGCTGGATGCTGAACCATGATCAAAATCAATTACGCTGTATGGAATTTAGTGACAAGCCTTTGAATGCCACAGTGGAAATGGTAGCATCTGCTTGATGGCATGAACCCATTCAGCATTGATGTATAAGAGCAGTAGAATAGGAAATGTTTTGGCCTGGAAGTGAAGTCAGTATCTGTGATGAACTTCTGTGGGTGGAGGATGAGCTTCAAAGCTGAAGTTTGAAAATTGTTAAATTGTATTATTAAATATAAATTATAAAATTGTTATTATGTTTGAGAAATGTGAGCTTGGCTGTTAACTGGACCTACTGGCTATAATTACTTAACCTGCATTTGATTCCACTTCTTAATATCCTATAGAAATTTTTAGTTACTAAGCTACTGTTTATGTTAGGCAAGATTCAGCTAATTATTAAGGATGACGTGTTAAAATATTAACATGAAAAGAATTAACTAAGCTCCTCTACACTTCTATCCTCTCAGCTTGAATAAATGCAAACATTATATACAGGACCATGACTTAAATGCTTGTGTTACAGAAAAACTGTAGAAAAAAGAATTAATAATTTGTAACAAACTTAATTCACAGTTGGGTAATTTTGATCTTCATTATTCAGTGAGTTCTGTAACATATTACCTTCTTAAAAGTACTTTGTTATGACAAATCTTACAACAAAAAATAGGCGTTTATGTAAAAAATGTTAGAAAAACAACAATCAAATGTTATTCTTAATATCAATGTTATTGATATTTGTCATTGATGTTAAAAAAGGTAAAATCTGTAAAAATGGAAGCATAGCTCTAGACATGTTAAATGGTTAAGTGATAAGTGATACAAATATAGTATTTAAAGCACCAGAAATTTGTGGAACGAAGTGTCAGAAGAGATGAAGCTTGACACCCTGAGGTGGTGGAAGGAAAGTTACCTGCAATCAGATGGAAAACTGTAATGCAAAAACAGAATAAGTGAGTCCTGCATGGAGATGGCAAAGCTTGGAAGATGTTTGGTATCTGGTAACGTCTGTGTTTTCCTTTCAAGATTAGGTCAGCTCAGTGAGTGCTGTCTTCAGTTTTGTGTTCTCACCTAGCATTTCACACAGATGAAATCATCTCTAAATAAACATGCTTCACATTATACTCAAATTGCTCTGTAGTGTACCAATTGCATTGGGTCAAATTTGGATCTTCAAAACTAGCCGTATAGCAAAGCTGACTCCACTGGAATCTGTAAAAACTTATGTTTTAAATCACACATTCCTTATGTCATAAACCTGTCACATCAAAATGCTAATATTCATAGAATATATATTCCATGCATTCCACTCTTCCTCATGCTGAAAATCTCTACTAGTTAAAGCTTTGCTTGAATGTTGCATTTTTGCCTTTGTCAAGTTCATTTACTATCTGCTCTGAAGAATAAAAATATTTAGCAACAATTGTCAAAACCCTTCCAAAATTGTGCTCTGTATTTAAAAATTTTGCATCTGTTAAAATAAATCAAATACTATCTATAAGGGCATAGTTTATTTTAATTGACCAGATTATATTTGCTAGGATCTGTATTGCACTAAGTGCACCATGTCTTGTGCTGCTCAAATAAGCTTCCATCCATGTTTCATTTATATACAGGTTGTATAGAACTGGGAGCTACCACTGGAAGTGATTCAGTAGTATCTTCAAAGTCACATAGCTGACACCTGAAAGTGCACTTATTTTTGTGTTTTGACCCAGACATTTTACCACCATTCACTTATACACAAATTTACATTCTTAAGTTAGAGATTTGCAAATGAGAGCTTCTTTCTTTGGGTCACAACTTGTGTATAGAAAAATATCATGCTTCTTACCAAATTTCTTGCCCTCTTTATCTTTTTGTGATATTTTAGCTTGTCTTATCAGCTAACTGCAGAACACATAGAGGTAATTTGCTTATTGTACCCATGGGTTACATGTCTGTTGATTTCACCATCTTTAGATCAAAAATATTCAGAAAAAACTCCATCTGTATTGAAACATAGACATTTTCTCATCATCATTCCCTTAGCAATATATTATAGCAATGATGTACATAGCATTTGCATATATTCATGAGTAATCTATTTTTTATTTTTATTAGTACATGTTTGAAATACATAATGTTTACCTTTCTTGTATGAAGTTGTCCCATATACCTAACAAACCTCAATTCCTTTTTCCATACCCTGCCCTGCCCACTCCCTCGATCTCTTGATTCCTTTCCCACTAGAGATAACTTGAAGATCATGGGAGGATAATGTAGGCTATAATATATGCCAGTACTGTGCCATTCTATTGGTTCTTATTTTTCCCCATTTCCCTGCCCTCCACTGAACCCCTCCATCCCTCCCTACTTACAAAGACTTTGTTTCCATTTTTTCATTTTCTCATATTAATCCCATTCCCTTCTTTCCTTTCCCCTACCCCTCCCACTTCCCCTTCCCTTTTGCCCCTTTTCTTCCTATTTCTACTTCTTTGTCTGAGAAATGTCTGTTCATTTCAGATGCCCATTTTTGGATTGGGTCTTTAAATTTGGGAGGTCTGATTTTTTTAAGTTCTTTATAGATTCTAGATAGCAGACCTTTGTCTGAGGAACAGCTGGTGAAAATTTTTTCCCACATTGTGGGTTGTCTCTTCACATTGCTGGTGGTTTTTCTTGCTGTGCAGAAGCTTTTTAATAAGAAGAGATCCCACTTGTTGATTGTTTGTGCTAGTTCACGGGCAACTGAGGTTTTGTTCATACAATCTTTTCCTACACCAATGTCTTCAAGAGTTCTACCTAACCTCTGTTCCAGCCGGTTCAGCGTTTCTGTTTTAATATTTAGATCTTTAATCCATTTTGATTTTAGTTTAGTGCACGGTGAGAGATATAGGTCTAGTTTTAATCTTTGGCAAGTTGAAACCCCATTTTTTCAGCACCATTTGTTAAAGAGGCTATCTTTCCTCCAGTGAGGGTGTTTGGCTCCTTTGTCGAAGATGAGCTAGCTGACTGTGTCTGGACTTGTTTCTGCATCTTCTAATCTGTTCCACTGGTCCTCGGGTTTGTTTCTTTGCCAGTATCATGTTGTTTTTATCACAGTAGCTTTGTAGTATAGTTTCAAGTTGGGTGTTGTGATACCCCCTGCCATATCTCTGTTGCCTAGAATTACTTTTGCTATTCTGGGTCTCTTCTTGTTCCAAATGAAGTTTTGGATTGTTTTCTGAAGGTCTGTGAAGTATGCTGCTGGGATTTCAATATAAAGGACTTTGATATCTGTAGATTTATTATCTGTGGTGTCCTGGAACCCATGCCCAGCAGACACCTAGGAATAATCATACTTTATCCTTCCTTTAATTTAGTTAAAAAGATATTCTGAGTAAAAATCTAATTAGGATATGGTTTAGAGAAGAAGAAGACTGCAAAATCCATAACTATTTCAGATTGGTAAAGTTGTAGTCTAGTGGGATATTTTGTTTAGTATCCACCCACTTAAGAAGCTAATAAAAATTACAGTTTTCTTTTCTGATAACTGTGGACACTCAAGTTACAACTGGCCCGACACATGAACAAGTTGGGTTATGAACAGAGTTTTAATTTTAAGTTAGGACCAAAGTCTTGAATTATGACCTTCAAATGCTGGCTGTTTGTTCTTCCAGATGGTCTGAGATAAAGATTTAACCCTTACAGAGTTCTGGAAGGATCATTCAAACAGTCTTTCCTTGTGTGGGCTCAACTGAGATATCCTGGGCCAATATCTCTCTAAGGACACTGAGATCTGCCCGTATACAGGAGAGAAACTCTGAAGACTGTAGAGGAGCCTGAGCCTTCAATTGACCAACTAGAGTTACAGCCAGCCCTCATGAACTAATTGAGTTTGTGAGTCACGGGTCCACTGAAGTTTAATAGAATCCTGATTAAAGACACTTAAACTAATGTTCCAATTGTTTCTCTTCTTTTTCACCAACAGCATTATCAAATGCTGGGTATTTAAGCATTGAGAGGCAAAAGAAGGGAGGAAAGATATGGAGATATGAAGTGCATGGTTGCTCCCTCACACAGGGAACCTATGGGGCTATTTCTAGGTCTCTGGACTTACTTGGTTTTTCCTGAGAATTCTTTATGCTATCACTCCAAACTTTGCTCTAGACATCAAGTCTATTCTCTCAAGTGTGATTTAGGAAAATACAGCAGATACTCAGAAATCTGGTTGTCAGAAACTATAGATGTTTATGTAGGGATGGCAAATTTAACAAATACAAATACAGGACGTAGAGTTGGATCTGAATTTCAGGTAAGGGATAATATTTTTAAATCTGAAAGTTAAATTCAGTTGCATTTCCTGTACTTGATAGGGCACCCATACCTTTGTAAGCTCTGTATTCCTAGAGGCAGGTGTCCTCAGACAGGCCCAGAGATGGCCTTCTTTTAAAGATTACCTTTTGTGACAGCCAGTCATCATTTCAAATTAACAAAAATAGTTAATAAAACAATTTACTTCAGCTTCAGTCCTGGGAGGGATCATGTCCTGTGAGACAGCTTGTCTGCCTTCTGAAATGTCACCTTGCAGCCATAGAATAAAGCCAAGCTGTCACAGGTTTTATTACCTCTTCTCCAATTGAAGACTGATTAAATATTCTTCATATGTACATTTAGGAATGCCTATTTATGTGTGGAAGACATAATTCCATATTATTTTACTCTTGTCTTTTGCCATCTTCTGAGCAGCACATGCTTGGTGATCTTTTCCTGAATAAATAAAGAACAATACCTCAACATGTGGCAACCAGGACAAGTGAGAAATTTAAAATGGGCTCAGGTTTAGCTAAATATATTGCACATAAATGTCTCTTTTTGAGACTTTTCAAATTTGGCCTTCCAAAAATATGCATTGCATAATGAACTTTAGAGAACCAATTCTTCCTGCATGGCATTTATTCATGTGATAAAGCCCACAAACCTATCTTTAATTATTACTGTATAGGATATCCCGTTATCTTTAATTATCACTACGAAATGGTTGCAAAATCAAATACTTCTGGCAATCAAGAGTCATTATACAATAGCATGATTGCATCTGTTCATATTAACAGATAAGCACAGAAAATCAAAACAGTGTCTGATTTAACCACTAAAACTGTCTGAACAAAATATTGTATCTAGTGCTCTTAATATCTTTCAGTGACTTTGATCTGATTAAAGTCCAAAGAAACATACCACAGATGCAAATGTTCTGGTGTTTCTGAAATTAATATTGCTGAATTTTACTGGACTGAATTGCTGGAATCCTAGTGAAGCAGAAGTGATTATAGGCACAGTACAAACTTATGATAGGAGGATATCTAAATCTCTGAGGCCGCAGGTGCAGGATTATATCAAAACCCCACTGAAACATTCAGTGTTCTATCTAAATACCCCAGTACAAAATTAATTAGGCAGTTGATCACATAATAAAGCTACGATGGATGATCTAATGGAAACTAGCATCTCAGAGTCAATAACAAACTTGATTCTCTTATTAGATGCAGCTGATTTTCAGTTCTGCCATTTACAAGATTGTGGGCATAATAGAAGATGAAAAAGAGGGGGTTCTATTTTGAAAATAAGAACTCAGTTACAGTATTTATCTCTGTTGGAAACTATAATATGTAAGCAATGTAGAATTTGTAGACAGACATATTTGCAAGTAATTCTCTAAGATACTTGGCTGAAAGGCACATCAAAGAACAGGGAAATAATGAGACAGGCTCCAGCTGTTGGATTCCTACAGCTTTTGATTTGTGCTCCACGAGAAACTCCAGGTTTTGATACTGTGTTGATTATTTCCATGGTATTGAAGCTGATTCGTGCTTTATTTAAAGCAGACAGTAGGCAGCAAACAAGGAAGAGTTTGCAAACTACATCTCGAAGGACGTTTTGTTTGTGTGTTGTCGTTTCTTGTGTTCCATCTGGGAGGCTCTGTTGATGTGTATGGCTACCTGTAAGAGAGCACTGATGAAGAATGGAGAAGATGTAAAATAGAGCTCGCCAAAGGTTTTAAAAATAAATCAAGGTAAAATGACAACTAAAGTGACTGTGGGATTCTGAGACTAGAGAAGAATGGCTCACTTTCCATGTTGATTTTCAATTTTGTGAAACAGAGGGTAAGGACAGATGCCCGCCTTGAAAGGGGATATTTTTACAAGATAGAAACCTTATTGTTAAGATTTATTAGAAAATCTTCAGCTCTGACTACCCGTTCCCCTAAACTATGACTTCAGGATCTTTCTTTCTTTTCTTTCTTTCTGTACATTTTAGGTATACAGTATGATGACATTCATCATTGGGAATTTTTATCTTTACATCGTATATCTTCGGTTTTTCCCCCCGTTCCCCTGCCCTTCCTATTTACGAAGACTTTGTTTCCATTTTTTCCTTTTCTCATTTATGAGAACAGGATATTTCATAAAAGGTAGCCAATTTTTCAAGGATTGCAATTAAATGTTTCCTTAAGATATACTTTCTTTTCTACTTATGAAACAGTACAGACCTTTGTAAATTCAGTAGTATGATACTCTAGAGAAGGTGGACCCAAGTTGTTTTGGGGTGCTGGTAGCTATAGAGTGATACAGATAAACCAAAAACCCATAGTTCCCGATATTATTTGTGTGTTTGATGAAGGATTATTGTTCTTCAACTGTCTGTAAACCAAAAGATGCTCAGAGACCAGGGAGTTCTCCTATAGTGTTTTGTTTGGTTGAGTTCAGGATTATGCAAGGTTGAGCTATTTGTTGTTGTCCCAGCTCATGAAAAATGAAATCCAGCTGGTAAATGGCTTTCTTCACTTGATTGTAATCCCTTATATTTTCATTCCATGGTTTTTTTTAACCTCACACAGAAACACTGACACAGCCACATAAATGCACACCCATAAATGCAAAAAGGACTTGAAATGGTTAAAAACTGGTTCAATGAGAAATTATTTAAAAATAATTTTTCAGGAAATACCACTGATCAGTTAATTGATTCTGAGAAGTATTAGTAATCAATACCTGGTTCTCAAGAGTCTCCTGGAGACCCATTTGATACAGTATTGACTCACCTTTCTCCTTATCAAGAAATGCTTTCTCCCTCTCATTTGGTTCCTCATGTTTAACTTGTCAATATATAGCACTTGAATAGTTCCTTAATAAAATGTGAGAATTATAATTAAGATCTTCATGTTCATGGGCATAAATCATGAGCATTCGGGGGGGGGTCACAGGTATACTTGGACTTACATAAAGCATTAAAATCTATAAGGAAAGTTTCTAATAAAAATATCTCTGTATGTAGTTGAGGTCAATAAAAAATGTATAGTTTTTAAACAAAACTTGAAATATACCAAATAAATGTTGTAATAGTTGAAGGGGTTAATAAAATACCATGGGGAAAAAAGAAAAATTTTTTGATCCAAGAAGGACATAAATGTTGATTAGTACATATTAAAAACCTCAAGTAATAGAATGGCTGAGCAGAAATATGAAACCTATATAATGCTGAGAGAAAAAAATTTGAAAAATTACCCAAAAACAGTTGAAAAACTTTCTGAATTGAGTCCATCCTCATTAATAACTACAAAATATGTATAGACAACTTTTAAAAAATTTAATGACATAAGAAACAGATATTTTTACAGAAAAATTTAGAAGAGCATAAAGAACTAAATAATATATCAAAAATTTAAAAGAATGTTATTTTGGTGCATATTTCCTGTGAAGTGTGTGTATGTGTAAACATAGGAAGAAAATAGGTAGTTGTAGAATGAGCTAAGTTCTCTTGCAGTGTCAATGCTCAAACTTCAGGGGATTACAAAATAGTGGTTTGTTCTTAATTCACATCATATCCTTGCTGCACGTTGGTAGCAGCTGTTTTACATAGTCACTCATCATTCCAGTCTCTTGAATGCTCCACCATACTTTGTGTAATTTAGGTGAACTGATGATCTCCACATTTTCTATAGTGAAATGAGAAGAGAGGACTCGAATGAGGTTTATAAGAACCAGAATAAATACAGATACAGTGTTCCTACATCCTGAGGAGTAAAATGAAAGGAAAAAATGATTTGGATTTGCAGCCATATATAAGTGACTCTGCCCTATCCTACACTCTCTGTTTAGAACAAAATTTAGATCACTATGCTTAGTTTTATTTGATTTAATGAGTTATGAATATGTTTCAAATGTGTACAGAATGTTTCATCATGTAATCATTCCATCTTCTACATAGTGCCTTCCTTATTTTTAAGCATTGACATTACAGATGATAATTCAGTAAAGTAGTGACTATCAGCTTTTCTATCAAATAGATAATGATTGAATATTTGATCATTTTCCTGACTGGCTAAATATTGTGGGAAAATTATTTTAGTACCTTGCACCTAGATTTGATTATCTGTAAAATAGAGACCATAATATATACCTCGTTTACTACCTAGAGGACACAATAGGAAAATAGTACAGTGGACACTCACGTTACAACCAGCCTGACATGAACAACTTGGCTTAATTAGGTTAATGGAAGATCCATCTGCCTCTTGTTATTTACAGAGTGTATCCAGGTAAACATCCAGATCTCAGCTGTATTGACTCAGCTACAATCAGCTTTCAGGAACTGATTGAGTTTGTAAGTCAAAGGTCCACTGTACCTAGTGTACAATTTACTATTAAAAGTGTAAGCTTAGAAAAAATGACAGCACTAGTAGTGTACTTGGTAGTGGTATATTTAGTCAGTATTGCTTGTCTTACCTCAATCATCTCAGTCCAAAAGTAGTATTACTGCATGAGATTTTTGTGTGAATACAAGTGTACATGTTGAGGTTGAGAAATTTTCTCCTAAGACAGCCATTATGAAGTTTACAAGACTTTTTGCCACCATATAATTCTGAATAGAAGTACAATATATATTGCAGTGCTTCTCAGGTAGGTTTTTTGATTTGCTCATATTTGGAAGGTACCTAAATATTTTCTAAGTATGAATGAGTAGTGGGATCATATACAGTTCTTTAGACTGTGCTGTTCCCCTACACCTAGCCAGTGTGAGAGAATATATACTGCCATGGAGTGGTTTGAACAGATAAACAATTTGTGAATTACTACCTAGAGGACACAATAGGAAAATAGAGAGTACAGTGGACCCTCACATTACAACCAGCCTGACATGAACAACTTGGCTTAATTAAGTTAATGGAAGATCCATCTGCTTCTTTTAATCTATAGAGTGTGTCCAGGTAAACATCTAGATCTCAGCTGTATTGACTTAGCTACAACCAGCTCTTCATCCTCTATGAGGATGTTCACTACAGTAGTGTTTATAATAACAGAAACATGGATATGATCTAATCAGTCATCATTGGCAGTAAATTACGTTATGGAATATAGCACTAAATAGAATTTGAAGCACACATTTTAAAAGAACAAGTCAGTTTGTACCTTAACTTTTGATGTAGAAAGTTTCCACAATATGGTGTATTGTTTTCTGTCTCATGTGCTTTTGGTTCCTGCATTCTTCCTTCACTATCTTTTGCATTAAATGAATATTATCCTCTGTAATTCCAGCATATCTCCACTACCACTGGGTATAGAAAGTTTTGCCCGTTGTGGCCACTCTAATAGGTATATTATAGGTTCTCATTGTAATTTAAATTTGCATTTCCCTAAGAATAATTACTTTAAACTCATTCTTATATGCCTATCAGCCATTCATTTATCTTCCTTAATGAGATATCTGTTCAAATCTTTTTTCCCATTATGTGTTAGGCTGTTTATTATTGAATTCTGAATATCTTCTCTATATTTTTGGCTATAAATCATTCATCAAACATAATTTGGAAATATTTTCTCTGAGTGAAATTTGTCTTTGTATGTCTCTGTCTTTTGAAGAGAATTTGGCTTTGAATTTTAATTTATGTATCATTTTATGAATCATGCTTTTGATGTCATATTTGAGAGATATATATCTAAGGCCACAAAATTGTCTTGTATATTTTTTGCTACAGTTTTCCAGTTTTACAATTTTCATTTGTGACTGTGATCCATTTGAAGTTAATTTTTATATGTATATATGTATGAATCATGAACTGGAATTCCGTTTTTGCATGTAGGTTGTACTAATGCAGCAACATTTTTTTTTTTTTGCTTAATTTCTTTCATTGGTACATTTTAGATAATATTTTGATATTTATTTATTTTATTTTTATTTATTTATTTTGGTACTGAGCATCGAACTCAGGACCTTGCACTTGTGAGGCAGGCGGCAGAACCACTGAGCTAGATCCCCGGCTGCAGCATCATTTTTTAAAGACCATTCTTTCACTAATAAATTGTCTTTGCACCTTTCTTAACCGGAAGTATATCATATGTGAAGATCTGATTGTGAAGACTCTGGGCTGTACCACTTATGCATTTATTTTTATGGCAATAATACTCTTTTTCAGTTCTGTGTCTTTATAATGTTGAAATGTCCTTCAACTTTTCTCTTCTTTTAGAAATCGCGTTCAGTTATTCTAGTCCCTTTGACTTTATGAATTTAGAGTTATTTTGAGTTTTTAAAGAAATCCTAAAGATATTTTGATTATAATGTTGAATCTATAGATTAATTTTGGAAAAACTGACATCTTAAAAATATTCAGTATTGAATAGAAGTTTTGAGGTTGCTATGCTTACCTTCTGCCTTATTGTTATTACCATTGTAACTGTACGTTTTTCATAGATACATTTTATATTTAGGATATACCCTACTATTTCTAATTTGTGCTGCATTATCAGCAAAAATGGGCCTTGAATTTTTTTCAAGTATCTCTTATTGATCTAGTAACCTGTTTTAATGTTTCCATCTTCTTTAGTTTAATATCTAAATTATACAGAAAATATAAATTATACAAATACTATATATCTAATATTGTATATCTAAATTACACATATATATATACACGTAGATATATCTAAATTATACATATAAAGGAAGCTTACCTACTTTGGATAAATTCTATTTGGCCAAGATATGTAATCTTTTTTGTAGGATTTTGGATTTCAACTCCTAAAGTTTTATTTAGAATTTCCTCATGTATAATTATCAATGCTATTGGTAGCATTTGTCTAGTTTTGGTATCAAAATGATGATGTCCATAAAAATGACAAGGGAAATATTTTCTTCTTCATAATTTTCTCAAAGAGTTTATGCAGAATTTATTATTTTAAAGTTTTTTATGGAATTAGTCAATGATTCTAAGACTAGAGAAACAAACTTCTTGTATGTATCTAAGACTATTTAGATTATCTATTTCTAACTAAGCATTCATACTTTGTGTCCTTTAAGAAATCTGTCTTATTCATCAGAGTTTTCAAATATTTGACATAATCTCTTATCTTTTGATATTGGGAAATTTACATCTATGTCAGTGGGCTCATTTATTACATCAGTATCTTATGTATTCTTTCTTTTTATTGTAATAAGTCTGCATAGGGATGTATAAAGTATATTGATCATTTGGAAGAATCTGCTTTTGGTTTCATTATTGTCTCTTTTGTTCTACCTTTTTCAATTTCATTAATTCCTGCCTTTTAATTTTTTTCTTATTCTGCTTATTTGGGCTTTCATAAAGAAGAAATTGAAGTCATTCACTGAAGACTGTTCACTTTTTAAAAATGTAAGCATTTTTTAATAAATTGGCAACCCCAAATTCTTTAGTACAGTTCGTTTTTATTCAGCCCAATATATTTTTTACGATTTTTTTTTACAGGTACTTTGACCTGTAGATGATGTAAAAATGCTTTACAGTTGACCCTTGACTTACATACTCAATCAGTTCCCGAGGGCTGGTTGTAACTGAGGTTGATTGTAAGTCAATACAGCTGAGATCTGGAGGTTTACTTGGGTTCATGCTATAGATAACAAGAGGCAGATGAATCTTCCATTAATCTAATTAATCTAAGTTATTTGTATGCCAGGCTGGTCATAATTTAAGGGTCTACTGTATTTGGTTTCTATATATTTGAAATTGTGTAATACATTTATGTTATTTTTATTTAGCTCAAATTGGACAATTTATATTATTTAAACACATATTTGCTAGAGTTATTTTCATGATCCAGAATATAATCTGTCTTCACAAATATTGTATCTAAGTGTTTTTGAAAATGTGCATTCCACTATTGTTGTCTGGAGTGTTCCATAAATTTCTCATTGGTTGTTAGTGTTTTTCCATTTTTATATCTATACTGTTGTCTTTTTAATAATACTTGATTATACATTCTGACTAATATATTCATCTTTCTTCTATTTTTTGCTTTACATATTTTGTACGTCTTGTGTGGATAAAAAATTTTAAAAAATGTCTTGGTGAGTTGAAAAATGTGTGTTTTCAGAAAAGAAAAAAGTATTTTACCATAAGTAATATTATTAACTTTAAAGTGTAATTTATCTGCTCTTTAATAGCTCTTATAGGTTACTTTTAACTAGTGTTGGCATTGTACAGCTTGCCCATCATTTTGCTTTTATATTTGTGTCTCTTTAAAATTGTATCTTGAGACTTGTATCTTTCATGTTTACGGCATATCTTGAGTCTTGGTGATGTTTATGCTTGTGCCTTAGACTCTTATCCTTTCAGTGGGGGGCATTTAGAACACTTACAATTGGTATGATGTTTGAGATGGATAGATTTAAGTCTAGTATCAGTCCCTTGCGTATTTGCCCCAGGTAGTCTTTCTTTTTGAGGGTTTGTTTTGTTTTACTGACCATAAATGGATTAGTTGAATACATTTTGTAACTCATTTATTTTAATTGTTGGTCTATCAGCAGAAACTATTTTAGTGGCTGGTTAAACTACATGGTATACATTTTATATGTACTAATAATAAATTATTTCAACTTTACGGTAGTGTCAGAAAATGTTTTCATTTCACCTTAGCATTTTAAAGGTATTTTCACACAATTTAGGATTCAAGATTTTTGGGAGGCTTTTTGTTTTGGTTTTTGGCAGTAGTTTAATATGTTACTGTACAATTACCTTACATTTTTTCCTAAAGTCTACCATTCTCTGTTCCTCTGTGTAGAAGTTTATCAATTTTTTTTCCTTTTCACTACCAGTGAAAAGACCAGGGCCTTTGCAGTGAACTATATCCCAGGCCGATTCTATCTCTCTTTCTGTCTTTATCCTTTTTTGAGGAAAGTCTTGGTAAGTCACTAAGTTGCCCAGGTTTGGCTCAAAAGGTGTCCAGTCTGGGCTGGAACTTGCTATCCTCCTGCCTCAACCTTCAGAGTCCTGGGATTGCAAGTATGAGCCACCGCTCTCAGTTCATGCGATTACCTTTTAAGATGTTATTTTAATGGTTTTCAACAATGATGTACATGGGTATAATTGTCTTCCTGTTTCCTTTGGGTCAGAAGTTCATCTTGTTTCTTGAATCTGAAGTTGAGTTTTCACAAAATTTTGAAAAAATGTAGTCTTCATGTTTCAAATTTTTTTCTCTCCTCTTTTAAATACATTAGGCCACTTGCAGCTGACAGGTCACTTGTGTTCATTCACTTTTTTACAAAGACATTTCCTTCTCTTTCTGCTTCATCTTAGTTTTTATTGCTGTGCTCCTAAGTTCTGCATTTCTTTTGTAATATCTACCTGGTTGATAAACCATCCAGAGAATTTTTTTTTTGCATGTCGTTTTCACCTTTATGAGTTAAGCGTTTATAATTGGCATGTCCCTACTTGACTTGTTTTTCAATATACATATAGAACATAATTTCTATAACTGTTTTACTATCCTGATATGCAAATTAGAACACCTGAATCTGTTCAGTTAAATTCCTACCAATAGGCTGCATTTAAAAGCTTCTTTTCGTTATTTTCTGACAAATGTAATTTTTGTTGTGACTAAAGGTTTTGTGATCTTTACATTGTCGAGTACTAGCTCTCCGTATATGTTCCTATACATATTATTAGGTTTTGTTCTGGAATGCAGTTATTTGGAAATATTTTCATCATTATGGCCCTTGTTATAGTGATTTATTAGGTTCACAAGAGTAGTGTTCAATCTTGTGAATATTCCATATTACTGTGGCAACGTCTTCTGTTTGAAGATGACCTTGACCCTTTGAAGAATCAAAGCAGTACTATGGTGGACCCTTGACTTAGGAACTCTTATCAGTTCCCAAGGGCTGGTTCTAACTAAGTACAGCTGAGATCTGGATATTTACCTGGGTACACCCAATAGATAACAAGAGGTGGATGAATCTTCCATTTACCTAATTAACCCAAGTTGTTTGTATGTGAAGTTGGTCATAACTTGAGAGTCCACTGTACTTCCTCCTATGTGACGTCTCCTTCAAGTGGTTCTCTCTCTAGCCTCAAGTAAGCTCCCCACATTCATTCACTGATCCAAATCCACCTAATATGTGAGAACTATCAGCAGACCACTGGAGTTCTCTTTGCATACAGTTCTTTTCCCTCTGACCCCCTGTCCACTAAATTATAGTAACTACCTTTACTCTCCCAGAATTTCTGTTTGTCTCTCTGCCCCTGAAGATAATCCTCTGTTTTGCCTGGCTCTCCTGTCTTTGTGCCGCAGCCTAGGAACTTTGTCAGGCAGTAGTTTCGGGTAGTCATGAGCTCCACCTGACGGGTTTTCCATCTGTCACAGATTACACAATTGCCTAATAATCAGCAGCATAAAATTATTTCATATGCTTTGTTAATTTTTTGTTGTTTCAACAGAGATTCTCTGTGTAGTCTTTGCCATTCCATTTTGCTCAGAAACAAAAATTACATGTTTTTCATTATATAGCAAACAAAAATATTTGGGTAAAAATTAAAATATTGTGGACTAATATACCGAAAGTCCCTCAGTAATCTCCAGTGTCAGATGTCTTAGAGGTAATCATTTTTGTGACTATCCTGTAAGACCATTTTCTATGCATTTACACATACATATCTTGAAGGAGAATAAGTACTTTGTATATGCCCTTTTAAAAGAAATAATGCTAAAGGAGGGAGCATTCAGAAGGAACAACCCATTTGATTCCTTAATCTCGGATTCCTAGGTCTCAGAACTGTGAGAAAATAAACACCTTTTGTTTAAAACTAAAAAAAAAAAAGCAAATAAACAAACACCTTCCATATTTTTTAGAAATCCACTTTTTCTGTCCAATGGTGGAAACATTTCCACTTCCCTATATAGAATTCTCCCTAGTTTCTATAAATTGATGCTTTGTAACTATCCCCACATTGATGAAGACCTGGCTTATGTTCAGCTTCTTTGTACTCAAAACATGGATGCAGTGAACGGCCTCATAGGTGTACTTATACAAATATTTTTCTGCTATAAGTACAAGTTACATATCTAGGTCAAGGGGTAAGCAAAATGTTAAAATTGAAATATAATGTCAAGTTGCCCTTTACAATCCTTTACAATATTGTGTGCGCGTGTGCACACACACGCACACACACGATTATAACTTCTATATATGTATAATGAGCCCCCAACACCCGTCTTCGCCTTTACAAGGACCACCCTCACACTCACCTGAACAGCTCCTCAGGACTGGGCCTCCCTGATTCCAGGCAAACGTGCTTATTAGGCTGTGTATCATCTTTCTATGATTACTTTCATTATTCATATTCAACTTTTTTAACAAGCTGATTCTGGGTCTTTCTGCATATATATGTTATGTGTAATTTACTTTGGTTAATCTGAACTTAATATGGTATAAGTACTGCTTTATGAGTAAAAACTGAAGGTTTGATGTATACGTAAGGCAAGGTGTAGAGATGCAATTAATTTTTTATTTCCAAATGGGAGAAGTATGACTAGAGAATAGTCAATATAATTTGAATAATTATATCATTTCATTCTCCAAATATGTCGATTTATCAAAATACAAATTCTCTGTAATTATAACGAAAACTGAATTTACTATGTTCTCAGTGTGACTGAGACAAATGTCACCACACAGGTGAAAACTCTTAATTGGTCAAGTGGAATGGTTATGTGGACATGATAACAATCTATTTTAATTGTTTTGAATACTGTGCATATCACATGATTTCTAGTACCATTTTTGCAACCTCTCCTATTACTGCCCTTTTCATGTGAACATTTCCTAGGTTCTTTAAGAACAAAATCTTGCTTCATCCCTTTTCTAATCCCACTTGGATTTTAGCACTGTGCCTTCAGTGTCTTTACACCAGTCAAATTGAAGGAGATGCTGACTGCTTCATTCCTAATGCTTCTGTTGATATTGAGAATCACAGTAATAATAATGATAATGAGTTTATAATGATGTATAATGATAATTGAGTTTATATATGTGTTAGACATTGTCCTGAGTGCTAATTCTCAGGCCCTGACGAGTGAAAGAATTAAGGAAAAAAAATGATCGGGGAATCAGCTAGAATTCTTCCCCAAGAATTCTAATGCAATAGGCTAGGGTTCAAATTCTGATGTTGTGTAGCCCAGTTCCAGGGTGTAATTATGCAGAGCTCTCTTTTATTTTCAAGTAGGACTTCTCCTAGGCCTCATGACTGTTGCCATCCAAACTGTGCTGTTTTAATCTTTGGTTTTCTAGGCTCCAGTAAAGTGTCTAGAAGACAGTAAGCTCTGGATAAATGTGATAAGTAATGAATTAAATGAACACCTGGCCTTTCCATCAGGATTCTCTAGAGAAATGTCCCAAATTTCTGCAGATCATTTATGACATATATTCACCCATTCGATGAGTATTTTATAAGTGTCAGTTGGTGATGCAACTGGAGTTCTAAATATTTTTTTCTCAGAGTCATGAAAGCTCACAAGTTGTAGGTGGTAAAGCAGGGAATTGGTGACAGATTGCGTATTAAGTCTAACTATGCTCCCATCTGTCTCCTGTTCTTTCGGCCTGCTTCTTAGTGTAGGACAAGTTCTTTTTATGAAGCCAGCAAAGGTGCAAGACTGTAAGTCCATCACGTAAGCACAGTTCAAGTGTATCTGCAAAAGCAAGTCACACGACTATGCATAATGTCCAGCTGCAAGGGCACACTTGGTCTGCGGTGGAAAGTGCTGCAAACTTCTCTGGAAAAGACTGTGGATTCTTGCAATGATAAATAATAGTTTATAATTCAATCCACCATATTTTTACTGACCGAGCAAGTGAAGGAGAAAAACTTTAGAAACACCAACAGCAAAATTTTGATTAAGTCCTTAAAATAATGTAGGCGAAGTTTGAAGCAAAACCCAAGCCGATTTTTATTTAATCACAGCCTTCCTCCACTCTTTCAACAAATGGTGGATAATGAGTATTACAGTCATTTCTGCAGTAATCAACTGTGGTATCCCAAACAGAAGATTATAACTTCAGCTGGAAATTGAGCAGCAGGACAGTTGAAAGCTTAAAAACAACAAAAAAATCTCATTTACTCTCAAGTGATACTTTGCAATAAAGAGATAGACTAGAGGCAGGAAAATTAAGAAATTAGCAACATGAGTGTAATTGTGTCCCAACAGAAGACTGGACTTGTCATTAGAGGAAGCACCAGAGAGAATTGGAATATCAGAAAATGATACATGAGGTAAATGTGGCTGGGCCTGACCAGTAAACACGGAAAGATTCATATAACAAAATGAGAAGGTAGTGAATGTGGGCAATTAAAGCTGACAAAATAAAGATTTTCTTTTTTTTTCCCACAGTAGGGGAGTTATGTTTTACACTTTATTTTTTATTTTTTAGAATTCTTAAGTCTAGGGCATGAATGATTCAGAAGAATGAAGGTATCATTACGTCGTTAAGAATCAGACTTACGCTGTTCACCTTTGGTTCTTTACTCTCTTGCAGAGATGGGAATGGGTCTGTCTCATACTCTCTTGACACTGTCCGAGGTCTTCTGAAGGCAGGGTCAATCACCAGGTTTTCAGTGTGGATCAGAGAGCAAAGTAGAAACACAAACTCATGAACAGAACGCTGCGTAGTCTACTTAAAGATGAAAAATAATAGGGAAAAATGCCTTATGAAGCAGCAGTCCTCCTGCAATTGCTGAACATTTGCTTGAAACTTTTCTGTGTTTTTCAGGCAATTTTCTTTATTTTTCCTCAGAAGAAATGACACAGACCTGCAATTTCTCACCCCTTTTGTTCAAATTGTGTGTCATTTTCTAGTGGCTCAGGCATTTACAGTAGAAATGTGCATATACATATGTATACACGCTTAAGGGACAAAAATAGGAATATTGTTTTGACAAAATATATTAAAGTAACTAACAGAAGAGACAATAGGCATGATTTTGAGAATACATTTTGAAAGTGTACGTATTGAAAAGAAGATGCACCAACTATGTTGAAAGAGCAAGTGTTCCTCAGCTTACTACTGCTAAAACAGTTACTATAAAATAGAACTAAATGCATCAAAAGCAATGAATTTGAATAGAATCACATCCTTAAATCAGTCTTCATCCTGAGTAGATATATTGTTGCATTTGTGGTGGGAAACCAGATGCAAATCTGAGTACTACAAACCCCGGGATCCTAGTGAAAAGCTAAACTATATGTTCCGGAAAAATCTGATTATTACTTTAGAAAGCTCTGGTGGAATGGTACTTGAAGGGAGGTGAAACCTTTGAGTTAACTGCTTTTCCAGTATAATGTGATATAATTTATAACTTTCCTTTCTCTACCTATCTTTTCATACATAAAACATGGGAATTTCAACATGTGGCTATATACCTGAATCTTACAGACTGACCCACAAATTACTAAGCTAAATTGTAGATTAGGAAGTTCTGATTATGTTATTCATGTAATAACAAAGAGGAAACTTTGACCTGGAGCTAGTGAAATCCATCTTTTCACATCATACTTTTTCATGTTTTTGTCTGTCATTCGTTCAATCTGTTATTTAGTGAGAATTTTAAAGGACAGTATTCTAATAAATGCTGGGGATTAGAAGATGAGGTAAATAAATTGAGATACTTAGTCTAAATTAGATGATTGCTTGAAAAACAATTTATAAATGATGAGAAAATATCAAAACAGAGAGACGGAATGCCATGGAAGGAAGTTAAAATATTTACTTCTGCCTACCATAATTTAGAAAGCTACCCCAGAGGTATGGCGTAGGTACAAATCTGCCAGGGAAAGATGGCCCTCAACTTACAACAAGATTATGTCCCAATTATCCCATTGTAAACAGAAAACATTGACGTTTAGAATGCATGTAATAACCCTAACCACAGACTGTCCCAGCTTAGTAGTACCATACCTTGTATGATATCGATTGTTTCCCCTTGTGATCATATCCCTGAGTGGGAACTTGGACTCACTGCTGCTACGTACCATGGGGAGATAGTGAGCCACATTTCATCACATTGCTAGGTCAAGAAAAAGTCAAAATTAAAAATTTGAAGTACAGTTTCTCCTGAATTCATATTGTGTTCACACCATTGTAAAGGTGAAAAATTATAAGTTGAACCATTAAAAATTAGGGAAAGTCTATATTGGGAAAAAGGAAGATATACTAAGAGCAGAGATCCTTGGCAAACTCAGTGGGATACTCCACCCTCATGGTCTGCTGATGGGTGACCTGCAGCTCTGGTTTAAAATACTGCAATGGGGAGTTAATGCTTTTCACTGGGAAACTGTCTTCCATTCTGAGTTCTCTGAATAAAGTTAAGAAATAAACAGCATAAAACAGAACCTGTACCAGAATTTTCTTTTGAATTTTTTTTCTCATGTTAGTAGAGAAACAATTTTTTTTTAAATAGTCATTTTTACCTTTGGTTCAGGTCATTTTGCCATAATAACGTGAAATTGTTATAATTAGTACAAGTAATGGCATGCTGAAATACCTCTAAGTAGAAACTATTTGCAAATTTCCCAATTTGGCTTTGAATTAAATCCCATGTTATCATATAACTTAAATAGTGGAAAAGAATAACTTTACTTTTGCTATTCAAGGTATTTTAAATTATTTTATTACACAGAATGATGGTATAGAGTGTGACATTTCAGGACATATATGTCATGTGTACTGATCAAAGAAGACATGACTTTTTCATCCCCTTGTCATTGCCTGATGTTGGGGACCTTTGAGCTCCTGTCTTCTAATTATTCCTATATTTTGCAGAAATAGTATCAATGGAAGTGTCCTAAGTACTCTTCCGGAACTTGAATTCTTGATTAATGAGAGATTCTTTTAAAATTCCCCATTTTTCCTATTTTCCATATGCTATTCAGATTCTTGTAAAAATAATAGAAACAGCTGGGCATAGTGGCACTTGTCTCTAATCCCAGCTCTGGGGAGGCTGAGACAGGAAGATCACCAGTAGTTTGAGGCCTGCCTGGACTACATAGCGAGTTCAAGGCCAGCCTGAACTGCAGAGCAAGACTCTATCTCAAAAAAATGAAAAAAATTAAAAATTAAAAAATAAAGGAAAGAGACACTTAGAGCTATATTTCCTTGTATAGTTTTGGTAGATGCCCTAAAAAGAGCTGAGAGTCATCTGTGTATTTCTGTTGACTTTGTGGTAATTGTTATCTTCTGAAGCCCAAGAGAATACTTATGGAGTATACTAAAAGGGAAGAAAAAACTTATTCAGTGTTTCACTGCACTATTTTTATTAGTTAATTTTGCCTGCTTCATCAAGAGAGGACCTCTGCCTCCTGTTTTTATCATATCTTCTTATACTACTCTGATTACATTTTGTTCAATATTTTTAATCTTTCTCTGTCATTTTGATAGACAAGAATTTGGCTTTCTAAACATAGTGAGATTGCTCTTTTAGCCTGAATTTCATCCCTTGCTTGGTGGATTCTGTCCCTTTGACCCTTGAGGCCCTGCAGGAATATGTGAGAGCATTGAAAATTAAAATTTATTCCATTTTGCGAGTCGACACACAATTGGTTGTCTTCACTGGCAGTAATATATATAATTCTACTGATATCCAGCTCTGTGATCTCAATCAAGGCCATCATGTCAGGAGTTAATCATGGAGTCTACCATTTCTGCCCTTCTTACCACAGCCCCTAGGTTGACCCTGAGATGTATGAGTTGCCTCCGGTGGACATCAAAGCCCCAGCCAGAGTTTACAGTGAGCAAGACTTCCAGGCCTACTTAAACTCACACCTGTCTCAGTTCCAATCTCTGCTTTTCTTCCTCTCTTTGTCTCTATCTTTTGCATTTGTATACTCTTTTAGGTTATATTTTGGATCATAAGTAATAAATTACACACATACCAAAATTCAGTTTTCTTTGTTTTCTCGGAAACATTTTCCAGTTTTATGGTTTCAAGTTGGCTACAGTTCCTGTAACTCTTCTCTCAGCACCTAGTTGTTACATGCCAGCTCACTTAAGCTCGTCTTTTATATTTGACCATTGTATGTGTGAGTGTGGGTGATTTTGTTTCTTAGTTCTTTTTTTATTGGTTATGAAGATGAGTGGGTTGCATTTTGGAAGATTTATACATGCACATAATGTACTTTGACCATTTTCAAGAGATGACATAGTTAAATATGATAACTTTTATTTTTTTGAGAAACCTCTGTATTGATTTCCATAGCAACTGTACTCTAATTTACATTCCCACCAGCAATGAAGATGTGTTCCTTTTCCCCGTATCTTCACCATCACTTATTGTTTTTGTATTCTTGATGATAGCCATTCTGACTGGAATGAGATAGAATCTTCATCTGATTTTGATTTGCATTTCCCTAATGTCTAAAAATGTTGAACAGTTAAAACAAATACTTATTGGCCATTTATGTTTCTTCTTTTGAGAAGAGTCTGTTTGATTCATTTGCTCACTTACTGATTGGGTTACTTGATTGTTTCATGTTAAGTTTTATTGAGTTCTTTTTATTCTAAATATTATTCTTTAGTTGAAGGAGTGGCTAGTAAAGATTTTCTCCCATTTTTCAGGTTGTCTCTTCTTCACTCTGTTGTTTCCCTTGCTGTGCAGAAACCTTTTAATTTCATTTAGTCTTGCTTGTGGATTCTCCTATTATTTTTTGTGCAACTGGAATTCTATTCAGAAAGTCTTTAACTGTGCTTATGGCTTCAAGTGTTTCCCCTATGCTTTTTTATCAAGTTGAAAGATTCAAGTCTTATGACTTGATCTTTGATCAATTTTGAATTCATTTTTGTACAAAGGAGAGGCAGGAGTCTAGTTGCAATCTTCTATAAGTGGATAGCCAGTTTTCCAAGCATCATTTCTTAGAGAGGCTATTTGTCTTTCAAGTTAGATTTTTGGGCTCCTTTGACCAGAATTCAGTGGTTGTGGTGAGGTGAGTTTTGTTCTGTGTCTTTTTTCTGTTCCATTGTTCAGCATGTCTGTTTTTATGCCAGTACCATGGTGGTTTTGTTACTATGCCTTTGTAGTATAATTTGATATATGGTATTGTGATGATTCCAGAGTTTCTCTTTTGACTTAGGATAGCTTTAGCTATTCTGGATCTTTTGTGTTTTCATAAGAATTTTCATAAAGTTTTTGGCTTTTTGATGAAGACAACATTGAATTTGTAGATCATTTTTGGTAATATGGCCATTATGATGATATTAATTCCACTAATCCATGAATATGAGAGGTCTTAACATCTTCTGGTGTCTTCTTTAATTTCTTTTTTCAGTATTCTGAAATTTCCATTAGAGAGGTCTTTCACTTTCTTGATTAGCTTAATCTATAGGTTTTTTAAAAAAAATTTTATTTGAAGCTATTATGAATGGAATTGCTCTCTGGATTTCTTTCTCAACTAGTCCATTATTAGTTTATAGTAAGGGTTTTGAATTTTTTAATGTTGACTTTAAGTTCTACTGCATTGCTGAACTCATTTATCAGCTCTAAGAGTCATTTAGTAGAGTTTTTAGGATCTTCAAACAAGGGTAATTCAACTTCTTCCTTTCTTATGTGTATCCTCCCTTTTTTCTCTTGTCTATTGGCTCTTGCTAAAATTTCAAGAACCATATTTAATAAGAGTAGTGAGAGTGGGTATTTTCACCTTGTTTTTGATTGATCAACTTGGTTCATTGCTGTTGTGTACTTGATGCTTGTGGATATTTGAGTTGTGACCTCTGGAGTATATTTAAGGAAAAAGGCAGGATAAGACTCCTTAATAAACTGAGTTCAAACAATTCAGTAATTTTCCCAAGGTTTCATTACCCAATGCATAGTCTTTCAATTCAGTCTTATGTATTTCTCTTATACCAGAGTTTCTTAAACTTAAGCACCTATGAAAATTACCTGAGATTTTGGTAGACAGATTGTTGATCTCTATCATAGATTTCCCAGTTTACTAGGCCTGGAATGAAGCCAGAGAATTTGGATTTTTACAAATTTCAGTTGGCTTTGGTTGAGGGATAAACTTTGAGAACCAAACTTTGCTATCCCTTTATGCTCTGTAGTTTTTTTCTCCACATATTCCTTTCAGTTTAGCTTTAAAGTAAAATTATTTATTCCACCTTCCTTTCAAGGTTGCTGTGAGTTCCAAGTGATTGGAAATTTCAAAGAATGTTACAAAATAAATACAAAGAGTGTCTCCTTAAGAACATAAACTTAATAAAAACTGGAACAAGGCTGTCTTGTTTGATTTTTCTAGTTACTGATATACACTAAGTACTTTATAAATTTTTGTCAGATAAATTAATGAATAAAATACAAATTGCAGGAGTTAGCAAAACTAAATAAAAAGAGAGAGCAGACAGAAGTAGTGACCTGGTCGCTAACAGTCCATTTTAATTCAAGAAAGTAATTCCTCAGGAATATCTATGCTTCCCTGATTTGTTTAGTAGCTTAGTTATGTTGTGTTAAGAGTGAAAAAGGAAGCTGTGTATCATTCAGTGATAGTCCTCATTGTAATAGTTCATGCTCTGGATAGAAAGAGTTTCCATATTAAACATTCAAAGTAGTGTTATCACTATCCAGAGACCAACTCATATGCCCTGACAGTAGGAAAATGACTCTATGTACTGACAGCCCCATGGGATGTGAAATTCAATAGCTCTGTTACTACTGTGTAATGTTGCTAAGCTTAATTGACTGTACCCATAAATACTGGGGGAAAGTGAGAATGTGTAATCCATACCACTCTTTTTAAGAAAATTTTATTTTATTGGTGCACTTTAGGTATACAGTATAATGACATTCATCATTGGAAATGTGCACCTTTACATAATCTCTCTTGGTTCTTATTTTTCACCTTCCCCTGCCCTTCCTTCAATCCCTCCATCCCTCCTTATTTACAAAGACTTTGTTTCCATTTTTTCATTTTCTCATATTAATTCCATTCCCATCTTTCCTTTCCCCTACCCCTCCTAATTCCCCTTCCCCTTTGCCCCTTTTCTTCCTATTTCACATTATCTATTATACCATTTAGTCCTTATTTACATGTTTAGTTTTTCACACTAGAGAAACTATTCGGTATTTACACATGTGTGTCCTGTTTATTTCAGTTAAGAGTATCGCCTCAATGTGCATCCATTTAGCTATAAATGTCTCTAATTTCTCATTTTTTATGGCTGAGTAGTACTCCATTTTATAATAAAACCACATTTTCTTGATCCAGTCTCCAGTTGATGGGCATTTGGGCTGCTTCCAAGTTTTAACTATTACAAATTGTGCTGCTATGAACATGGGTGCACATATATCACTGTGGTATGATTCTTTTAATTCTTTGGGGAAGATACCCAGCAGGGAAATAGCTGGGTCAAAGCTACTGTGATTAAAAACAGCATGGTACTGGCAAAGAAACAGACCTGAGGACCAGTGGAACAGATTAGAAGATGCAGAAACAACACCGGACACACTCAGCCACCTCATCTTTGACAAAGGAGCCAAACACCCTCACTGGAGGAAAGATAGCCTCTTTAATAAATGGTGCTGGAAAAATTGGGTTTCAACTTGCCAAAGATTAAAACGACATATCTCTCACCATGTACTAAAGTAAAATTGAAATGGATTAAGGATCTAAACATTAAAATAGAAATGCTGAATCGCCTAGAACAGAGGTTAGGTAGAACTCTTGAAGACACTGGTGTAGGAAAAGATTTTATGAACAAAACCTCACTTGCCCGTGAACTAGCACAAACTATCAACAAGTGGTATCTCTTCTTATTAAAAAGTTTCTGCACAGCAAGAGAAACCACCAGCAGTGTGAAGAGACAACCCACAATGTGGGAAAAAATCTTCACCTGCTTTTCCTCAGACAAAGGTCTACTATCTTGAATCTATAAAGAACTTAAAAAATCAGACCTCCCAAATTTAAGGACCCAGTCCAAAAATGGGCATCTGAAATGAACAGACATTTCTCAGACAAAGAAGTAGAAATAGCAAATAAACATATGAAAAAGTGTTCAACATCACTAGTCATTCAAGAGATGCAAATGAAAACAATGCTGAGATTCCACCTCACCCCAGAAAGAATGGCTGCTATCATGAAATCTACCAGTAACAAATGCTGGCGGGGCTGTGGGGAAAGAGGAACCCTGCTCCACTGCTGGTGGGAGTGTAGACTGGTGCAACCACTGTTGAAATCAGTGTGGAGATACCTCAAAGAACTAGGACTGGAAGTCCCATTTGACCCAACTACTCTTGAATTATTATGGGAGACCAACTCTCAGGCCTCCCATGTCAATTTCTGGAATAAAAGCCTTGGGTTACTTGTTCATGCCCACTTCATCTGAATTTCAGTGTCTTGCTGTTTCTTACTTTGCTAACTCTTATGTTCTTCTTGCCTTCATGTACTTCATTTTGTTTGCTTTGTAGCTTTATTTTTTAAAGTGCAAAGTGCTTATAGATATTTGTGGTATACAGTGTGGCATCTAATTACAATGTGCAATGATCAGATCAGTTGTAAGTGGCATACTGATCTTCTCCAGTGTATTGTGTCTTTGTCTTCAGAACATCCAAAGTCTCCGTAGCAGCTACCTTGAAGCTTCCACTCAATTTTTGTTAACCATAGTTATACCAGTGTGTTATAAGACATTAGATTTTATTTCTCTTATCTAGCTTTACCTCTTACCCAATAGGGAAATTCTTATTCTTCCATTCTTACCTGCCCTTCTTACCTATTCTCCACATTTAACCATAAGCAATCACTATTCTTGCCTTTTTGATCTTTTCCAATTATTCCACCACCTACTTTAATTCACCCTGAAGCTTTAAAAAAATGTTATGTTCAACCAATTATTGTCTTTCAATAATGTTATCTTACCCCTCAGGCCTTATTTTCAGAGATTTCACATCTCTGAAAATAGCCGTGGTTAAGGACATCTATAATCTCCATGTTGGAAATTTAAGGGAGACTTCTCAGTTTTCATCTTGGTTCAGTTCTTTCCACATTTTGCACAGTTAGTGATGCCTACTTTTTTATATTGTATTGGACATGAAACTCAGGACCTTTGAACGAGCTACTTCTCAGCTCTTTTACTTTTTATTTGGAGATAGGGTCTTGTTAAGTCACTAAGTTGTCCAGGCTCAGCTCCAAATTGTGATCCTCCTACCTCAGCCTCTCAGAATGCTTGCTGGTTTTATAGGTATGCCCCACCCCATCTGACTCCACATCTCCTTAAAAATACTTACTCTGAGTTTCTTTAATACTATACTTTCCTGGCTTTCTTTTTCTGTTCTAGCCACTCCTTCTCAGTTTCTTTCCCAATTTATTCCTCTGCACACCCTTAAATATCAAAGTTTTTTCTTCTTTCTGCAGTCTTTCCCTCAGTTATCATTTGTTCCCATGATTTAATGTCATCCAAATAATATATACAAGTTGCTATCACTCATTTATAGCTCTCTTTTGAGGGATAGGTTTTTGGATCCACTGCCTCCATGACATCTTCCCCTGAGTATCTTTCATGTATCTAAAACTTAAAATGTACAACATTTTACACTTGAATTCCCATTCTCAGTCTACTAATATTTAACATCCTGTCTTTCTCATGTGCTATATCTAATCCAAAAATTCCCGCTGACCTTCTTTCTCCAAATTCTTCATTCATTCCAACCTTCACTATTAATTCCTTAGAATTGCTCATGATCGTATCTTCTGGACACTACAATGTGCTCCTAACCTATGTCCCCACCAGCTTCCTTCTTTGGTACTTCATGACTTCTGCCTCAGATTCTGCCGGCCTTTTCTTTTGTAATGCAAAGAAAATATTCCTTCCATTGCTTAAAATATTTTAGTTGTTTCCCCTAAAACTCACAAGAGGATCTGGAAAATAAAAAAAAAAGTAAAATAACTTCTCAAATCCTTAGTATAATTAACAAATCCTGTTGAAATAGCTGATCTAATTGTGATTCTCTCCCATTCTTAGCCCAACTCAAGGAATATATAATGGCTTTTCTTCAAATTCTTTCCTGTTTACAGACCTTTGTTCCTGCTGTCATCTGCCAAAAATGTCATTATTCCTCATCTTTATCCAGATAATTTCTATCTTCTCTAACTCTCAATTTAAATATCCTTTATTCAAGGAGACTTTTCTAGATTCTCAGTCCTCTAGTATACTCACAGAGCACTTATCTACTTATTTGTGGCACTTACTATTATTTGTAATCCTAGTTTTATGTGATGTTTATTTTATGCTGTCTCCTTGCATGTTGTAAGCCTTATGGATGAACCAGCCATTATTATGTTACTTTCCTTACATCAGTGTATAACAGGACATAGCTCAGTGCCTAACAGATGTTAAATATTTATTAAGTACTTGTTGAGCAAAAGGTCTTGATTTCAATTCTCTTCTCAACAGATTCCCCTAATTTCAATACCCATTTTTCACTTCTCTTTTTTTTTCTTTCCTCCTCCTTTTTCCCTTTCTGCTTTTTTTTATAACAAACATACACTTGCCAGTTAAATATGAAACTTCCTACCTACTTGTCTAAAGATCAGTTTTATTAAAAATGAGACAAATAGTTTAATTCAAATACGGACATATGTATACTAAATAGTCGATTAGTATTTTCCTTCATTTGACTATCATTTTTGAAAATTGCCTTGGATTATGTAAACCTCAATGATTTGGAAGATATTCATGAATGAGTAAGATATATATTTCAAAATATTCAGGGATGACTTTTTAAATTATGTATTTTTTATTAGTGAGTGTTTGCAGGATTTAATGATTACATTTATCATGGGGAATTTGTACATGTATATAACACATCTTAATTCTTTTTTTTTTTTTTTTTTTTTTTTTTTTTTTGGTACTGGGAATTAAACTCAGGGCCTGATACTTACCAGGCAGGTGCTGCACCACTGAGCTACATCCCCGGCCCTTGTTAATTCTTTTTTCTTCCCTTCCCTTCCCATCTCTACCTGCTCCCTCCAACTCTTGATCCCCTTCCTATTTGAAAAAGGTCTATTTTCACTTTTTGTTTAATTGTTTTTTTAAAACATTCCTTCTTCCCTTCCTTTTTTGAAATACTGATTCAATCATTAATTCAATTATTTAATTATTGAGCTCCTTGTGTGTATTATGCACTTTTATAATTTAAATCCTGGATGCCCCACTTAGTAGCTGGGTTATACTAATGAATTAATTATCCATTCCTCAATTCCCTTATCTCCTAAAATGAATAAAAATAGTAGCTAGCAAGAAACTTGTGAAATGCAAATTAGTTATTCCATGCAAAAGTGACATGCATTTAATAAACTCCATGTAAATATTACCTATTTTTTGATAAAGAATCTCTCTATATTGCACACTGGTATTATTTTAATATCATTAATCATTTTTCAGGCATTTTGTTACACAAATAAAGTTTATATTTTATATATCTTGTGCAGCACTACAGGGAAAACCAGCCTTTTGACTAAGTCTGGCCTCTGCTACCAATTGTTGTAAATAAAGTTTTATTGGAACACTGCTTCCCTGTTGCTTCCGTGTCATGTCCAGCTGCTTTTGTGCTGCACAGACAAAACTGAGTTCTTGTTACAGAGATTATGTGTGATGTAGAGCAAAAAAATTTACTATTTCCTCTTCATGGAAAAAGTTTTTGACCCTTGTACTATAGATAGTCACAGGTTTTTTTCAGGAGATATCTTTGGTTGTGGAAATTCCTTTGCATTTAGGGAGATCTAGGTTAGCACTTTAACTTTTGTATTAAACTACCATCTCTTTGCATAGTTTTGACATGTGTCACTTATTATTCCTAAACATCAGTTTTCTTGATTCCAAAGTGGCTCAGCTTCCATCCCAATGTGTTCTTACAGGATTAAGTGATAAAATGTATATAAACTACCTGGAAATTTTGGTGATAAGATTTTTCTTTGTTCCTTTTGGAACGTGTAGAGTTTATTTTAAATTGCTATTATAAGCATTAATATTTATTAGAATTGTACTGCAACATGAAGCCCCTTTAGATCAGAAGTTAGGGCAATCATGGCCTATAATCAGATTCAGTAGAAGGAAAATAGATTTTGATTGCAGTAATGTAAAGAAAAGATGTTGAGTTCAACTTTTTCACTTTTTATTCTAGAGCTGTTAGTATTTTACTGTCTTGGTCTTGGTTTAAACATGTCATAGATAAACTATAGGTTTAAACTCTTTGTATGCTAATGATTTTCCATTTCTAATTGTGTTTCCAAGGTGCTTCTAGAGCAAAAATCAACTGAAAATATTGTGCAAATTAAATTACTTAGCAGAGTAGTCTTGCTCTCTAAAAGGGAAATAATTCGTTGTTTTTTTAAGGTGCTTCCTTAATAATAGCTTAAAAACAATAAATCTATGAAGATTTGTTTTTTCACAGTAGTTAACCAGTCAGGAATGTTGCCTACAAAATCGCATTTAAAAAATGACCTTTTAAAGATGCCATATAAAATTAAATTTTAATGAGTGATAATAAATGGTGATACTTTTCACAGGAGGGAACACAAAGCTTGCCTGGAGCCCTTGCTACATGCCATCTACTTTAACGCTCTATTATTGTGTCTTCCCTTTCATTATTTTCAAGAGAAGATAATGGGAATGCAGCAACTTTGAAGAACCCAATGTTACCCCTAGTAAAGGCATCTTCATTGCTGGATAATTCGACAGATGTACCTCCATTGCTTTAGTGATGGTTCTTCAGCGGTATACTGCTTTTCCCCCACACAATAACAGTGAAAGATATTGAACTTTTTTTTTATTATATGGCTGCTTGAAAAATGAATATTCACAATTAGGCTCAAAAAAGCGTTTGTACCAGATGAATATTTTACTACCATTCTGTGGCTGCCGTGGAAAGGTCTTCACACTGGTCAGATTTTTGGTGGAAAGCATTCAACAGTCAGTCACCTTGAGTCTAGAAGGAAAAAAACATAAAGAGAATGGATAAAAGACTTTCACTGAGCCTGACACCTGCAAACAGCATGACGGCTTCCTTACCAAAATGGGAATGAATGGGCACCAAAGCTACTTAGTATCATGAGACCTTTATTAACTTCTGGTCCACTCAAGCTCATTGTCTCATTTATTAAATGCAAGCAATTTGTCACAAATGGGCAATAATCATGGCAAATCTAATAATTTACTTTTTTCAGTTTAAATTTCAAAAAAATTGTGGATTCCTCCTTTTTATGATGACTCTTTCTCTACTCCTTTTGGTCTGAGGATCCTATTAGCACAGAGCTGAGCAATTCAGTTTCATCAGAAATAATTTATGCCTCCTTTTTTTAAACATAACTACTGAAAGACTGTAAAGATTAGAAATCCGTTTGAACCCTTTCATTTGATGTTTTTTGTCCTTGTACAGAGCTTCCGGTGTTAATGTAGAACAACACTTCCCTTCTGAAAGTCCAGAGCCAGAGCCCCTAAAAAGAACACTGCCCAGGACTGTAAAGGATATGAAAAAGGAACCACATCACCATGAGAGTGTGGAGGGGGAACACTTACTCCCTGCAAAGCTGTTTTCAAGACAGGCTACTTGTGTCATGTAGGGTGGAAAGGTGACTAAACTACTCCCCCTCCTTATCAAAATAAATTAGAAAACCGCAATTCCCAAGAGAGGGGTGGTGAATTCTCATAACACTAAGGTTGTGGGGGTAGAAATGACACCTCTAATGACTGAGGATTGTTAGTACCACTTTGGTAACAAGCTACTATGAATGAAAAGTCTAATTTCCTCAGAATCATGTGCTTCATATTCATGCATTTTTGTCTTAACTATAGTTGTGTAGCTTCCATTGTTACTCCCCATCAGTATATGACAGAAACAGATGTTGGTGCCAACTTCTTATCTTTCTGCTCTTTTAGTGTCTGTTTTGCCGAGTGGCTAAAGAGCTAGGTGTCTTTCCCAGCCCTAACTCTTTAGGCTGATAGCATTGAGGCCCCATGAGGGTGCTCAACTTTGAGATAAATAAAATTACAGTTAGATGAAGGGTGAGTCTCTGGGTAACAAACTGCAGTTTTTCCTTATTTCTAAGACTTCTAGGAAATTTCACTAGATATTGAAAAAATTTTCTCTGATTTATTAATTTTTAAAAGTATTCAAAATAGAGTCCACTTTCTATGCTTAAGCTCACTCTTCTTTGCATCATGCTCAGCTCTTCCTCCTTTATAGCCATGCCCCCTTTCCTTAATTTCAGAAGATAAGAATACACATTCAATGTGTGAAATCCCTAGTGTTCATTTGCACAGTTCATACTGAATTTGGCTACCCGATTGTTTCTTCTAACTTCAGATAGACATATTTAGGGATGAGATAATTAAAGAAATAAGAAAAAAATGTAAGGAGGATTGGCCCAAGTAAAAAAAGTAAAGAGAAAATTAGTTCTTGTGCTCTCTTTTCTAATATATTTAAAGAATTTTTAAACACCAACATAGATAATATGGATCCAAATGCTACATTTAACTCAAAATCTAAAGACAGATGGGTTCTAAGGAAAAAGAGAGCAGTCTAGGTTTCTTGAACAGCTGTGTCCTGATCTACTTTGGTCTACAACTGGTAAAGTAGATGGATAATGATAGCAAACCTTACAAAAATTTCCAGTAACTTGTCAAAGATGAAAGAGGAAGAAAGAAAAGAGAAAGAGAAAAGAAGAAGCTGCCATTCAGTAGCTAATTTGAATTTCATTCTAGATTAAATTATATAACTTGTAGGGACCCAAACAATAAGTGCTTCTTGCTTTCTCTTTCTTTAGAAATGAGTGAATGAAGGCAGAAGCGCCCAGAAAGAAGGTCAGGGTAAGTCACATCATATTTATTTCTTCCTTTTGAAGGATGTGGAATACATTGTGTGAAACTTGTTCAGATGATCTCAGGGGCTTGTGCCTCCGATAAATTAGACAAATTGCGTCTTTCAAGGGGGAAAATGAAATGCTTTCTTTAGCTGTGCTGCACAAAACTGCCTCACTCGTCCCTGACATTTGAAGATCTGTGTTTTCTGTGTGCCAGCCACCACAGTTTGATATTGTTTGAGTGGATCATGGCCAAAGAGGGAAGAGACACTCTGGGTGAATTCCTTTCTCATAATTGTGAGTCACCTTTCTATGCAGATGTTATTATGTTTAATCCACTATGATAAAGGTGTTACTTGATGCCACATGTTAGTATCAGCCAGGCATCTGAATGTGACCCATATTTAAGCTGAGATCCAAAACATAAAGTATAGCTGATTATAAGGTAATTCTGTTTCTACATCACTTAGTTTCTGTTTTTCTATGAAGTTTCAATGTGTTAGACTCTATTAAAAGATAAAAGACTTCTCGGAGCCAATCATGTAAGTAAAAAGACCTGTAGAGTTTTGACTGATGACTGAACTTACGGAGTACAGTAAGACCAGGGAAAAGAAGGAAAGAAGAGAAGAAAGGAGAGTGGGAAGAAGAGGAAGGAGAGGAGGGAATCAGCAACAAAGGGAGGAAGGAGAAGGAAAGAGCATAGTTGTATTACACATTTTTTTCGTTTTATAGAATTTAAATTTGTGCAGTATGGAAGTCTATATGCTGAAATAACAAAATACCAAGAACTGGGTACCTTACATGCCACAGAAATGCATTTGTCACTGTTTTGGAAGCTGGAAAGCCCAAGTGAAATTGTCAGCAGATCCCGTGTCTGGTGCGGGCTCCCCTCTATGGAGACAGCGGCTTTCCTGTGTCTTCCCCATGCTGAGGTGTGCAGGGATGCCTCTACGGTGCTACGCTCATTCAGTAGGACTCTGCTTTCCTAAATAAATTGTCTCCCCAAAGCACCACCTCTAACCCATCACACTGGGGATTAGGTCAACAAATGAATTTGAAGGAGGGAGTATAAACATTTAATCTATCACCTATAGTTTGAATTCTTATGAACGTAAAAATAGTATTTGTTTACCTTTGATTATCTGTGCCTTAGTGAATCTTACCAGGTCACCACTTAGTGGAAGACTGGAAGTTTGGGGCAAAAAAGTTTGTGTGAAATATAGGATTTTCAACCTTCCATTATCTTCAAACAACTTAGCGTTCTACATGACCTTTTGCATTTTGGGTTATTACCTAAAAAAATTGCTTCCAGAGAGAGAAGTAATACGGCAGTATGTTAATATTTTCTAAATCTAGCTGGTGGGTACATGGGTGTCTGTTATATCACTTATTCTACTTTATTTCTATTTTTGAACAATTAATCAGTTTTTCAAAAATATTTTATGAAATACCCTATATACTTATGTGTTTGAGCTGCATCACTGTTTCATGACACCAAGAAATAAGTTGAGTAAAATTAACAGTGCTTTATCTAGTGGATTATTTTCATTGTATAAGCATTTTAGTGGATGTGAGAATGGTAGGAATGCTTCATTGTTATAGTCACTGTCTAATACAGTGATGGTGCACCTTTTAGAGCTTTTAATGATACAAACAGCCAATGTGGCACATGTGCCATAGGTTTGCTCCCATTGGTGTAAATCAAACAATCTGAGAAATGCATTTGTGCTACACCTTCTCCAATTTCTGTTGAATTCTTCTCTCAAACAATAATTTTTAGGTAGGCAGATGAGCAATCAGAAAAGTTCTCTATTTCCGAGACTTTTTCCAAGTTGGGACCATATGTCTGAGGTTATCTCAGTGCTATATATTTAGACTACCAGAAGGTAGTTTGCAGGAACTACTCCAGGAAATAACTGCTTCACGTCTCAGGCCTTTGCGGAGAAGAAAGCTGAACACACAATCTAGAGAATGCTGCCCCACTGCTGACAATGCCAAGACCCCCTTGTGCTTCCTGGAATATGGACATGATATGTCAAACACCATCGTGGAATGTCAAATGGGAGCCACACCTTAGTAAGGGGGAAACTGAATATTGTGTCACTGATAAGTTGAACAAATAACTAATTTATACACTGTTTTCTTTGGTTTAATGAAAGAGTAACCTTTCACCTAATACATATGGTAGTGTTATGGGCTTCCTATATTAATCTGGCTGAAAGACCCCTTTTTTTAATCAAAGAGATTTTTTACCTGAACACTTAGATTTGGAGCTTGTCTTGCAAGAAATGAGTAATTCTAGCAACATTGAGTACATGTTTTCAGGTAGCCCAAATACTGCAAAGGCAAGGTGCACCAAATGCATCTGAAAATGGCAGGAGTTTCCAGGTTACCACAGTCCCCACCATCTTTAATGTCTTCTCCTTGCCTGAGTCCACTCACTTCACTTACCCTATCTGGGACCCTGGGATAAAGAACTGTGCACAATGTAAGACTGCCAGTTTGCTCTCTTTCAGATAAAACCTGCCCCTTGCACTCCAGTAAACATTGTTATGATTCAAAATGCAATTCCCCATTCTCTGAAATACCAGAGTTTTCAATGAGATTTCTGGAAATTCCTAATGGCATCTAGGTTTTCTCGAGGTATCGTGTCAGTTCTTTGCATGTTGAAACAGACATTCATACCAGTCACATAAGCATAGTCCTCTCCACAACAGTCTTGATAAGGTATGAGGAACTTATCTGTAAGCATTTATTTGTAATTATACTTGAAAGTTCTTCCTTATCTTTCTTGATACCCCAACCATAGAAGTTTCTTATTCTCAGTATATTCTGTCTCTCTGAACTTCTTCTTTTTTTCTTCTTTTCTTACCTGCTTTTCCCCTCTGTTAAAGAAACATATAGACACAGTTTGCCCATACAGAATACGTCTTCTGTCCTCTTGCAATGCCCCTGGCGATCTCAGAAAATCATTGTCTGTTTCCAAATATTGTCATGAGATTTAAGAAGGGTTTGACTATCTGCTGAAGGAACCCACCTATGGAGGGATCTAAGTTGGTAAAGTTGTTCAAACAGTGCATGACCACATGCTGGAAGCCACAAATGACTCCTTTTTGCCCATGCTATTTGTTGAGAGGAAAATCACAGGACAGCTGAGGGAGATGTATGTCCTAAAAGAATGTTATGTAAGACAGTTTGAAGCCTGAGATGTTAAGACATGAATGGTAGACTTAAATATTTTAGCTTGCAACATTTTGATAATGAAATTTCTTATTCTGTCTTTGAAGCAATGACTGAATTTCTTAATCCCTTATCTCTTAAAAATGTCCAGTTTTGCCAGGAGTAGAGAGAGACAGGCTCTGTATATGATGACATCCATGTGTGGCCAAGAAATTTTATATCGGCAGATTTTGGCAAGATCGTTTGTCTGATTTAGCTAAAAGCACCTGGACTCTGTCATTTTGAAGCCTAGCATGATGTGAGTCTTGCCAACTTAAACCCATTTCAATCTCCACAGTGTTCTTCTAGGAGCTAAGGTAATGAAATATGCTCCATCTGAGTCTCCCTACACAACAAAGACAATCTAGCCAGATTGTAAATTAAGTAGTACATTATAAATTATGTAGCATAAAGTGCCAAGATGAGGTATGACCATCACAAGTAATTAACCTGGAGTAAACACTAAGAATGTCTATAGTCTTAATTCAGAAGCTTTAGGAGGCAGAGAAGAGAGAATTTTTTAAACAGTATTTTTATGGTTGAAATGAATGTGATAAACCTGGCAATTTACATTTGAATATCTAATGGCATTTAAATAATAGTTTGCTAGAATCTCAACATTCTTCGGGTTTTACTCATGTTCTGATTTAAATGCTAGTATAAAATATCCAAAAAATTATATATAATAGGTGACTTTTTTATGTGCCATAACAAATTAAGGAGTGAAGATGGGGATTATACTATAAATCTACAAATCTTCTAGAAAATTGATTAACATTAACACAACCTGGGCAGTTAGAAATTTCGTCAAAGCACATGTTAATATTTTCTTTCATTTGATTTCTTTTCTTTCTTTCCACTCAATTTCCTCAATTTCCCTCAATTCCATGATTGATACTCATTCTCTTTTGAAAAAACTAATACAGCTTGATGATATATACTAATTTTTTTCTTCCTATTCTTTGATTCTAAGGTAGCTGTCTCCTATAGGGTTTTTCTTTTTCTGTGCCTAAATGATGTTTTGTTGGAATTTGGACACATGTGGTGTGCTGTTGTTTTATGCTTAGGTGGTATGAATGCATTGCTGACTTCTTAATGATAAAATTAGAAATTATTTTTAAATATTACAATGTTTGGTCATGTTTCTAGAAGGAAATTCCTTGTAATTTTTTGGCCCATTTATACTATCTTATAATGCAATATATGTAAATCGAGAGTCTGACAGCTTGTCAGATAATGTTAGAGTTTGATTAGTTTACTTGGATTCATTGTCTTACCTTGTAAATTACTATTGCAAAAATTGATAACCCTCAGGTGCTTGATTAAGAAAAATCATTATGTTGGATAAGAACTCTATGGCCAATGCATCTATCTGGTTTGATCCCATTACTTTTTTGTTTGTTTTTATTTTACAAGATATCCAGTAGACCTTCCATTGTTAAGTGTAATGAATAAATATTAATAAGCGAATATTCTAATTTGTAGGAGAATTTTGTTTTCAAGTTCTACCTCTGGAATTTATTAAAAAGAAAAGAAAAGAAATATTTGATTCCAAACCATATTTAACTGTGCTAAATGTATTTCTTTGAACTAGATTTTTCTTTTCCCTTAAACTTTTGGGATCTATGGGAAATAGTTGTCCAAAGCTTCATTATATTTCAAACTCAATTTTGAAAAATTTGGAGAGAAGAGGAAGAATTTATTGAAATTTTATCTTACAATTACTGTACTAAAACACTATCAAGAGGCATATATAATTCATATGCCAGAGCCTTGCTAATCAACTCTCTTCAGGACAGAGGACACAGACTGAAACATATTCACACCAAGCTCCTACTATGTTGGTAGTAGACTCTGTAGACTTAGTCCAACAGAGAGGCGCTTTTGCTGAATTTCTTACTTTAAGAGATTTTGTGATGCAGGGGCTCCAATGTAGTTCGAGCATATTTTTTCCTATTAATATTCCTGTTCTCTTCCAGAGAGCTACTAAGTCAACCTAGTGTAGTAGCTATGGGAAACACATTTTGATATTCTTGACCAAATTAGAATTTATTAATTAGCAGAGCGTTTTAATCCAATTATAGTTACAAAAGAAAGAACTTGAACCATTTACAACGTCTTTACATCAAAGACATTGTATATTCTGACATTAGAAAACACTTCATAATTATGACACACTAAAAAAAATGGGTTCATTGTATTTATTCCTAAGGAAAATGATGGAAAAGTGTTCTTAAATTTAACGTCCTGCCAAGGTAAAGTTACTTAGGTAGAGGAGAGTATTTAAAATTTGCAGGCATAAATCTTATCTGTAAAAATAAATTGAGGGTTATATGCTTTTATAGAAAAGTGTTATATTATTAGTTTTATGAAATATCCCTTTCAAGGAGTTACACAGCTCTCACCAATAACAAAGAACGTATCCTGAAAAAGATTACCGAGAACTTTCAATGCACTTATAAATCACAATAATAGTGGCATTAAAAAATTAAGAGGACAGTGTCTGAAAATGGCACACTCTACAGGAATGCCCTCCCCACTCAATTTATGAGAAATGAATCTCCATTAGTTATGGAAGAGATACAGGACATTAAAGAGTAACAAATATGATGCTCACTGATGCTATTGTACAATGTGAATAACAGGATTACCTGTTCAATTGTTAAATAATGTGTGGCATTTTTAAATTCAGACTAAAGTAGTATATAAGGTACCTGTTTTGCAGGTAGCTATTCTGACATCTTAGTAGTTGTCAGTTGTTCAAGGAAAATCAATGTTGAAAGATAAGACAGAAAAATAACAAAAAGTTATGCTAACAAATTAGTGTCTATTAATACTTACAAAATTCAGTCATTTTTAACTGATATTTCTTTAGATTACTAGAAAAAGTTTATAACATACATTCAACATTTATTTCCAGTTGTTTACTTATTTATTTTTTTTGGTACCAGGGATCAAACTCCAGACCTTGCGCTTGCAAGGCAGGTGGCGGAACCACTGAGCTAAATCCCCAGCCCTATTCCCAGTTTTTAGGAGTTGTTATGAAGGACCAAATTTGTGGTTACTAAATTCAGAATGTTTGTGTGTTTTACTTTTCTTTTGTATCATACAATAAAAATAAGACATGGAAGATACTGTCATGCTTAGAAATAACAAAGAATCATATTAGAAGTTATATGGTATGATAATGCTTTCTTTGGCCATAATTTGCCAGCTGCACATTTGTCCATTGTATTTTATTGCTTTCTAATGTGATGCTTTCTAGTTTGGAACTAAGATTTCGATTGTGTAGTGTAGAAAAGTAGCATGTCTACAACCAAATTGTAAAGACATGGCAATCAAAAACATCTAATAGTTGGGATCAATAAACAATTTGATTTTTGAACTCATGAAACTGTGATCATCTTTCAGATCTCCCAAATTATAAAGGTTAGAGACAGCATGCTACTTTTCTTATGAATTGATATCAAATGCACAATATTGACAAACTGATCATTTAAAAAACATCAGAAGAAAACGTATCAAGTGCAGACAATTTAAAAAGATTTGTGAGGCTTACTGTAAAATTAATATTGTGGGTTTTTTCATCAAACTTTGCTTAAAACCAGGCTAATTTAAATTTTATTTTCAGTTTTGATAAGCTCCAAACTAAGATATATCTTAAAGCATTAGTAAAATGATACCCTAAATACAGATCCCTTTTTCCCCACTCTAAAAGAATCACTTATATATGCCATATCTTGAAGTTCAGGAGCAGAGTGACACTTCAGCAAAGAATAAGCCACTTGCAGAAGACAATGTGAGAGAAAGAGAGAAGGTAGAATGTAGAAACCGAGTTGACTTCCTCAAGAATATTCAAGTTATTATGATGAAACTTAAATAAGTATAGACCAGTATTTTCTTTAGATTTTGTTTGTTTTTTCATTCAACAAACATGAGCTGTGTGCCTAAAACCACGAAGAAGCTTAGATCAACAAGGTCCTTGGACTAGAAGGTGGTAAGAAATAGACCCATTTACCAAATAGAGTATAATTTTGTACATTTCGTGGTCTCCCTTCTCAGTACAAGCCCAGTCAAAGAAGCCAGTCACTGCTGAGTTAGACTGTGCGTGCCTGCGTGGAGTCAAGTGGAAGAAAGAATGATGCTCATAAATTAATCAGAAGTCAAAATGAATACAAATCTTTAATGTGGCTTTAAGGAACATGGTGTGGAATGTCCTCAAAATGAAAAATAATGAAGGATTTGGAGAAAAAGAAGAGCATAGATATTCTCTTATCCAACGATCTAGTCAAATATCAGGAACTGTTTCCCAATTTGGGATCAGTCTAATCGGACATAATATTTAATTTAAAACTCTGCTGGTGTCTCAACATTTTGCTCAGTTATTATGCATGGACTGGTCATATTGGTCTTTAAAACCACTTATGCTGATAAAATTTAAATTCTAAAATATATTTTTGGTGATGAGAAAAAGGTTTTAATCGGCTGTCCAAAGTCAAAGTACCAAATTTAAATTAGACTTAGCATGCCTAATAAATGGGACATGTAGTACTTCCTTTTGAATTGGAGATATATGTGTATAGTCATCGGTGCAGACAATGAGAACATTATTTATTTTAAAAAGGAAAAAGATGGAGCTAAAATATGTTGAAATAATCAATGGCAGTACAATGATAGAGAGAGATTGAATACATTTGTCAGCATGCCAGTCAGAAATGAATTACAATTGTGGTAAAGAAATAAAGGTAAAAGGAATTTCTCTGGGGAAAAGAACCATGCAAAATAAAAGCATTAGTGTGACATACAGTTTACAGAAACTCTCTTTGTGGAGATTAAAGTTTATGTTTGTTGACAGTACTACAGCAACATGTCACCCAATGTAAAAACGATCATGCCATAACCACTTCTTTGCTGATGGCTTTATTTTACATGCAGTGATCTCCATTAGATAGAATTCAACATGCATTTCTATCTCCTGACATTAGCCAGAGTAGATGCCTGCATGCATGGATGCAATTATTTGAGACCCTAACAGTTTCTGTCATGAGTATTTTACGGAATGATACCACAAGAAACAGTCCCGTGGCTTGTATATTACAATGACTTCAGGAAAAAGTGAATAACAGTCAAATTACTTATGTTTAATTTTATAAATATTATTTTAAAAATCTAACTATGAGAGCTGTTACAGACTTCTTGGATGCTAAGAAGATTGAAGCCTTCTGGAGAAATTAATCATTATTTTAGTAATAGGATTTGTGGTGATAGGATACGTTTACTGAACCATTGTTACATGTGGGGCACTTCTTTTCATTCTGCAATATTTATAGTGCAGAGGTACATTGGTACTTTAGGGATTTTTTTGATACTTTAGTTTTACATATGAAGAAATGAAGTTTAGACAAAACATACAAATGAATCAATACCAACTGTAAAGCAGGTAGGAAACAGAACCCAGCTCTGAGGTTGCCTGGCCCTAATGATGTTAAGACAGGTGCAAGCCATCCTGTGAAAGGTGTCAGAAATTCAAGTCCTTGCAAGTTTAAGTCACCCCTGTAGGACTTATGGCATGTCTTACCAAAGCTTGCAGAAGTGAATAATCGAAGTCTGAAGTTTACTCATCAAAGTGATGTAGGTTTATTTGTGTGGCTTTTGGGGAGTTCATTTCCTGACTATACATATTAATGTTGGTGGGGCGTCATTGAGAAGGATAGTTCTGGCCAATCGGAGGAAGTGGTGAAAGTCTTTAATATTTAACTTGGTTTTTATATCTTTGATTTAGGTCAACTATTTTATCAGCACCCACACAGTGAAATTTCCAGTATATGTGCTCGTATTTGCAGAAATATTTACAAACCTTTGGTACTGTTGGAAAAAAATATTATGACATGATTTTAGCAGCCAATTCCTCAGAAAAAAAAGTACCTATGTATGAATGTTATAATGTGTAGGACACCAATTCCAAATGATTAAAAAATGCAGTACACCTTATTGTAAATTCTACGTGGCTAGTTGATTCTTGAAGGATCATTTTCTTGATACTTGCCAATCTCTCCTATCTGTAACCAATTTACTGGTCGCAGGTGATGTATTATTCTAGTGTCTTTGAAATGAATATTGGCTTTTATTTTATGTACATTAATGAATAAAAACAAATGTTATGTTGCAACTTCACAAATTCTTCATGGATGTGAGTAATGAACTTCTTTGGTGAATCAAATAAGTTTTTTTAGATATCAAAATAATACTTCTTTAATTTTCTTTGTACTGTTAGAAGTTTTTGTTTTATCTATGTCTGCTTTTATGTTAGAAAAGCAGAGTTGAGTATTTACTAGGAAGTCAATGGTACACACAGATTCCTCTCTGCCCTGTACAGAATATATATATAAGTCAACAAAATGATGAATTAAGCCCTGATTTGTAGCATTTGCTGATTTCCGTAGTGGAAATATTTCTACATTAACTGTTTTCAAGACAGTTGTATGATATCTGAGAGTAAAAGTTATAGAGAATTGCTCACTATTGTATATTGGTCATGCAGCATCCATGCGAGATGTGTATTTAAACTGAAACAATTTAAGACAAGAGGAAAACATAGTAAATCAGTATTGAGTTTCATAGATTAAGTTGTATCTCCCTGTGAATGATATGAAGCTCTATAAGCCCTAGTGCCTGTGAATGTGCCTTCTTCATTTGGAATTAGTGTCTTTGAAGAAGTAGTCCAGTTAAGATCAGGTCATACCAGATTAAGGTCAAGTATAAATCCTGTGGCTAGAGTATAAAAAGAATCCATGACTGAAGAAGCACAGAGAACACTACATGAAATAAAAGCAGAGATTGGATTCCAGCTGCCCAAACCAAGGAATGCCAGGGGTTATCAGCAATACTAGGAATTTAAAGAAGCAAAAATGTTTCTTCCTCTGAGGTTTTAAAAAAAGCATAGGCATAACTTAACCTCAGACTTCTAACCTCCAGAATTTGTGGTAACTTTGCAGAAAATTTTTATGGCTGCCCTGCAAAATGAAAAACAACTGTTGATCTTAAAGGGCATTTTACCTTTTTTCTTCATATAACCAACTTCATTACAGGTTACATAAGTTTGAAAAATGGCTGTGTTTAACGAGTTTACAGAATTGAAAATTGAAGAACATTATGATCCAGTTGGAGCTAGTTCTGAAATATTCCTCTTAAACTGAATTGACAAGGCTAATTCTCCTCTCCAGGAGGGAGAGAATTAGAGCCCAGGTTTGCTTCTGTCCCTCTGCACTTGGATTCCACGGAGTAAGTTTGCTGCTGAAACTTTTGAATCTGATTAGTTTGAAAGAAATTTAAAAGAGAGTCTAAGCAATGGGCTTAGTCTTAGGTTAAGAGTTGAATTTGATACCTACCCGATAGTCTCGACTCAGAATTCTGATGTAATTCCTGTTCCAATAAAGAATCGCTAAGGTACTGCATGACACTGAATCACAAATATGAGTATCAATTGCCCCAATCTTAGTTTCTAAAATGGAAAAGAAAGCTGGGTGTGTTCGGATACTCCTGTAACCCCAATACTCTCGGAAGCTGACAGAGGAGGCTAACAAGTTTGAGCCAAGCCTAGGCAATTTAGGAAAAGACTATCAAATTAAAAAATGAAAAGGACTGAGGATGTAGCTCATTGTGAAGGCACTGGGTTCAATCCCCAGTCCCACGATAAAATAAGAGGCAAAAGAAATGATAAAAATCTGATATCACCTCTCTTTAGAAATAGTTTAGAAATCTCAAATATGAATTGTCTATTCTTAGTTATCTTTTGTGTTTCCAAGGAGTATGTTTCTGATACTCTGGCTATATAGTAAATCTAAGTGCCATATATCTTTTAAGTATATTCGTGAACATTTAGAGTCCTTTGCATTGTAATTATCCCATCCTCTGTGGAAGTAACACATATTCTTTGTTTTATTACAGTAAGCTTGAAGGGTGACCTGCTAAACATTTATTAGTGGGAAAACTTGTTTCCTAATTGAATCATATTAACTGAAAATATGCATTAGCCATGAGGGTCAGGTGAATAAAGACTAATGTTCTTTATTACTAATAAAAGGAAAGATGCAAGTCCATTCTGTAGTCTCTTTATCCCTTCCTACTCAGTGATGAGAGAAGTTGGTATTTGTTAAGACTATAAAACTGCTTAGAATTTAGATTTCTGGTTTCCTCTTGACAGATCAGCTTGCAATTCCTCAAGGGCAAGAATGCTATTTTATATTCTGCCCGTAACCGTGGGGGTTCTGATTCACAGGTTATCTCCTTACAGGAAAGTCCTTTGTTATACTAAGTAATTAGACCCCTGTCCTTTTTTCTCCATTCCTTCATTTAACCAGTAATATCATGAGTTCATTATCATCATCTCCCAGGTTGTTCCTTCAGTTTAGTTTGAACACTTACTGAAACCCTCCTTGGGTTGTATAAATGTTGCCTTGAATGGAGTGATTGCACTGATTTCATAATGAGGACACCTAGTTTTGTACTTCATAGTCTTCATTGTTCTTCTGCTTGCTCACTAATCGCAAGAGCTCTAGCTCTTGATCTAATCTGAAATTTTAAAGGTGAAATCTTATCACTTGTGAATATGTCAGTGCATTGAATGATAATGTTTCACCTCACAGAGTCAGGATATATAACTAATATTTTATATTTGACATTTTAAAGTTAATTCAGAGGGTAACATAAAAAGTGTTGATCTGGGAAACTAAAACAGTACACTCAGCCTCAGAGTTACACAGCCAAACCTCTAACATGGAAAACAAGGCTGGGAAAGGCATAGTTTTCAGAATTGGCATTATATCATGCCATAAGTTCTTTCAAATATTTCTAAACAAAATGATCAAGGGGAAAATTATCTTGAATTTGTAAAATATTAATAAGCAAACTTAGAATAAGAGGGATGGTGCTGTTTTTTATCATAGAAAGTTTCTGGCCATTTATAGACTGAAATTTGATAATGGCATTCATAAGAAAGCAGCAGATTGATTTTCATACTTTAATTTCCATTAATCCATTAAATTTCAGAACTATTAAGAATAAAGGAGAAATTATGAGTATATGCACACACATAAACACATATAATACACATTTCAGCACTTTTCCCAAAGATATATTTTAATTCATTTTTGCTTATTGCCATTTATTAGCACGTTTACAGTACATAATATTACTTTATGTGGAGTTGGCACAGGGACTTATACATCTTAATTCCTCTTTCCATTCTCTAGCCCCCCTTGCTCCTCTCTCCATCTTTTGATTACCTTCCAATTTGAGGAAGATGTAGCTCTCTAATTCCTATTAGCTAACATTATTTTGTTCTTTATAATTTGGGCTTCTCATATAAGGGAAACCATGAGATATTTAATTTTTCATTTCTGATTTATTTTACTTACTATAATGGTGTCATTTTATTACAAATGACTCAAGTTTATCTTTCTTTATGGCATAGTAATACTCCATTGTGTGTAATAACATATGTCTTTATCCATTCATCTGTCAGTTGACGTATAGATTGCTTCTAAGATTAAATTATTATGAATTGTGCTGATATAAAAATGGGTATGTATGTATCACTGTAATATGATGTCTTTAACTCTTTGGGGAAGATACCTAGTAGAGGAATAGCTGGGTCAAATGGAATTTCTTGTTTTAGTTTTTGGAGAAACTTCATACTGACTTCCATAATAGTTGTATGAGTTTCACCAACAATATAAAAGGGAACCTTTTCCCTCACAGCTTTACCAGAATTCATTTTTGATTTCTTTATGATGGCCGTTCTTTCTGGGGTAAGACAGAATCTCAGTGTTGGTTTTTATTTCCATTTCTCTAATACCCAATGATGTTGAACATTACTTTGTGTATTTACTGGTCACTTGTACTTCTAATTCTGTGAAGTACCTATTCATTTTACTTGGTTTTTTTTTTTTTTTAAATTAGGTCTTTTATTTTGGGAGGGCATTTTTTAGTTCTTTATATATTTTAGGCATTAGTACACTACCTGAAGAATAGCTGGCAAAGACTTTTTCCATTCTGTGGGTTTTCTTTTCACTCTATTGGTTGTTTCTTTTGCTGTGCAAAATTTTTTTAATTTGATATGATTCCCTTTGCTTAGTCTCAGTTCTCTTTCATTTGCTTTGAGTTTCTGTTCAGAAAGTCCTTGCCTGTGCCTATGACTTCAAAAATTTTATCTTTTATCTTCTAGCACATTAAGTGCTTCTGTTTTAACATTTGGTTCTTAGATTCATCTTTATTTTAATTTAGTACATAGTGAGATAAATGGGTCTAAATTCATTTTTTTTGCATGTGGAGAACCAGTTTTATGAAAACCATTTACTAACGAATCTTTCCACCAGTGTATGTTTTTAGTCCAAGATCAAATAGTTGAATGTGCTTAGGATTTTTTCTGCACCCTCTATTCTCTTCCATTGAGCCCCATGTCTGTTTTTGTGCCAATACCGTCCTCTTTTCATTACTGTGGCTTTGTAATATGACTTAAATTCTAGGATTGTGACATGTCCTGCTTTGCTCTTATGGTCCAGGATACATTTTAATCAACTCTATTTGATGCTCATGTTTGGAGTGTTTTATCCACTTAATATGCTAGGCATGAGTTTTATGTAACACACTATTATGTTTAACCATGTACAGTGAGCTCAGAGGAATAAAACCTGTAACTGGGTAAAGCTTAGACTGGTATTTTTTGGGGAGGATAAATCCCCTATGGGCAGGCAAGAGTATCATTAATATATGGTACATATTCTTAGAAAATAATAGTAGAATTTCTCTATGTTGAACACTGCTATAGTCATGATTCCTGAGGGAATCACTTAGGATTTATGCTCAAATTAGAGTTTTGTAAAACGTCATGGTGCTCCTCCAAAGACATTCAACAGAAATGTAAACGTATGTCCACAAAAGCCTTGTTTGATGACATTCATTGCAATTTTAGAAATTAGACCTGTAACCTGGAAACAACTTTCTGTCCATTGTTTAATGAGAAAGGGATAAACTACTTATGGTATATTTATACAGCAGAATAGTATGTGGTGATACAAAGGAAAAAACCTATATAGGTATGTTCTCTTTGCATTACTATGACAAAATGATGGACAAAAATACTGTTTAAGGAACAAAAGTTTATTTAGGCTCACAATTTTAGGTCTTAGTTCATAGTTTCCAAGCCTTGGTTCTTTAGATCTATGGTATCACAGCCCATTGTGGTAGGAGTACATGGTGGAAGAGGTCTGCATGATTCATGGTGGCCAAGAAGCACAGAGATAAAAGATTTTAGAATCCCAATATCCCACTCAAGAGCAATTTTCTTTCAGTAGGTCTCAGCTCCTAAAGGTTCTACCATTTCCCAAATAGTGGCTAGAGACCAAGACTTCATCAGATGAACTTTTTGGAGATGTATAAAACCCATGCTTTAGAGAAGGGAAAGCATAAAATATGAGAAAAGAAGGAAAAAATGGAAACAAAGGTTTTTGCAAATAGGGAGAAGTGGAGGGGTGGAAGGGAGGGAAAAGGAATAGGGAAAAAAACAAGAACAAAGTTATATCATGTTCAGGTACAAATTCCCAATGCTGAATGTGATCATAATGTATACCAAAAATGTACCAATAAACTTAATGAATAAAAGAAATATTTAAAGAGGGTAGGTTGGGGGAAAGAATTCCAACTTAATAACATGTTTATCTATGCATCCTGTTCTATGTACTTTGAGAACAAAGCAAATCTGTGGTTTTAGAAATAAAAACATGGTTGTTTTGTGTGAGGGAAGGGGCTTAGCTGTGTAGGTGCATGAGAGATTTTTCTGAATAATGGGAAATGATATATGTTGATAGTAATGAAAAAAATTTTGAGTGTATGTATTTGTTTGAACTGGCTGAATTGCATTCTTAACATCAATGCATTCATTCTGTAAATTATACATCAGTAAAAAGAGAAAATAATGGCTTATTGATGTTACATTCTCATAATAATTTGTATTCCTCCACTTGTTAATTTTTCAAAGCACAGTATGGTACACTAAATCACTGTATCCAATAATTAAGGAATTTAATGATAAGAATATGGGAAGACGGTGGACCAGGAAGTACCTGAAATCTATCTCCCCACCTAGAAAATTACATTGGCAAAATTTCTCTCATGCAACTTTTTTGGATCTGTGGAGCTCATTGAAGGCATGTACCTATTTATTGCTTAGACAAACTACTAGACAACAAACTGAGATAAACTTTATTCAATTTTACCTCTCAGCATGGTAAAAGCTAAGCATAACCACCCCAGTACCTTGCATACAGCTTGCTGGAGCCAGGGTGAACAACAGGGAGCCGCTCTTCTACAGACCTGAGAGCTGTGCTCTTATCACTGATCACTACTTCTCTTCAGACACCTGTAGACATACAGGCAGTAACCACTATTGTTGCAACACCTCCATTGTTGCTTGCTACTCCCCCACTGACTGAAATGATTTTCAGAGAATTTAAAAGGTCAGGAACTTTTTTATCCATTATCTTTGTTCTCTTCCCCATTTTGGGAGGTACTTATTGAAGATTAGGATATTCAAATGCAATGGCATATGTGGGGAAATTAGAAACACACTGTGCATGTGTAGGAGATACCACAGCTCAGAAAGTACCTGAGAAGATCTTAGTTTTACACCTAAAACTGATCTTCAGTACAGATACAGTGAAAACAATAAGAAGAAATAAATAAAACTAAAGGACAGGAAACTTAGGGAGGTGAAAGGAAAGAATCTAGTTTCTGGAGTTACCACATTATTAGAAACCAATACTCAATTTACGCTAAAAATGTCATGAGAAATATATCACAAGACATAAAAAGATATGGAAATGTTTGGGACATTGAAAGACAAATGAATGAAAAAAACAAAACAATAACAGCAAAAAAAAACTTCTTCCTGAAGAAAACTTTATGGGTATACCAGACAATGACTTGAAAACTAGTTTCTTAATGTTGCTTGAAGAACTAAAGTAAAACACGAAGAAGAGCAAGTAAATGGTGTATGAATAAACTATTAGAACTATGAATGGAGCTATTAACAAAGAGATAAAAAAAACCTAAAAAGAAATATAGCAATTCTGGAGCTGAAAAGTATGTTACCTAAAATGAAAAACTTTACTAAGGTAATTTTATAGATTTGGGCAGGCAGAAGGAAAAACTCAGGATAATGGAAATTAGCAAGTCAGAGGCGCAGGAAGGAGAAGTTTAAACAAAAATAAACAGAGTCTAAGGGACCAGTAGATGCTACCACATGATCAATGTACACATTATAGAATCTCCAGTAGGTGAAAACAAAGGGATAGAGAGACCATATGAAGAAATATTGACTGTAATTTCCCTTATTTGATGAAAAACATGGATATAAACATCCAAGAAGCTAAATGTTCCAAGAAGAATGAACTTAATTTACATGATAATCAAACTGGGGAATACAACACAAAGAGAGATTTTTTAAAACATTAATAAGAGAGCAGCTTCTGACCTATCAAGGATTCTCAGTAATATTACCAATAGAGTTCTCATCACTTACAAAAAAGAAAGATTGTCGATAAATATCCCATGTCCCATAACAAAAGACTCATTAAAAGTGAGAAATACATTGTGACATTCCTGGATAAACAAGTGCTGGGAGACATTTTTGCCTCTCTCCTGCCCTACAAGAAATGCTAAAAGTAGTTCTGAAGCTTGAAAGGAAAGAAACAAAGTTTAACTGAAAGCTGTAGGAAAAACATAATGATTTTAGTAACAAAATAGATACACAATTATAAAAGTGTTATTGTAGCAATGGTTTGTAACTCCACTGTTTTCTACATGATTTAAGAAACTAAAATTTTTTAAAATATCACACTAAAACTAAATATTACTATGCTTTTTGATTGATAACTCCATGTCTGATATCTATATAATTTTAGAGACCAGTGCTTTAAAAAAAAATCTTAGTTTATAATTTTAGACACAATTCTAAGGGTTTTATTATATCGACTGAAAGGGCCGGGGACAGGTATTAAAGGACAAGAGTTTTTAATATGTTGTTTAAGCTAAGCTCATATAAATTCAAATGAGGGTGTTATAACTTTCAGATGTTGAGAAAAATCTCCATGGTAATCATAATGACAGTAGCTAAAGAATATATACAAAAGCAAATGAGAGAAAATTTAAATATTTCACTACAAAGAACATCACCCATATACAAAAGAAGACAGTAATACAGGAAACGAGGAACAAAAAAAGAAAAAAAAAAAAAAGGTAGCAAAATAACAGGAGTGGCTCCTTCCTTTTCAGCAATTATTTTGTATTCAAATGGATTAAATTTTCTAATATAAAAACAGATTCTGATAGAATTGGTTTCAAAAACTGATCTAACTATATGCTATTTATGAGAACCTTCAGATCCATGTAAAAAAATAGGGTAAAAGTTGAAATGATGGAAAGTACTATTGTACTCAAATAGTAACCAAAAGCAATCAGGAGTGGCTATACTGATACCATAAAAAATCGATTTTAAATCAAAAAGTTTATGAGACAAAGTATATCATATATAGATATTGTATATAATATTTTAATGCACCGACAACATAAAACAATTGTAAAAATTCCCACATCATCAAAATAAATGAAGCAAATGATGAATGACAAAATAAATGACAAATAATGAATGAAATAGAGTTCTGTTGTTAACAGTAGGAGACTTTACTGCCCTACTGTCCATATTGTAAAAAGCGACGACAGAAAATAAGGAATCAGAGGACTTGAAGAATATGATAGACCATTTGATCTGACACACTCTGAAGAAAATACGTATAGTAGAACATTATCTCAATCTGATGAAAGTTCTTTATGAATATCCTAATATCAAAATCATATTAAATAGGGAAAAGCATAAAATTTTCCCTTTAAATTCAGGAACAAAGTGGAATATCCACTGTTACCACTCTTATTCAATATAGTACTCACAATATTTGCCAGAGAAATCAAACCAGAGAAAAAAATAAAAGGAATATGTATAGAAGATAAAGAAGAATTCAATGAAAAACAAAAATCAAAATGCATCGAGTATATAAATATTGAAACAAGCAATTAGTTGGTTGGAAGATAAAATAGATAAAACCTCTGAAGAAAGAGACATAGGCAAGGACTTCCTGATCAGAATGCCAGTTGCACAAGAAATATCATGAATCCGGAATTGGGATTATATCAACTTGGAAAGCTTTTTCAAAGCTAAAGAAATAGCCAATAGAGGTAAGAGACACCTTACACAATGGAAAAAAATTTTACTAGGTATTCCTCAGAAGACCTGTAAGTACAATATATAAAGAACTCAAAAAATTTAGAACCCCCAAAATGCTCAATCAAAAAATGGGCAACTAGAATAAACACTTCTCAGAAGAAGTACAAATGGTTAATAAAAATATGAAAAATATTCAAAATCTCTGGCCATTAGAGAAATGCCAATTAAAAATCACAGATTCCATCTGACTCCAGAAAGAATTAGCTATCATCAAGGAATTACATAATAAATTGTGGCAACCCTGCAGGGAGAAAGGGGAAATCGGTATGGAGACTCCTCAAAAAACTAAAAATATAAATTACTCAATCTACCTATTTCCCTTCTAAATATCTCCCTAAAAGTATTAAAGACATAAAGACGTTATTCTGATACATGATACAATGATACATCTATACCCATGTTTATAGCAGCTCAACTCATGACAATTGAATTTTGGAGCTAGTTATATGTCCATCAACAGTTGAATGTATACAGTACACAATGGAGTACTGTGATACAGAATTTTTGCTTCTGAACATATATTCAGAAGAATTAAAAGCAAAGTCTTGGGTTATTTTCCCCAAATGTGCTAATATTATTATAAATCGTAAATAAAACATGAAAGCAACACACATGCTACTAATAGATAATTGATTAAACCACAAGTATTGTATGCCTTTGGTGGAATATTTTTCAGTCTCAAAAGGAGGGAAATTCTGACAGTTGCTACAATATGAATGAACATTGAAGACATTATGCTATATGAAATAAATCATGAAAAGATAGTTCCTGTATGATTTCACTTGAATGAGGCACTTATAATAGTCCAAGACTTCCAAACAGAAAATTAAAAGCTCTGGCCTGTGGGCAGCAAGGATTAGGGAGTTATTGCTTAATACCTATAAAGTTCATTTTTGTGGGATGAGAGGAATTCTTTAGAACAATGGTGGTGATTGTGCATTGGTACAAATGTGCTTGAAGCCAGTGAACTAAACACTCAAAAACAGTTATACCAGTAAATATTATCTTATAAGTATTTTACCACAATAAAAATAGAAAAAGAAGTTATTATTATATGTTTATTTTAACATGGAAGCCTTTGAAGAGCCAGGGAAATTATTTATATTATATCAGAACTGGAGCTTAAATTAGCATTCCTAGAACTTTGACTTTCACTTTATTCTACACTGAGTCTGACAAAATGAATATCCCCAATAAATATAAGCAAAAGATGTGAAATGAAATTAGTTCTTCTGATTCAAGCCACACCTCTTTTTAGTTAAAACCTTGAGAACAAATGTAGCAGAATCAAAAAAGTTTAATTTATATTCTGTTCAATGTGTGTACATTAATTTAATGACTGAAAAGGTTTTGTTGAATAAAAGTATGCAAAAATCCCTGAGCTAAGCCACTGAATGATTCCAGCAACAAAGTTCAGTGGATTAGTGGTGACTTCCAATTTATTTCCTGCCTTTTGGGTAGAATAATATTCTTTTTGATTACTTGAATCAACATACCAAATAATGCATTCTTTATCCTTTTCTTTTTTGAGAAGTTGTTTTCTAGGAAATTAAAATCTAAATGGAGACTTTTCTATAAGTTTGGAAAATATGTACAGAAGTTCTCCAAGGTATCCTCAAATAAAATTCTTAAACATATATTCTGATACATTGCTGAGAAATCTCATAAATATCTGTTCTTAAAACATAAAAAATATAAAACCTTCACACAGTAGTGAGGATATATAAAGGCAATATTTTGTTTGCATAAAAGGTTAACTTTTAAAATGCTGAGCAGAGATCCCCAAGAAGTATGATACAATTATCATCCCAGTTTCTCATATAAGAATATTAGGTCTTTAAAAAGTTGGCATTCACTGAAAGTTAAGCAGATGACAATCTGGAAGACCAGAATTTAAACTTAAGCAGTTTGATCATAGAGCCTCTCACTGAAGTATTATTTTATGTTATCCCCTGGGAAGAAATTTTATCCATGAATAGGAAAGTAGGAGGTATTTCCTAAGGGAGTCCCCTCTGCCATTCCCTTCGTTAAAAGAAGGGTAAGTCACTATTACCATAGTTCATTCTGACTGCTGAAACATACAAGCCCTGATATTTTTCTGGTCCAGAGTAGTTTTGGTCTGTGTCTGTAGAAGGAGACACAAACTCAAGTATTAAGAGGAATGAAGCTGAGGCGGCACATGTATGAAGAGAAGATGCTGTGCAGATATACTTATGTTGGCCCCCTCCAAGTTAAATGACTAACCAAATGACTGGAGTGGAAGAACTCACGGCTCACATAATAGTAATTAAGTCTAGAGATAATGTCAGATTCTGAATTGATTTTCTCTGTTTTCTTGTTTCCCCAAAATTTTCCTGGCTCTGTTCTCCATTCTATAGGGTTTTGTCTTCGATATGGTGACAAGGTAACTACAAAAGTTCAGGCCTCGTAGTTGTGACTAATAGTATCCAGAAGAAAAGGATGGCTTTTATAATATTGCCTTCATATATCCTCACTACTGTGCAAAGGTTTTATATTTTTTTATGTTTTAAGAACAGATATTTATGAGATTTCTCAGAAAATGTGGAAAGAGGGCCCTTTTCCAGAAGCCCTAGAATGTCTTTGGAGGAACACATTTCTGGCACAAAGGAATAATTCAGAAACCAAGAAAGTCGCTTTTTCTAGAGTCAAAAAGGCCATCTGAAGCCAAGTATCTGAACATACCTAGTTCTCTTAGGAAGAGGGAAGCAATAAACTCTGGTCACTGGTGTCTTCTGTACCCCTGTTCAGGTTCATCCAATTATTATACTTAGGGATTTTGAGGTCAGACCTTTCAGTTTTCTTTTCCAAGAAAAAGTAAAAATTTTATGGGAATCAGTTCTTTGTTTAAAAGTAATTGTACAGCCAAAGAAAATGGATGTTCAGATCAAGTGTAGCCTAAAGGCCACAGCAGCATCTACTCTGGGTTGTTGTCTAAAATTGGGTGGGATTAAACTCAGAATTATTGAGAACCACAAAATCATGATGGAACCTGAAGGGTGATATGCTTGATCCATGTGATTGCCTCATAATGAATTCTAAGCCAGAGCAAAAATGGAGTTGAGATCAGTACCTGGGGAAACACCCAGAAAGACCAGAAGAAATGATGAAACTTGGGATAAAGCAGACAGTATCACTCTATAGGTTTGTTTTCCTCAGAAACCTTTTAAAGAGTCTGTTCTGCCTTAGAAAAGCATCACACTGAACTTAACATACAATCCATAAAAGTTCTGCAGAGACTGAAGTCAATTCTCATGCCTTAGTCATTTTCCTAAATCCAGCTTAACAATCCACTGTTTCAACGACCCATATGATTACACTATTCTGACTACCTTCCTTCTGTCATTTATTGAGCTCTTACTAGATCTCAAGCACTGCCCTAAAATTAACTTGTAAATCTTGTGAGAAGATTATTTTTCTCGTTTTACAGATGACAGCACATAAGTGTAGAAAAGTCACATGAGTTGCCTAAGGTCAGAGGCTTAGAAAGAAGTAGGGCCAGGACTGAGTTCCAGAATTCCTGGACTGCAAGTCATCATACTGCACTGGAAAGATATTCGACCTTCAATGTCCAGTCTTCCCAACCTCCAGCAAGCAGGAAATGAACAGGATCTCATCAAAGTGTTTGAAATGAACAAACGTCACCACAGCCAAGATGTCCACTTTCTGGGAAGGAACAAAACCTGCATATTCCTAAGGCTTGATTAGTTTCATTGTTGTATTTCAACTGAGAAACGCATCCCATGCATACATATCTGGCTTGTATGGTTCTTATTTTTTTCTCCATATTTATCTTTGCTCCTCTGTTCCAGGGTTATGGGTTAAAACTATCTGTTCACATTGGTATGAGTTGAGGGTCCAGGACTCCCAAAACCTCAGTTGTCATTTCTATATTTCAAATAACCTTGCATCATGTCCAGAAATTTTAGACAACTTCCTATGTGGTTCTTTCTCCTTCCTTTCAATTAAGCTCTAATAGGAAAATCTTTAATTTTTTTCAGGTGTCAAAAATTAAGAACATCGTCTACGTTTCAGGGGATTTAGAGTTCAGGATGAAATGTAGGGAAAATATCCTGTGGTGGTTTTGTTTCCTACTGATTTTCACTTATGTCCTTTATTTAAAGTGTGTGAACATCTGCTTTCTTTTCTTACTTGCTGTATGTGGCATGTATATGCGAGGAAAAATCCCAACTCAAATTTTAAGGAGATCTTCCTCAGCTCTAGCCTTTCCTAAACCACTTCAGCACTCAGAATAGTTATTTCCCTTTGTATATTCTGAACACCCCTTTGTAGCGTGGTTGGATTGGTTATATTTGAAAATACTGCTTATTAAAAATTAAAATATTGATTATGTGATGTCATTCTTACCATACACTGTTTTTTTAATCTACTCCAAAAATGTTTTGTATTCTTTGTATTTGTTTTGTATTCCAAATTCTGTTTTGTATTCAGAGTTTTTGGGGATAAAGTAGTACACTGGAAGCTATGAATCCTTTTTGATGTGGAAAAGAAAAGACCACCCTGCAAAAAAAGCCATCTAAAATTTCATGATGCAAGCAAACTTAAGCACCTCAGCCTGGCCTCAGCATTGTGACTCTTGATGACTTAGAATTTCCTTCACAACCAAATACAAATAAGTCTGTGTCTTTAAAAAAATAAAGCCCATCTTCTACATAAGACAGTTTCTAGTTTATCAAAAAGCTGCACTAGTGTTTAATAAAGCATGCTGCATTCAACTCAGGCACAGGAAACCACAATTGTCTAAAAATATGTTAGGAATACAAGAAAAACATCAATTCTCAGTATGATATTCAGATTCCCTATGAATTAGAAAATATTTATAAATTTTCTATGAAGTCTAAATTAATGAAATAAATGATAATCTTTTTCTTGAGTGAATGTGTGAGGCCTGGCTGCTGCAATTAGTGCCAATCTTAGTGTTTGACCAATTTTAACATCTTTTATGAGTTAGTAAAAAAATGAGTTAATTTTTCCCTCTACAAAAGCTAATTTATTTGTGGGAAGGGCAAGGATCTTCCTGTAGCATAAATATTATGAAATCATCAGAGATACATCCCAGCTTGTGGCCTCTTCAGCAGATGGTCAGGGTCTCACCTCCCATCACTTTGGTTGTGCTACCCCTTGGGCCATCTTGCTCAGACTTGCAGAAGGAAGGTCTCAAAAGAATTGCAGAGGTTGGAGCTCTCCTAGAGAGGTGACAAAGGAATGTCTGTTCCTGAAATAATGATTCTAAGTGATTTATGGATTTGGTTACACATATGGTTTCTGCAGATCTGGAAGGCTCTCCCACTAGTTCTGAAAAAGTCCAAGTATGTTGTTCAGTTGCTGCTCCAGTTGCAGGCGAAGAGAAGATGAAATCAGTCATTAGGTGGACTCTAGTCCACAGAGAAAGAAAAGTCTGCTTTACAAAGAGGGCAGGGGGTCAAGGAGTTAAGTTTTCCAGGGAAGAGGGGAAGATAGAACAATATATTCCTGCTTTTATCTTTAGGGGAGAGAATATTTCTTTAATATCTCTTCAGGCTGAGAAACAGCTGAGAAACACTTCTTTGATTGAAGAGTATTATTTGTTAGGGATTTTCTGTATCTCTTTATCTCTCTCTCTCTCTGAAGCATTTTAAAGTGGCCCTTATATACTCCAGGGAAAAGCACAGGATGACCAGTCACAACTTATCCATCAATTAGCTCTGTGAGTTGACCTAAGTTATTACTAGGAATATTAGTTTCCCCTCAATAGCGTAAGATAGGAATAATAATATTGATGTCTCAGTATTGTTGCTATACCACAGTTCCTATCACAGAAATAGAAGTTCAGCAAACAGTGAGTCTCTTTCCTTGAAAAACTTTTACTTCTTCAATGCCTTATAATTCCTCCTGTCTCTGGCCCTATGTAGAGGTGCGAGTTACACCTACAGGTTTAGCTCTCTTTAGACTCCAGGATTTTGCCCAAACTTTAGCAGACATAATGAGCCACAAGCCAGAGTTTATCACTACCAAAGTAACAGGGTTACTGACTTCCCCTTCTGATCAGTAGCCTGGTTTCGTTTTCCTCTTTGTGATGATAGCACTGCCTACTACCTCACCTGTCTTCTCCCTCCATTTCTATCTTTGTCTTCATTCTTTGCTCTGGGATTTATATTTTACCCAAGTAGTTGAGAAGACTTTTATGAGATTGCAGTACCCCTCGATCTAAAGTAAAACACCTGAATGCTTATTTATCTGTTTCGCACATCCCTCATTATCGATGCCAGAAATCTGGCATGTCATCCTGTCTGCATCTTGCCTATTGCTGTGAATGTTCCACTCTTCTGTGGCCATTCCCCTTTGTCAACTAGCTTTAGGTCCTGTCAATCAACAATGTGATCCGCCTTGAATTTAAACATATAAGTTGTTTGAGAAAAGAGATCATCTACACTTAACAAATGTTACAAAATAATTCATAGTTGAACACATAGCTGGAGCCTGGCTTGGGAAATTTAGTGATTTAGCTAGACTCAATCTCAAATAAAATAATAGCAACCAAAAAAAAAGAGGCTGAGAATGTAGCTCAGTGTAAAAGCCCTGTATTCAGTCCCCAGGGCCACACAGCAACACAAAACACACATACATGAGCACACAATCACTCTTTAAAATAGTGTGCATCTCTACCTATCCCTCACCACGTACATCCCTTTCTGTGCAAAATCGTACCATTTCTACATGGAATTGTTTCAGATTCACTGTCCTCTTTCCATTTTATTGCTCCTTCGTATATTGTTCTTTTCCTTCACACTGGAGCTATCACAAAATGGATCCTTAGGCTGTTTGCCAACAATTACTCCTCTTGATTTTCACTATGTGTATCTTTCAAAAATCCAGATATAATTATGTTATCCTTCCGACTATCTCTTGAAGAACAAAAGTTCCTGTGGATAGAACTGAAGATCACCTAAAATTTTACTTTTATCAACTTTTAAAATCTCCTGCGTTTGTCAAATTTTGTTACTCATGTTTTTTCTTAGCCGCAGCATATAGTGCCATTCTGATTTGATTTCTTGCTGCGTGTTCTGAAATGTCTTCTTCCACCATAAACTTCAGAAAAATCTGACTGCTCTATTGTAAAATCACCTACCTGAATGATTTTGTCCCAATACCAATACCAAGTAGCTTTTCCCTAGTTCTACATGGCACAGAGGGTAAAATCTAATGGTCCTTCCCGGAAAGGAAAATAAAGGATAACATTTTGCTCTGCTTGACTCAGCCCAAGCAGCCCTACCCACTTTCACTAAAGCCCCAGCCTCATCCATATACACAATGACATTTTAAACTTCTATGCTTTTCCACATGCTGAGCCACAAATGAACTTCGCTCTGGCCATCTGGCAGTTACTCCTAATTCTTTAGGTCTCAGTAGGACTTGTCTTTTCCTTGTGAAGCCATCCCTCACCCATCTGAGCAGGTGTCTGACCCCCTGTGGCCCCCACTCCATATGTCTCTATTACTGTCCTTATCTCCCTACCAATCATTTCTTTTTTTGAATGAGGTCCTTTTCCATATTAATTTGTGAACTCTTTAAGGCAAGACGCTATGTCTTTTTTGTATGTATGCTTCTCTTATCTAGCATAGCACATAATGGCCCATAATGGGCCTGGCCCATAATATGTACTTACTATATGTTGTCAAAAAAGAAAAAAAAAATGTCTTTTCTTTGAAATTGTCCTAATTTTCTCAGGTATATTTCATCAGTCCACTGTCCAAGCTTCATAGCAAACAGGTACCAAGGACTTAGACTCAGCCTTCTTGGGTTTAAATCACTGATCTCATACTTACTAATAAATAATGTTCTCAATTGCTGATTCTCAGTTTCCTGTTTCCTAAATAACTTGAAGTGATCAGATAAGTATTATAGTGATCACATCATAGAAAAACAAACAGGATAATTTCACATAGTAATCAGTAACAACTCTTAGTTTTTGCTGTAATTTTGCTATTGGTAGAGAAGAAAGTAGTGTTTATTGTCTAATTAACTTATGATTGATTTCATATACATTGTCCTGCCAGGCCATGACTACTTGAATCCTGTTACTATTTATTTTCATTATCATTCACAGAATCTAGAATACTGCCTGTTAACAATTTTAAAGGAACTGAAACACTGGCATAAAGAAATAAAGTCAACTCTACATACGTTTGAATTGCAAAGAATGCTGACTGTATACTGAATACTATTTGAACACCTAACCTAATGCAGCATACAAAACAATTTGACTCTTGTAGAAATATTTATATATTCTGTGAAGATGCATAGCATGGAGGAATGGTGAGGGAATATAAGAGGTTTATAAAGAGAAGGAACTCTTGAATTTAAGATACAGTACTTAAACCTGTACTAACCAAAAGAAAGATTTCATCATGTCCAATTATGATCATATAAACAGTCATAAGAATATGTCTGAGGTGCTGAATTATGAGAAATAGAACTTACTTGAAACTGACCTCTTGGATCAAGATGCAAAATTTATTGGTGTATAGTTTTGACTGTTATTCTGAATCAAGAGTGTCAGCATAGTATTGCCGCTTGTCTCAGAAGCACTCTTAGCCCTTTACATCTTTAGTCAGGAGACCTAGATCGTCTGCCAAAACAAGATTTCCTAGGTTTACTTCTAAATATAGCTTTAGTTTGGGTAATTTGCTATAATCAATTTTGAAGAACATTTAAACTCAATTTAATGTTTATCTTCTTTGCCAATTCTTAGAGCCTGCATATATGATGACTCTCATTCAAACTAGAAGATTATATACCTATTAAATATGTACATGCAAGTAAAATCACTGTGCATCATATATGCACAATTTTAACTCTGGAAGATGTATTGCTTTCACTGATGCATTTATTCATTTGCTGAGCGTGGTTTTTTTTTTTTTAAGAGTATGCATGTATTAAATATAACATTTAGAGTGATTCACTTTGAAAATTCCTTAATTTCCTAACAAAATAGTGCAATTATGAAAATTTCACTAATCTTATATTTTCCATTGCTGGTACATTTTATACTCAGCTTTGAGATTTTCAGTAGCTTTATGAGGGCCATATTTATTTATGAAATTTTGCACCAGTTATGTGTTTACTGATATAGGATTGTAATTATTTTATGTTTGCCAATAGTCTTATATTTAGTAAATTTGACAGAGGTAACTTTCTGCCAGAGAATAGAAACACCAGTTGTGAAGGATTTTTTCTTTTCAAAGCACCCATCTTTGGCAATGAGGTGTTGGGATGGGACTACAAAGGTGAGACTGAAGGTGTCTCATGTAGAATTTGCAAGGTTAAGACTTGCTATGAACTGGGGCCCAGAAATGGATGCTCCATGTTGAACTGGGACAATGTGGGAGTGAAGCCAGTCTGCAAAGATAAGATTTAAAAGACAGGATAAGTAATAATCCCACTTATATGTACTAGAGTTAAATTAGTACATCTAAAAAAAGGGACAAAAAGAACAATCAGTCAGAAACACATGCTGGGAGAAAAATACAAAGTATAAAATAGTCAAGTGTGAAGGCTGCAAATTAGAGGCAAGAAGACATTGGCATATACGATTGGGTGGTGGTGAGTCTATGCATTTGTTTTTTGGTTTAAGTAGTAACATTTAAATAACAAATATTGTTAAATTAGGAGGTATAGCACAAAATGCACATTTCTGGCTTCTCTTTAAATTTGGAAGGTTTTGCAGATGCCATGTGAGTAGTTGCTGAACCGAAGTAGTCGCTACTTCTTAGAATGACATGAAGTTAAGTTTGCTGAGGACAGATCCCTTTTGTACAAATTAATCTGGCAAATTCAGGGAGCTCTGGCTTGAGGGATGAATTTTGAGATATATACACAGCTACCATACCGTCACAGTCTCTACCTCTCCCTAGCTTTATATATCCAGCCACCTTGAAATACTAGCCTTGTTTGTCAGTGCTATTCTTGACCAACAGTCAGTAGTCCTAAATTGGAAAGTGACTGAAAGATGCAACCATCCTAGGAGCTGAAAATTTACAAATCAAAAGGAAGAGTTTGAGCTTTGGGATCGGAAATGCAACAAGCCACAGCAGGAACAATGAGGTTCTGTGGCACGCAGAAGAACCCTGATAAAACAGATCTTAATTTTACTATTGTGTGTTCATAGAGAACAGATGGAGAAAGATGGAACCTGCAAACCGCCTCTGGCTTGCACATATTACTTGATTTATACATCTATTTTCTTTCTAAATGTCTCAGTGAGTATATTCTACATTTCAAAAATTGGTTTCTAGCTTGTCTTCAAAAAATGGAAGATCTAGCAATTAAGCCAGGTTATCAAAATGGTGACTGAGGACAGGGCTCGTGAGAAACTGTCCCGCTTTAGTTGGGCACAGATTCTCCAATTAATACAGGGTAAGTAGGGATCATTCATTCATGGACTGTACCTATCTGAGTATTGGGGGTTTGTGTTTTCATCTCTGCAAGAAACGCCACCAGAATCCGAAGGGATCAGATTCAAAGGAATTTTTAATACTTGATTGAGATGGAGAGGTGTGGTTGGAGGTAAACAAGCAGCATTTGAGGCCCACCTTTTTAAGCATGTGGTTTATACTATTTTGCTAAAGTGTGCAGTATTTGTAACTGACAGGTAATAATGACTATGGGGCTTCATGTGATGATTTGACTCTTTTGTATTCATTAGAGAAATGAAGGTGATTACCATATGCCTCATCTTATTACTTTTAGTAGTATAGGCGATTCATCAGCCATAAAGCGGGAGTAACAACAATAATGTCATTTTAAAATAGTTTCTCTATATTTAAGCTGATGACATGGCATGAAATGAGCATTACCTCATTTGTATCTCATAGCAATGCGCAGGGCTAAATTCTCTTACTCCTCCTATCATAGACATAAGATTTCATGACAGAACAAACTCCAGAACCCAAGTACATAGCCACCATGCTTAGAGGAGTTTCCACTTTATGTAAAACACTGGAGTGAGCCACACCTAGAATCTTTTCCTTTTGGATTTTCTGGTTGTTCTTTTTGTTGAGTTAAACTTAGGTAATGTATTTTCCCCATCCTCTGTGCAGTGTATTACAGTTCTGTATGATAGTACCAACGGCCCCTAAGTTGAGCCATGGCCTTGCCTATGTGTTCCCACCTAAAACACTCCAGAGACTTCTAATTTTTCTTTATCTGGCAGAAGCCAATAGCAATTAGCTGAAATTCATTGATTGTTTCTGACACGTTGCTCTTAAACTTAAAATGATTCACCCGTGTGGTTTGTCATTAAACCACCCCCAGCTTAGGTCTTGCTGTCATTTCCTTTAACTTGGCATCACATCCCCTGTTAATATGCAGCCCATGTTTAACTAACTGCTTTTCTATGCACCTCATGCGCACCTTAACAAAACTAATAACATTGTTACTTGCACTCTGGGTTATAGGACAAATCGACTATGATCCTGTATGTGCCCTATAAGTAAATGTAATAGCACTTACTACCCACTGCCCTGCTGCTTTATGAAATTGAATGGCCCAGATGCAGAAGAATTGGAACATCATACTTGGTTTTCCAAAATTAGTGGTAATTTTCTTCTTGAGTCGTACCATTTGAAGAAGAAAAGAAACATCTTACCAAGAGCTAGTGTTAACACTATATTCTAGCTAGGAAAATGATTGAAATTTATCTCATCCCATTTTCTTTCATATTTGACACTGGAGTTGTCTCCTCCCAATCTGCTGCCCTACTGCTCTATTCAGTATGAATTTAGAGTCTGTTTGGCCCTAACTCTGCTTCCAGGTAGGCTTTAAATGAAAAAGGTGATCAATAAAGTTGCACATCCTTTACTCAGACTTTAGTTCAGCAATGGACAGTTCATTAAGGTGGCCTTACCAGGGGAAAGTACAAACATTTTAGTCAATTTGGAGGTGAAAGAAATATATTTTTCTGCATGTTGTGGTTTAAGACTCTAATTTATAAATAAAGACTATGATCTGTGCAACAAGTTCCTCCTTGCTGATGATTCTGAGAGGCCATTCTGAACAGAAAGTTGATACGTGGAGGTGTACAGCATTCAGAGTCATGTCAGTGTTTTAATTGAAACATACTTGAAAATCACATCTCTATCTTGTTACTTCCAGAGCTGATGAGTTAATAAATTCTTTTTTAAAACTTTATCAATACACCTTCTAAAAGTTAAAATAAGGATAATTAGTGTTAATAAAAATATTGAGCTTCAGTGGGAGAATTATAATCTCAAAACCAAGTACGGTACCAAAAATAGACTTATGCTCAAATATTTTGTCACTCTCTAGGTTGGTCCATTAATTCATATATAAAAGTTAATGTTTATAGAATATATTACCCTTCTTATTTCTGATGATCAAAGAAGGAGGAGCAAAGGAAAGAAACAACATCAAGACTTGCATTTTGAACCAGTAGTTCCTGAACTTTATTGCAGATAAGGTCTACTTAGCTGGTTTGCTAAAAATATGTATAAGCAGAATTAGTCCCTTATATACATGATCAGGAACCCTGGAGGAGAGGCCGGGGCATCTGTATTTCTCAAAGCATAGCAAATGATTCTGAGATGCATAAAAGTTGGACCGACTCTCTTCTAAACTTACTGGCTTTTATGCGGTTATTGAATTATTTCATTACAAAGTTGAATTACTCTTTGCTATTTGTGGTACAACGTCATGAGAAAAGAATTATACATATTTTTCTGCATTGCATTCATGTAAAGAGCTAAAATGTACATATTCAATAAATATATGTTAACATGCACATCAGATGAGGCTGTTTCAGTTTTCACAGTGTTGATCTGACAAAAAAGTTGACAAAAAATATATCTTTTTTGTGGAGTCTAGTTCATGTGAAAGAGTTTCAGAATATTTTCATAAATCAAGTTTCAGTGATTTTTGTTGGAAAATAATTTTAAATTACTCAAAACCTCTTGGCAAGGGAGGATCTGAGGAGAGTTTAGAGATTAAATCTTCCATGCAGATGGTCAGTACTTAGCTCTTGTTAAAGTGACTTTGGAATCATTTTATACAAAATTTTCTGTATTTAAATGAAAATGAAACCAGTTAACCAGTTGAAGATTTTTCTTAACAAAAGAACTTTATATTTAATGATTAAAGGACAGGCAAAAAAAATTGATTTGCTGTTCCAATAATAGAAAACTGATTACATTGCCCAGTTGTGAGCTAGCGCAGTGCTGCTTGCATTTAACATGTGTTCAAACTATTTGATAGTATATAAAACACTGGCAGGGTTTCCCCATAGACATTTATCCAATAAGTGGAAATTAGACAATTTAAATATCTTACAAATATGTATATCAGTTCATTGGTAAATCTGCCAGTTACATGAAAAAAAGGAATGAGGATTATTATTTTAGGAATGTCTTTCTGTATAAAAAGACAAAATTGTTTGAACAAATTTTACTAAGGATATACTTTGAATAATTACTATTTGCAAATTATTACATAAGACCCTATTAAAATAATCTTTTTTAATACTTTATAGTATTTTAATTTATTTATTTATTTATTTATTTTTGGTACCAGAGATCGAATTCAGAACCTTGCACTTGCGAGGCAGGCAGTGGAACCAGTGAGCTAAACCCCCAGCCCCAATACTTTATAGTTTTATATGAGACAGTTTGAGTATGTATACACATAGTGATATACATAAGATACTGAATATGTGTTGGGTGTGTGCACATATATACATTTGCACTCATATGTTTACATATCTATGTAAAATCACATGCACACACATGTATGTAATGATATATAAAGCAGGAGACTTGTGAATGTGCTGACATCTAACAAAATGTCTGACACCACCACAGCTCCTGTAGTAGGTACAAACCTAGAGCTAGGAATCTTTTCTCCTTCTGCAGGAATTTTGCCACTGTATCTGAAGAAGCCCTTTGCAAATACCCTCCAAGATAAATGAGTAAGACCAGAAGAGATTTGAATACTCCTACCCGTGCCAAATGAGAGACTGTGGTGATGTTCCTCTCTTGTTTATTCTGCAGTGATAAGACTTTAACTCAATCATCTCAAGCACATGAGAGGGAGAAAAATTTAGTTCCATAGGTAATTAGATTATTATAGTGTTATGTACCACTACCCCACAGAAAACAAATTTGTTTCTGTTTTCAAACTGAAATATTACAGAAGTGAAATTTGTCCTCCACAGAAATACATGTGCCTGTCTATGATATTTGTATTGGAGTTACTGCAGAAATTCAATTTCCAGTAGAATTTTGAGAGCACACTGGCCCAGACAATTGTCCGAAGTTTAAGTCTGACTTAGTCATGTTTCACCTTTAATTGCCCAAAAGTCCGAGGCTTCTGCCTTACATTTATGTTAATCTTGAATTACATTCGAGTTGAAATAGTATTTTTCTAAGGATCTTGTAATATATATTCCAAGGGGGAAAGATGGAATAGGTCATTACTCAGAGCAATTTACTCCTCGATGATGAATCAGACTTGCTGCCAAGCCATCACTCATTCTTAGCCAAGATGGGCAGCATTAGGAATACAAGTTGACAGGAAAGTCTGAAGTGACATTTGTGCCCTACCAATGCCACCATCCCCACGCAGTGCTCCTTTCTCATTTTCTTAGAGTGGTCATGGAGACTGAGCACAGAGAATAAATGACTGGAAAGAAATGAAAAAATATGTTGTCACAGTGCCATAGCCGGAACAGGATGCATAAGACAAATATGCATGCATTCGTCTTGGTGGTGCAGTGGAATGGGAGTTGACTCCAAGGACTTGGAATACCGTCACAATATTCAGATATTAAAACAAGGTGAAACTAAAATTGCTGAGAAATACACTATGAAAAAGTAGATAGTTTTGTAGAAGCGAAGACTTTTTTTCGAGCTAACCTCCAGGCTGCGTTCTACATGAAGAACAACTTTTGGATACACAATCAGCTAGAACCACTGGTTCAAATCCCAAGTGGGTTGATGCAGCACTCCTTTCCTGCCAAGTTAGATAAATTGAGTTCAGCATGGTATATGGGCCTTTTGGGAAAGACCTTAAAACCCCATCTGTTCTGTTTATTTTAAAGATCCCATTGCAGTTTTTAAAAGAGTAGGCATTTATTCTGAGGTAAATTTGGAGCACCATCTGAGAGTTCAAGGCCCGGAGCAATGACCCTCGGGACACTCATAACACAACAGTGACTGATGTTACACCACACCACCTCTGCTGTCACCACTACCACTGCCTCAGCATCCTTACAAATTCAAAACATCATCAAAAATTCGCAGATGGGAAAAGAAGCGAATAAGCTCTCTTAGACATGATAAGATGTGACCAAAAATAAAATCAAACCTAAAACTATTCTTATTTTGTTCTATTATAAAAGCTCAACTTGTTAACAAGACTTCACATAAAAGGAGAAAGGAAACTTTAAAAGACCAAGTATCACTGCTTCTTGTGTGGTTTACCTCATTCGCTCACATCCTCTGCTGAGGTAGATAGCGTTGAATACATACTTTAGCCCAAACAGAGCTTCGAGGTGCAGTGGCACTTATAGGACACAGCTAATAATGGCTATGGCTTTTCATGACATCTCTTTGGTATGCTTCAGCATGACCTTGTCAAAGTTAAAAGCTCATAAAATTCCTATTTACTTTTTATGGCATTACAGTTCTGCATAACAGTGCTTAAAACAAAAACAGAGTATAATTATATTGTCAATCAAGCAGCTAAGAAAGGCATTTTCCACCAGCCTCATACCTAGCAAACTGTAAATAATTTATAAAACCAAAAGTCATGACTAAGTGGCAGCATTTGGGGGCTAGTTAAGCACTTGTCATAGCACTGGGATTTAAGAGAGCTGGGCAAAAAACACTGTTTACTTTTATCCTGTGATTGTAAAAAAAATTGTGATTTGTACTTGTCGACTTTCCATTCGGCCTCTAATAAAAATATCAAATTGTCAATAGAAACTTGAACAGGTGTACAATGAGAGGAATAATGATGTTTTATTCATATGCATTTCCAGCACATTTAACTTCATCCAACAAACAACAAAAAATATTTTCTTCATTACCTCCAATTAATGTAAATGTCAAATGTGTTGAATATATTATCACACTGATAATTTGTTGTGTTGATTGATTTGTAGAATGTTTTGGATTAAAGTAACAATTTTTCTTACTTGACTCACAATTGCATGTTGTTATTCGTCACCTCTGGATTATGTAAATAACAAATTTGTTTCCATTAGATCTAACACTAATTCTGGTAAACAAGATTTTCAAAGTGTCAGTGATTTCTGATATTTCCAGCTCCTTCATTATTATCTGTTATTTTATGAATTGTTAACTAGAATTTGTCAGCTCAGGAAAAAAAAATACACATTTCCATGGTAATAATGACCAAATATTCTGTGCAGTATTTTACAATTTAAGAAAATAAGAGTATAAAAATCCAAATAATTAAATTTTATTTTCCACATCCTTTCTTCTTTTATGTTTGAAAGTCTATTCTCAACCTAGATCCTAATATTTGTCTCTCATAATATGCTCCATTATAACTAATATGTATAACATAAATCTTTTCTGATACTGATTCATGTTAAGTTTTTAACTCTTCTGTCCATTACTTAATCCTCTTAATATATATGTTCAGAATTTTTTAAAGTTTTCAAATCCATGTTTTAATATGTTTAACAGATCTTACTATGATAATGAAGAAACATACAATTTAGATAGCAGTATCTTTTATGTTTACAGCTAAAGAATAATGGGGAATGTAGGCAGTTTACTTCATGATTCAGGAGAAAAATGTGTGTGTGTGTGCATGTGAAGATCCTCCCATTATCTGATCATTTAAATTAACATGTCTTTGTTAAGTGAGAAATTTGAAAAAAAGCTTGAGGATTTCTGTGTGTGTGTGTGTGTGTGTGTGTGTGTATATATATATATATATGTATGTATGTGTGTGTGAGTATGTTGCTAAATCTTGATTTTATCACCCTGAGTCATAGTTTGTCCTCCCTCTGCCTTGGTTCTCTGTTCTGAGAAAGGGGAAAAGTATTATTTACCATACAGTATTCATGAAAATACTAAATATTTATTAGCATCTAGCAGACTGGGTTACCCATAGGACATAGCCAACAACTTAATGTTATGAATTCTTTCCCCTTCTTTTTATTTCCCATGTGCAAATGTCATCCAAATAAGGATACTCTTGTATATTCAACAGAAATGTGATTTTCAAAAAAATGCATTCTCGTGTATGTAGCTGATATGGATTGTAAGCTAATGATTCAAATGGGTAGCAGATAAAACATGACTTATTTTTTAAGAGCCTAACTTAATTTCTAATCAAACTCTTAGGTAAGTTTAAACTCAGCTCATATGTATGCTTCCTCTTACTTCCTCCATGGTCTTGATATGAGTTTTCAGAACCTGAGTAAACTTTTGGGCTGGCACAACTTATGTGTGGTGGTAGGATAACCAATGTTGCAGGCAGAGCCTTCTCATCTCCAGTACTGTCATATAAGTCTGTCATCCATCCAGTTTCCTCATCTGTTGTCCAAGTTGAGCCAGCACACAGTTCATTTCAAGGATCCTTTTTTTTGGTACCAGGGATCGAACTCGGGACCTTGTGTTTGTGAGGCAGGCAGCAGAAACACTAAGCTAAATCCCCGGCCCCTCAAGGATACTTCCTGATCAAATCTTCCTAGCTGTATTAACGTTAGTCTCTTAAACATATGGTAGAAGGGAATGCAGTGAGGCTCTTTCAGTCCCCGATATTCAATATCACACATTGACTTACTGTTTTTTGTATTTTATCCACTCTTCTGGGAAGCAAACTCCAGTTTCTCTGTTTTCAAATCTCATACATTTCTCAGAGACACTCTTCTCATCTACTCTCAACCTGGGGCTTGGTCTATAGATTAATATATGAGTCTCCTGCGTTAGCTTTACATCACTGTAGCAATTGCCTGAATCAATCAACCCATAAAAATAAGACATTTATTTTGGTTTATAGTTTTTGAGGTTACAATGCATGACCAGGCAGATTTGTTGCTTTTAGGCTCCTGGTATTGGTGCTGCAGACACTGGAGGGGATCGTGTGGTATAGCAAAAACCATTCATCTCAGGACCTAGGGAACAATAATGAAAAAGCCAAGGTCCCACTATTCTCTTCAAAGACAGGCCCTCAATGACCCATAGGCTTCACCTCTTAAACACTCCACCAGCTTCCAGTAGTGCTTTATTGGGAACTAAGCCTTTTAACACATGCACCTATAGAGGGAAAAGATACATATCGAATTGTATCTTGCCGCACAATATTTCAAGAATATTCTAGCAATTTAAGAACTATAAGAAATGAAAGAGGGAATAAAAACGTGATGGCATTTATTCTTTAGAAGTCCATCAATCTGCCATCCATTTCCACATGATCCTTAATTTAGCCTGAGAACCATGGGTTAGTAACAAGATTGAAGTTCAGAAATGACTTAGATGGGGAGAGAGAAACCAGAGGAGTAAAGAACTGGACCGAGCTGGAAGGTCAGAGATTGAAAAGTCAGAGGAATCTCTTAGCAGTGGTGTTGAAATGAGATTGCAGATGAAGCAGGCGCTGAGTTTGAGGCCTAGGATGTCCTGGAATGTAACACTGCATGCCACAGCACCACAGGGGTGTGTGTGGGAATAGCTGCCATTCATTTTCCATAGATACTTCCCAATTTTTAATTGGATTCTCAGATTAAAAGAGTGCTTCTAGGTTTCATTAAAAATGATAAACATATTTAGAAGCATTTAAGTCCCCAGTAGCCTTCACATTTAATGTTGGCATGCATATCCTAAGGTGTATCTGTTGCTCCCCGTTTCCACAAAGACATTTAATGCCCATGAGGCTTAAATTTAAGGAGAGGGCTCCAAAACCAGCAAAACCACACAGCTCAGCTAGCAGCAAACTCCCACAGCATGGGCAGTAGTTGAATTGCTCAAATGAGTAGTAGCTCTCATGACAAGACAGCAGCATCACAATTTCTGTCTAAATGCCTTTTGTCATCAGTGTGACTGTAGAAGTCTGGTCAAATTTCATGTGTCACTGACTTAGTCAATCAGGAAAGCATTCTGAACACTTAGAGCCCTTACAAACAGCATTCTCTAGGCAATATTCCTCTCAGGCATTCTAGAATTACAGGCCAAAGTCACAACCCCTAGTAAGCAATGCAATACAAGTGCATTGAATGATGATATTTGTCTCTGGTCCATATCCTAAGATAGGGAATGAACTAAGAAACTCAACTCCACTACAAATATTAATAAATACAGACTGGGAATTTAGCTCAGTGGTGTCACTGCTTGCCTTGCAAGCACAGGGTCCTGAGTTTGATCCCTGGTGCCAAAAAAAAAAAAAAATTAATAAGCAAGAAACAAAGAAGCAGTTGCACACACATACATACATTCATGTATATAAATACTCAAAATACACACAATTATAAACACAGAATTGAGAGTTTATATTTTGTCCTTCTTAAAAATAACACCTGACTAGTACTTCATAATACTTTACATCTTTCCTATATTGCAGAACATCATCTTGTTGCTCAGACTTAGCTTATATTTTGTCCTTCTTGAGCTAGCTCCTTAACAGTACTTAATAATATTTATCTTTTCTTACATTACAGAACAATATTTTACTGCTAATTAATCTACTTTGACATATGAATGCATCCAGAAGAAATGGATGATTTGCCAGATATCATGTCTGTCATTTTTTATTCATAGATTTTTTTCTGTATAAAAATTTGCTTAATCTCAAAATAGTCACGGATTTTGGAAAAACAAGTGATTCTTTATCACCCTGAAACACAAATGTTGTGAAGAGTAAGTATAAGTTTAACCAAAAGAACTATGATTAGAAATAGAAAGAATAAAAGATGTCCCACAAATGAATGAGCATCACCTGTCTCCTAGTTATCACCAAGGTTTGGGGAGAAAACAAAGGCTTAGCTGGAAATTCATTATTGCTGTATGTTTTCTGTGACAGCTAATCAAATAGAAATATGCAAATTCTGAAACTCTGATATCAGTGAGCTGGAGTACAGTTGAGACTTAGCATTATATAGTATTAGAGTTGAAGTGCAGTTAGAAGACATTCTGTGGCAATAAATATTATGTTCAGAGCTTAAAGCAGTGCTTCAATAGGCTCTTGAGAACCCACTATAAGACTGGCAGGCTCCGGTGGCTCCTCACTGGAGGACCGTTCTGCAAACTCCAGAAATATTTTAGAAAAAATCAGGACCTTTCTTTTATTTCACCTTCTACCTCCAAATTAAAAACAGCCTTCAAGATTTGGAAAAAGACACAATGGCCTTTAGAAGCTAGTATAGGGTCACAACTTACTCATTAGGCCCGAGTTTCAATATTCTCTGAGTGTTTATTCCGAATTTTATAGTACTCAAAATTTCCACTGAAGAAAATCAAATTAACAAGGAAAATTTCCAGCAGGTCAGCTGAGTTAAGATATTTTTTCAATGATCAGAAGGTAGATCTAATAAGAAATATGATGATAATGACCAAAGCTAGCTCTCTGTAAATTATATTTACCCAGGGAGAGATGTGGGAATTATTTTTCCTGACTTAAACACTATGCTAAATAAGTCTGAGAAGCCAACCATGTGCTGAAGAAGTGCTGTAGATTTTTAATAGCACAGTACTTTCTTTAATACAGATGATAATGCTTAATTGGATATTGATCTTTGGATTTTTTGTATTCTTCAGTACAGCTATCAGGAAAAAGATATTAACCACATATTTGGTGCTTAGGATTTAGCTAGAACTTGTGGTAGGATCCATGTAAAATAAATGAAAGGGTCACTTGTTTTCAGTTAGTCACAATGAGGCTTAAAAGGCAAGAAGTCAGTGTATGGGGGCAAAATAACAATGAACATATTACAAAGTAGTCATATGGTATTAAGATGAGAAAATAATTTCAAAAAACTCTACTGGTCTAAATGTGATCAAGAAAATCATCAGAAAGATTGTCATTGAAAGAAATTAAATCTCCAAAGAAATAGATGAGAACAGTTTAATAAAAAGGGAATACAGGCCAAAACACTTGGTAAAGGTCATATTTTGTGGTAAATATGATAAGGCGACCTTGATAGTTATGCTGTCAATATGCTTCTTCAGAATATCTTGCCATTTGAAGAGGGAGACCAATATAAAATAGTGAAAATCTACAATTTCACATGGTTCAACATATAAGTGAAGAGATGAAACTAAAGAAGAAAAAACTGAAGTGTTTTCTGATAGTTCTGTATAAATTTGGCATTGATTTACTATATGAATAAAGCAAAACCAGGCGTGGTAGCACATAACTGTAATTTCAGCTGCTTGGGAGTGTGAGGCTGGAGAACCACAAGTTTGAGACCAGCCCGGGCAACTTAGAAAGACAAAGTCTCCAAAAGGGGTGAAGTTATACCGCAATGATAGAGCAGTTCCCTATCACATGTGAGACCCTGGGCTCAGTCCTCAGTGTTGCAAAAATAGGGAAAAGAAGGGAAAGAAAAGAAAAATGAGAAAGAGAGAAGAAGAGAAAGAGAGGGAGAGAGACAGACAAAAATAAATATAGAAGACAAGACTTTGGGAAAAAGAGTGAGATATGGTCTCATTGGAAAAAAGAAGTGAATGGTGATATTAATGCTAGACAGGGATTACTGTGAGGAACATTTCCAAGAACATTTTGTGGGAGGAATTGAGTCTTAGAAGCTTTCACAGGCAACAGAAGTATGATATTTGTATCTTTTTAAATATTTTGCATTAAATATGCTACACTAATGGAACATTAATAATGACTCCATACTTATTCTTTGTTTAACCCCAAGCTCCATATTGTATCTACAGTGAATCATTCAATTCTGTTTTTCTGAAGATTTAGAGAGGAGGGATGGTGACAATAGTTTTCTGGTTAAACCTGATGTTAGAGCATTCCACACTCCTCTAGACCTCAATGTATATGGTTTTACTTACATTTAATTTGGAGTGGGGACAGACAGAGAATTTATGAGTATAATTTTTTTTTTATTTTCAAGTATCTAGAAACTTGTAATGAAAAAAGAAAGCAATAGAAAGTTATGAAATTTGTTCTCAGCTCTGCTCCCTAAAAACTGAATGTGAGCCACAGTTAAAAAGAGACTAGAGAAGCACAGAAGGAACTGTTTGCACAATGCTGATGAAGAAAACAGGGCAAAGGCGATTCTGTTCGGGTCTTGTTACAATAACCTGTGACCCCGAATAGCAGAGCACACGTTTTGCTGATTTCAGCTGGATACATACAGCTCGCTAGTACCACAGTACTTCCAAGAACATTTCTGGTATTGTTTCTGTATGGAGAAATCATAGTAGAGGGCTGGTAGAATCGAGAAGGCAGTCTGAGAGGAGAGATCCTTGAGGCCATGGTGTCCAGTCTATGTCTAGTTGGAGCAACTGTGCGTGTTTGTGAAAAAATATGAATAAGAGTAAGGGAGGCAAAGCTAAGAAGAGAAGGGTTCTGTGCCGGGTGAACAACTGTGGAGAAGCGAGAAGCTACAACTGATAACTCCAGGGAACCAAAAGCTGAAATGGGGTCAGTAAAGGAGGTCATGAGACTTGAGAAACGAGTTGAGGACAGATTTTGAAGGACCTTGAATTTAGCCTTGATAGGAAAGCAACGAAAAGGGATGGGTGGACTGCTTTATTAGATTTACTTTTTAGATCCGTCACCCCAAGAATTAAATGAAAGGCAGATTTAAGGAGTGGAGGACTGACAGATGTAAAAACTGGTGAGAGTGGAAAGCTTTTTCATTATCCTGCACCTAGATGGATATCCTGAACTACAATAATGACACAAAAATGAAGAAAATGAAATACATTTGAAAGTAAGACTTAAGCTATTATATAGAAAGGACAAAGTGCTTCATTGACCTTGGATAATTCAGAAGAGTTCAAAAGCAAAACACATACTACTGATTGGGGTGACAAAGGAATAAGTGTCCCTGCTTCCTGGGCTGAGCCCCAATGGGGTGTGGGTGGCAGGAGAGGTTTGAGTCAGAGCTGTCCATGAAACCTGCAGAGCTGTCTTTTGTGGACTGTGGGGTAGCAAAGTTGCCTGGCTTTCCTTAACATTTTTCATGCCTCCTTGTGTCTCTGACCTCTGCATTTTGGAGTGCACCAGTGGGCAGCCCATGGACCTCCATTCTTTTTTATCTGTACTTTCAAAATAATCCACCTATATGCATGGTTTCAAATGTCACCTGATCATTCCCAACAAAATACTTCCATGCAAACATCTGCACTGAATTCCAACTGCATATATCTACTTAATTTATATCACTGCTGAATGTCTGTTTTATATTAATCTGAGTTGCATCTAAAACTGAGTACCTTACCGTGTATTCCACCCTCCCTTGTTTCTTATAATCCCATCAGACCCTATGTTCTTGGTCTATCTGATCTCTGTACTTTTTTCCTCGCCCTGTGGTAGCCAAGCTGCTCTCAACCTTGAGTAGAGGGACCAGGTGGTCTCCAGCTTTGTGGTCATCCAAGACAGAGATGTTGGTGGCTGAATCAGGGTGACAGGACTGTGGTTAGATTGTGGATATAGGCTGAATTTATCGATGAGATTTCTGCTTCCGGGTTTTGTATGGTACAACAGTGGAGCTGGACTGTCAACTTGATTGGTTTGAAAGACTCATAGGAGATTCATAAAGCCCACTTCAGGGTGTGTGTGGGTGTGTCATGGAGGTGTAGTACATGTAGCACCTGGCTCCTTCTTTTCTGGTGTTGTTTCCCTGCTCTGTTTTCAGGCTGCCAAGAGTTGAGTAGTTTTCCTCCGCCATGCTTTGGCTGCCTTGGCAACAGCTAACCATGGACAGGAACTTCTGAAGTCACCGGCCAAATTAATTTTCTCCTCCTTTAACTTGCAGTTGTCAGATATTTAGTCCCAGAGACACAAAGCTGGCTAATGCACATGGTCTTCTTAAATTAGTGTTTTCTTTACGGACATGTCCAGGACCAATTTCCTCACCCTCTTACCAGGGCCTCTCCAGGCTTCTCCCATATTTCATCTTACACAAACTTTTACATACCCTTTCCCTAATTCATTTCTTTCTCTTATCATTAGTCACTCTTTAGCGTACTATACCTTTTTTCCCACCTATGATATTCTGGTTATTATCCCACTAGAGTGTAATCTATCTGAGGCAGTGATTTCTGCTTTCTCCTTTATTCCCTACTCCATCCTTTTGTGCCTGATATATAAGATAAACAGTGTTCAGTACATGTTTGTGGGATGACTAGATGGATTACCTAATTCCAAGGCATTTGAGTGGAGGAACATCATTAAGAAATAATATATACACTATCACTTTCAGGAGCCCGTTTTCCAAATCTTGCTGGACCATTTTGAGAAATGTACGAAGATATTTTCATACCAAAAAACTGGAGAGGGGTTTAATAAAAAACTACTAACCCACAGTAACATTTTCTATGTTAAAAGGAACCTGGAATAAAAACAGAATCAAAATCTCAAAGGAGCTTTCCAGAAAAATAGAATTATTTTTCTCCTTAAACACAGAGAGATTTATATATCTTCAAAAATAAAGTATCAAAACTCGATCAAAAAACAAAATAACTGCTAAAAGTAATATAATATTTTCAAGTCTCCATGAAATGATGCTGTTATTTCACATCCACAAGACTCTATTTCTCTTTCTGGGAATTCAATAGAGAGTGTCATGACAAAAGTACTATCCCTGACCTATGGTTTAGAGATTTGTTGTGTTCCAAGGACTTTGTTTAATGAAGCAGAGATTTTACTACTTACAAATGTTAAGAATTTAGACTTAGTCCAGAGAAAATAAAACCATTGATGTGAAACTGCATTGAAAATCATGTCAAGGAAGTATGGAGAATTCAGCATTGACTTTCTTTTTGCAGAGTTTCTTTTGCTTTCAAAGAAAAAAAGGTGGGGGGAGCACAATGTGTAGAAAACATTTTATTTCTCATTTTAAATTCATACAATATATGATTTTAAGGCCAAAAACCTAATTGCAGAATAAGTGTATTGAGCTTACAATGAAAATATATCTGAGTGGTACTTGAGTAGTTTCTGTTTTCCATATAGTGCACAGATAATGAGTCTCAGTTGTTTTCTGTTATACTCTATCATTTTCCAGTGCTTCATAAATTATACAATATTCTGCTTAATCTTCTGCACCTTTTCTTGCTTCTTTCTTTTCTGTTTACACATTCTGAATATATGTCATCCAATATCAGCATTTTGATTATAAACAGAATGAAATGTCTTCCAAAGCCTGTTAGAATATAGAACAACATATTTTGTAGTATTTTTCTCTCCTTTTTTTGCTTTTCACAAATGCATTAAGTAATATAGCATTTCTTTTTGCCTTCACATGAACTTGGCATTTTTAAGTAGCCAGGGATTAGTTTTCTGTGTGTTCACGAAGCATTAAGGATTTGCTGAACAAAACAACTCCTTCTGACCTCTGCTAGAAAAATGGAATATGTCTTTAAGCATGGTCTTTTTATTAATAGATTTTTCCATTTGTAATTCTTTCCCCAAATCTCTTCCCTGTGGCTCAAGCTCTTGGGCTTGGTTATATGAAAAAATCATTGCTTGTGCCCTGCAAAATTTTAAGAAAATTTCAGGTCACAGTTGCATTATATCATGTTTGGTTAATTGGTAACTTGTTGCTTGTGTTAGCATAGTTTATAGTTAGAAATGGTGGTACATACCTATAATCTCATCACTTCAGGAGGCTGAAGCAGGAGGATCACAAGATCTAGCCCAGTGTGAGCAACTTAGAGACTTCATGAGATTCTGTCTGATAACAAAGAAAAGGGGCTAAGGATGGCCCTGGGTTCAGTTTTCACTTCTAAAAATAAAAGTCTGAAAAATCATCAGGCCCTGGCCAACTTAAAGATAAATATAATCCAGATGCGTATTTCACATTGCTCTCCATTAGCAGAGAAATTTTTAAGATTATAATTTCTGAAACCTAAAGCACTTTAAATGATGCTCCAACAGAATAGATTTTAAATGTTATGAATTACATGAAAAAGTAGGGTAGATATGTAGATTATTAAATGGATAAATAGTAAATAGTATAGTTATATCACAAAAAATAAAGTACTGAAATATGTATAAAACTGATGAACCTAAAAAAAGCCATGATGCTAATCGTAAGCATCTAGACACAAAAGACCACAATTATATGTGTAAGTTTATAATAAAATGGCCAGAAAAGGGACGTCAATGGACACTATGATGATTAAGCTTGATTGTCAAATTGATTGGATGAAGAGACACCTATATTAGTAAGCAGACTTCTGAATGTGTCCGGGTAGGTCATAAGCATGTAATCTTGGGGACTATATCTGGTCCTGGGCCCTTTCCTTTCTGGTGCTATTCTCCTGTGCTCAGGTTCCTGAACACCATGGAATGAGCAGTTTTGTTCCACTTTTCATTTCAGCCGTGATTATTTTGCCTTAAAACCAGATATTTACGGACTAAAATCTCTGAAACAATAAGCCAGATTAAAATTTTCCTTCTTTAACTTCTGGGTATCATGTGTTTTGTTCTGGAAATAGAGAATTTACCAGGTGAAATTTTGGATTGTTGCTGTGACTATACCTGACCATGTGGTTGAGGAACATTTGGAACTTGTTTGCAGGAGAAGTTTAGGCAAGTTTGGAAAAATAGGCTACAGAGAGCCTAAAATTCCATAGGCAGTGCCTAAAGAGCAATTCTAGTTGGAGCTCAGAATACCATAATGCCAATAAAAATGTGGACAGGCCAGGCCAGACTCATAACATTTCAGATTAGAATCAGGACTCTATTGAGAATTAGACTAGAGGCAGTGCTTATTACACCGTGGCAAACAAAACAAAACAGTGTGTCCATTTTGTGTATATCCTAAGATTGTCTGTAAGATTTCATTTAAAGGTGGCAGACTAATTGATCTGGTGGAGGATATTTCAAAGCAGTCCAGGACTCAAGGTATAGCACGGGCATTGATGCTTGCTTTTAGCCAACTTATAGTGAAAATCAGGAGGAAAAAGAGCAGAAATATTTTAAATCCTTAAATTTTGGCTCAAAAAGAACCTCAAGTAAAATTGGAGCTAAAGGAGATGGTTGGTTGCTGGAGAGATTAAAACCATTAAAAATAAACTAGGTACTTAGAACTAGGATAAATCCCTTGAGGGCATCTGAGGAATGATCAAAATCCCACCCATCACCAGTTCCAACATGCAAAATTATAACCCTTTAATTTAAAAAGAAAATATTTGGGCCTGGAGAGTATCCACCTGTGGAATTAGTTCCTCAGTCCTTTTTTTTTTTTTTTTTTGTACCGGGGCTCAAACTCTGGTCCTTGTGCTTGTGCAGCAGGCAGTGAAACCACTGAGCTAAATCCCCGGCCCCTCAGCAGTTTTTTTTTAAATCCTACAATGGCTAAGGAGGCCCAGCTACTCCTCAACCAGGGCGCAGACCTTGATGTTGTCCATGTAGTGCTGGTCTTACAGGCATGCAGAATACACGCGTTTTGGGGTCACATGGAGTTTAACCTTTAATAAAGGGTTTAACCTTTATTTTAAAGGATGGCCTGGGAAGCCAGGCAAAAACATGTAACAGGGTTATATTCTCTTCTATGAGACTGTGAGAGTGTGATACATGAAGTTGTGAGAGTGAAGTTAAGACCCCAGGAAGTTGGAAATGCCAGAAACATGGATATCTGAAAAGAAAAGCCACAGACCTAGAAGAAGCGAGCCAGCCTAAGAGAAAGGTTATATGAGCATGATCAGCCAGCTTGCCCTAAACCATGTGGAACACACCTCTCACCATGATGTGGCCTAGATCCCACCACAAAACTACAGGCTGTTTGCCCTGCTGAGTTTCTTGCTTTGGTCCTATTCGTTTTTATTCCCCTATTTGTCCCAATGAGAATGAGACTATTTACCCTGTTTCATTTTATCTTGAGACTCAGTAACTTTCTTGTTGAATTTTATTGATGTTCAAAGAGAAAGATTTGCTTTGTGTGTCATTTAATTTGGACTCGGCATTTCTAAGCAGTGCTGGAGTGGTTGAGACTTCAAGGAAAGAATTTGTGCATTTTACCTGCGTTTTATACAGGCTAGTTACATTATGCTAGGTATAGGTATGACCTTGATGTTGTCTTTATTTGAAGACTGAATGTGGTTTAAGAAAATGTATTTTGGTGTTAAATTGACAAGTTATGAGATGCAACAGCTAAAGTTGATGGTCAACTTGATTGGCTTGAGAGATGCATAGACTACAGCATACTTCTGGATGTGTCTGAGTGGTCATAGAGGTGTGATCTTTGGGACTATATCTGCTCCCTGACCCCTTCTTTTATGGTGCTCTTCTCCTGTACTTGGGTTCCTGTCCACCATGAAGTGAGCAGCTGTGCTCCACTATTTCCTTCCACAATGATACTCACAGAGCCAACCGGCAATAGACTGAAATCTCTGAAACCATGAGCTTTTATTCTGATAGGCTTCTTCTCCTTTAGTTTGTGGGTGTGAGATATTTTGTTCCAGCAATGGAAAGCTGACCAGTACAGACAGTAGAAATGACACAGTGGTTGTCTGGGCTAGACCTGGAAATGGGAATTAATTATAACTAGGCTCAAGGATCTTATTAGGGTGACAAAAGTTTCTAAAATTGCATCATTGTAATGGTTACAAACTGAATAGGTTTACTAAAAATATTTTAGTTGTATTCTTAGAATGGATAATGTACTATGTAAATTATGACTTAATAACTTTATAAAAAATCAGATAATGAAGTACTATGAAATGCTACATATACCACTTCTTAAAATCATACTCTTTTCCACTATAATAGCATTCAAAAATGTCACCCCAAAACTACCAACCAAAAGTAAAGGATCTTTATAATATAACTAATAGCAAGTGGTAGACAATCTATCCACCACAAAGAAAGAAAAAAACAAATTAAAAAAATACCGATAGTTCTGTATGACTACTTAGTTTCAGAAACTTCTTATAATGTTACTAAATGCGTAAATATCATCTTCACCTATTGTATGCCAAGAAATACAGGAAATTGTATCAGTAATACATTTTCACATTATTTCTCTAAAGCCTTGGTTAAATAAATATGTATGATACCTCTAGAAAGCACACCATTAGTTTTATCTCCTACAAAATACCAGATGAATAAATAAATATTTTGTACATTTATATAATTATCACCAGTAAAATTTCCCTTCTAGTTTTAAATATCTTAGTGGAATTTGATGATTTCATAAAAATGAACTAGTTTGGGGAATTGTATTCAAGATTTTGGACAGTCATATAAATATTTGAGGGAAGTTTTATCCATCCTGCAAATATGTTTCAGCACTTAGTGTATGAAACTATTTTTTATAAACTATCTTTGTCATAGTTTTGCACATTAGAGCTTTTTTCTATGCCTATTTTTGAGTATGAGTTTTATTCGAGGGTTTACTTTAAGTTTACTTCCTTTATATTTATGTAGAGAATATTAATGCAAATAAACAACTTATTTGATTTTAATATTTTAAAATTTCTTACTATGTACAATGATTTAATAGCACTTTTTTTTTGGAGACAGGACCTCACTGTGTAGTTCAGGCTGGCCTGGAACTCACTGTGTAACCCAGGCTGTCCTCAAACTCACGGTGATCCTCCTGCCTCAGTCTCCCAAGTGCTAGGATTACAGGCACGTGCCACTGTGTCCAGATTAATAGTAACTCTTGGTTTCTGTTCATAGCCAAGGGATAAAGGAAGATAAGTTGTGTCTAAGGAAAATTAACTTCTTAGATACTGATCAAAACTAGCAGAGGACCTCATCTCTACAATGCAAGTTCTTAATATCAGTGATTCACTTGCAAAGTGTAGATAATATTTGGAATATTTGTCACTTTGGTAAATAATCCACTAGATAAGAAACCCTAGGTCCTAAACAGATCAATGCTGTTGAATGTCAAAAGTAGAAAAAGTTTAATATATGAATTTCTTTGGTCATAAATGATCTAACCAATTCAGGTATAATTTCTAAGAAGGTGAATCTGGAAAACATATAGGCCATTTTTAAAAAGGGCCACTATCACCTAATTGTAACTGAGCTTTGCTGCACGAACAACATGCTGAGCATGTTATGATTTTCTAAATTTTCGTGGGAAGCTAATATCTTAATATTTGTATGCAATGCCCCAATTGTTCAAAGTTTACAACTAATTCAGAAATTATCAAACATTGTACATGGCCCAAAAGACTTAACAGAGACTAGGTCTCTTATGACTCAGTCAGTATTTCTTCCACCTCACATACAGGTTCATCCATTTGCATGTTTACAAGACCCTTCCTTGGTTATAGAACACTCGCTTCCACATCCAGCTCTAGCCACTGTGACAGCTTGATTGTTGTTTTAGCACATGCCAGGCCTTGTGCCTAAAATATCTTCCTCTTCCATACTTCCCTAGAAAACTTGTACTTCTCTATTCTTCCATGAAATCTATTTGCATTTATGGCATTCCTCCATTATAGCAGTTCTCTTTTACCAAAGCAATTTTTGGTATAATTATTTAAATGAGTACAGTGGAAAATAATCCCTGCAAGTTTCATGAAGACAGTGTCTTCTGTTCCCATTTAGTATTTATGCCACAGCTGTTGACAGATAGTTGACACTCAGATGCCTGATGAATGAATAAGTGAATTAAATAATTACTTCTGTTTAAAAAGATCAGATTTACATCTTAGTTCTGTTATTGATTTGTTATGTGCACATAGACATGTCACTTCCACCTCCCAGGCTTCAATTTCCTCACCTGTATAATAAATACAATGGATTGGATTCCTGCTGTAATCTTTAATATTCCATTTTATTGAGATAGTGATGACTAATATTATTAGTAATATGGGTAGTAAATGAATGTCTATTCAGCTCTTACTATGTGCAAGTCCCTTCAATACAATATATCATTTAATCTCCACATGCTATTTTATTATAAATTATTATTTATTTCTCCTGATATTAATAAAAAGAATATACTTGGAGAAATACATTTTGCTTAAGATCATCAAATTAACAGTGTCAAGAGATTATAGTCAAATTTGCTGTCACTTCTTTTCTTCTCAGGGCTTTGTGAATCATAGCACATGAAGTCTTCTTTGTTTCACACTTTAATTGCAGAAAATAGCAACGCTAGTGATTTTCTACTTGGCTGTATGTAATACTGCTTTTCTGCTATGCCAAAGTAGTACATAGAAATAGTCTACTCGAAATGTAGTCCAGGGACTGGCAACATCAGGATTCCTGGGAGCCTGTTAGAAATGCAGAATCATTATTTTTGACCCAGATTTTTGAATCAGAATCTGCATTTTAACAAGGCCACCAGGTTACTCCCATGCACATTAAAGTTTCAGAAGCAGTATCATAGAGGAAACTTCATTCCTAGTTTATCATAATCCTATCAACAATTATGAATGATTTCAAAGAAAGAAGTGGAGAGTTAGAATATATAGAAAGAACTGCCGGTGGGGTGATTCTCAGAGAGATTATGTGCGCACTGCAGTGAAGTCAACATTGAGAGAACCCTGAAATATGCATTGGTCCCTATCTCAGTCCGGTTGAGCTGCTATAACAAAACACCAGAAGTTACTCAGCTTAGGAACAACAGAGGTTTACTTCCCACAGTTCTAGAAGCAGGGAAGCCCAAGCTCAAGGGATCAACAGACTCAGTGCAGGCCATCTTCCTCATACATGGTCCCTTCTTTCAGGGTTATTTGATAGAGCAAGGCGACGTCCTCAGGTTTCTTTTGTAAGGGTAGTGAGCCCATTCATGAACTCTGTGTACTCACTGTCTCATCACCTCCCCATGGTCCCAGCTCCCATCACCTTGGGCATGAGGAATTCAGCATGTAAAGTTTGGAGAGACACAGACATTCAGTAGTACCCACCTGTCCCTAACATGTTAGTGTCCCTTGGTAAACAATTTATTTGCCAAGTTTGGTGTCTAGTTATTGGTCCTTATGTTTTTGGTTGGTTGCTTGGGTGATGTTTTAGAATTGGCTCCTGTTTTACTGATGGTTTCACTTTGCTTTCAAGCTGTGGTGAATTGTGAGTTATAACTGAAGTGTTCTATTCTTTTCCAGAGACTTTAATTAGAAATAGTACAAAGGATCAGGGTGTTTAAATCAAAACCACTGAAAGTTTTGTTGTTCTTTTTCCTGTAGATATTTGTATATTCCCCATCAGTTCTAAATTACAATAACAAAGCATCTGTAGTTGAAATCATTACTAATAATTGTCATTGTCAAGCATGAATAGATACTTTGTAACAGAAAGGATAGGTGTCTCACTATGTTCAGTAAATCAGAGCAAGGACTATAATGTAAACTCTAAAATATTCTCTTTCTTTTCAGTAAGCAGAATTTTCCTGTCTCTTGTTTTGAAAAGAATGATGACAATGTAGCAGAGATGAATAAAACAATGGGGTAGGTATCTCCTCAGCTTTATGCATTTTCAGGAGGAAGTGAATCTTCCTTTGTCTTTGTCTCTTTTTGGCTAATTGAGCAAGCATATGGGAAAGAAACCTGTCTTTTGTAACGGTGCAACCTTTTAGTATTTTCAGTATTGTATACTAATACTGTTTGTCTTGAGGGTCATGCTTCATGCTTCTTCTTGGATTCCTCAAGAAAACAATGGAGGGGATAAGACTTATAGAAGAAAATTCCAAATTTTGGATAGAAAAAGTTTGACCAGTTTATCAATGTATATTTCTTTTTAATTTCCTCATTAATGAGAAACATGAAAGGATAAATCAAAATGATACTGTAGTGAAAATTTGCAAAAAGGGGGAGTGTGTCAAAATGAGTGGAACAAGAATAACAATAGGTTTTATTTTTGTAGAATTAGATATAAAAATGACCAATAGCGTTTCTCCCAGAGCTAATAACTAGAAGAGAAATATATCCCTAACGCATGGTCAGAGGTGCAAGAAGGTAATTATTAATACACGTGACACATGGGTAAGCAATACCTGGGGCAGGACCCTCAACTAAAACACTAACAAAGAGGATTAAAAGCAAAACTCATTCATCCCAAACATTTTCACTGACATTCAATTTGCCTATTTCCAAGAGTCCTTGCATGGTACATTTTGGTATAGTAAGTTTTCCATTCCAACTCCCTTTCTTTAATAATCCCTTATTCTCCCAACCCAATTATAAATTTTATGGGTGAGCTCTGCATTTGACTCTTAATAATCTCTTTGCTTTGTAGCTAGCCTCCTATTTTTCTTCCTTAGTGTTGTGGCTGTTTAAGAGCCATACATTTTCAAAACTGGACTTTAAAATAAGTATTTGTGATATTCAAAAGCTTTCTTACTCAACAAGTTCAAGTTCAGTTGACTTTTCTGGAAAAAAAAATGCTTCAATTCTTCTTGATATTTGCACATTCACTTTGAGCCTTGTCCTATGGTGATTAAAATGAGCTAATTCTCCCTGAAGAATAATATCATCTTATGTATGTCAAAAAGAGAGTTCTTCCTAATCTCGATACAATTCCTAGTTTTTTTTAAAGTCCGTGTCTTTACCAGCATTATATCTTTGAACAGAAAATATAGGTGTGCAGAATCTAAGTGTATGCCATGTAATTAAGTTTTCTTTTTCCAACATTCACATCAGTATACACAAATGTACCAACACATATATGGATATATGTGTTTGCTTATTAAAATAGATTTAATGTTCATGTTCTCCCAAAGTCATACATTAAAATTACCCTCCAGGTGATGTTATGAGATGGTTCATTTGGGAGGTGATTAACAGAAGGGGGGTCTTTGTGAGTGAGATAAGTGCCCTTTCAAAAGTATCCCGAGAGCTGTGGGGAAAGAGGAACCCTGCTCCACTGCCGGTGGGAGTGCAGACTGTTGCAAGCACTGTGGAAATCAGTATGGAGATACCTCAAAGAACTAGGACTGGAAGTCCCATTTGACCCAGCTATTCCCCTGCTGGGGATCTTCCCCAAAGAATTAAAAGAATCATACCACAGTGATATATGTGCATCCATATTCATAGCAGCACAGTTTGTGATAGCTAAAACTTGGAAACAGCCCAAATGCCCATCAACTGGAGACTGGATAAAGAAAATGTGAGGTTTTTTGTAAAATGGAGTACTACTCAGACATAAAAAATCAGAAATTAGAGACTTTTATAGCTAAGTGGAGGCACATTGAGGCGATACTCTTCAGTGAAATAAATAGGACACACATATATAAATACCAAATAGTTTCTCTGGTGTGAGAAACTGAAAGTGTAAATAAGGACTAAATGTATAATAAGTCATGTGAAATAGGAAGAAAAGGGGCAAAGGGGAAGGAAGTGGGAGGGTAGGGGAAAGGATAGAAGGGAATGGGATTAATATGAGAAAATGGAAAACTAGGAACAAAATCTTTGTAAATAGGGAGGACTGGAGGGGTTGAAGGGAGGGCTGGGCAAGGGTGAAAAATAAGAACCAAAAGAGACTATGTAAAGGTGCAAATTTCCAATGATGAATGTCATTATATTGTATACCTAAAATGTACCAATGATTAGCATGAATAATCAATAATGTAAAATAGGAAGAAAAGGTCCAAAGGAGTAGGGGTAGTGGGAGGGGCAGGGTAAAGGAAAGAAGGGAAAGGAAAAATGCTGAGAAATGGAAAAAATGGAAATAAAGTCTTTGTAAATAGGGAAGGGTGGAGGGCGTGAAGGGAGGGCTAGGAATGGGAAAAAAATAAGAACCAAGATGCCTTATGTAAAGGTATAATTCCCAATGAGAAATGTAATTGTGTTGTATACCTACAATGTACCAATAAAAGAATTTAATTTAAAAAAAAAAAGTATCCCGAGAAAGAGCCCTCTCCTTCCTCCATGTGAGGACATAGGGAGAAGTCAGCCACTTAACCCAGAAGAGAGCCCTCACCTATAAACTCACTATCTTGGAACCCATAGTACAACTCTATGTTTTATAAGTCACGTAATTTATGATATTTTGTTACAGCAGCCCAAAGGAAATGACGCACATATGTCCAAGCATATCATTACTGCTGGTTGTGTCCATCTGGCACTCTCCATACCTCTGTAAATTTTACCCTGCCCTTCAAAATAGAGCTTGTTGTTGAAATAGTCATTTAAATATGGAGGCTCTTATTGCCAGGGTCCCTCTGCCTTAAAATAGGATCCTTGTTTGTGAAATTTTCTACTTTTGTGACATTTTAATGGCTTGACACTCTGTGAATTGAATTTCTTTTTTTTTCCCTCATACAAATGTGGAGTGAAAAGTAGTTCCAAATTTTAAGAAAACTTATAAAAATCCAATGGCTGTTTAAAAGTAGCTGCATCTAATCCGTTGAGACAACTTCTCTTGCCTCAGTTTTGCCAATAAAAGCTTACATTTAGAAATTTACTGTCATAACTGTGTTTGGCCTGTTGATGTTGATAGGTCTTATTTAAAATAAGAAAAATTATAAAATCAAGAGGGACTACAAGCCTAGTCATCATAAGTTTCCCATGCTAATCATATTACCATGTTTTTCTCAAATAGGACATATACATTTATGTATGCATATATCTGGAGGAAGTGAAAGCAAGGAGCTTATTGTTTGGCTCAGCCATAGAACACTTTCTTAGAGTGCCTGAGGCCCTGGGTTCAATCTCTAGCATGGGAAAAACTAAAAAGAAAGGAATCACTTTCCAAGCAAAGCTAGCAGCTTATCTTCACTCCTCCATCCTATGTTTAGTTCTCATAAGAAGTAAAGTGAATCATTCTTCTATTTATTAGTTTTTTTACTTCTATCTATGTACAAGATACTGTGTTACCTTTGTGAGGAAATATCTAAGAACTGTGCTTGAACTTAATAATGAAATTTGGTTCAATTCAGTGTATCCAGGAATAGGTAAAATTGCTGGTTACAGAATTGCATGCCAGCCCTGAGGTAAGATAGAAAAATTAATGTTCAGATTTTGTCACAGAGATTAATATAGCCCAGAAAAAATAATGTAGAAGTCAGATCAACATTTGACTCTAGAATTCTGCTTTTGATGTCAATTAAATGCACAAAAATAGAGTCATTAATATTTTCTTTAGGCGAATATACATAAGGAACAAAATGAATAGGAATTTCATGACAACAATAAAAATTCAGCTGGGTTTTGGTTAAAAGATAAAGGCAATTGGGGTGGAGAGTTTCTAGATTGGGCAGTTGCTACAAATGCATGTACCTGTAAGAATACAAGAAATTCTCGGTCCAATAGCTTCCATAGTCCAAAGGGAAACTAAAATTTGTATATTGGGGATGGTGGCAGGATGTGTTTGAAAAAAAGAGCTTAAACTGTTGGTGAACAGTGCTAAAGAGTGTCATTTTTATTTAGATAGCTGGAGAAAGTAATTAGAAGAAATTCCTAAATGTCTTTAGTGTAAACTAATGATAATGTTTGACATTTACTCTAACTTTGATAGATATGAGTACGGTATTGAAATCATCAGATCTGTAATCATGGATCTATGATCAAATCTAAAATCACATCACCAGTGTAACTGAAAAGTTAAGGTCATCTTGGTAATCATGCATTTTATCTATAGAAGAAAAAGAAATTTGCCATGTTGACTCTAGCTATATGCTTCCTATGATATGGAGAAATTAGATATAAGTATAAAGAAACCTAATACCATGGTTTAATTTTTCTGTTATTTCCCTAAAAAGTGCTGAATGTATGCATTTTTTTCATGAGTGTTACGTGTAGAAAAAAACCTTCATCATATCTCTCAGAGATGTCTTTGAGATATCTCTGCGATATTTCTCTCAATGAGAAAGAGGGGGGGAGGAGAGGGGGAGGCCACGAGCTTATGTATCTCAGCATCATTCCAAAGGTTCTCCCTTTATTGGTCGCTGGGAATAATCACTGACATTCTACCTTATCATAAACAAATACAAAACTATACCACTTGGTAATGCAATAAAGAAACAAGCATTTAAGTAGAGAATAAAAGAGGAGGAGGGACAATACTTTCTATGGGAGGATTAGAGAGAGCATTTCTAAGGCAGTGATTTGGAAGCAGAGAAAAGAATAGAGACGAAATGCCTGAAATACAAAGACTAAAAGAAGACTAGTTTTAGGTGGTATGGTAGTTATCCATCCTGCTTAACCATTTGCTTTGAAATTTATCAGCTGAAAAAAGCCCATCTTTATTGCTCACAGTTTCTGCAGGTCACAAACCCAGTCTTGCTGATTACTGAGGTCCCAAGGTCTCTCAGAAGGTTGCAGTTTCACTGTTAGCTTGGGGTGCTGGCTGAAGGAAGGTTCCACTGAGGCCCTAGAGACTCCTCCTTACTGATATTTATGTCTCTGTAGCCCTCACCCCTTGAAAGTAGCCTGGGCTCAGCAATTTGATTCTAATGAATAGAACATTAGTGATCAAATGTCATTTCTGTGACTAAGTTGCCAAAGCACTTAATGCTTGCTCCTATTGGCTCAGAGAGAAGCAGCCACTGTATTGTGAGCTGCTCTTTCCAGAGGGGCACATGGCAAAACCCTGAAGGAGGACTCTGGCCAAATAACACCAAAGAGCTGAGGCTGACAGGTATTATGGTCTGCCTACTATTGTTGGGAAGAAGACTCAAGTTCAAAGCATCTTGAGACAGGAAGTAGCTTGGAGTGTTCTAGAAGGTGTCAGGAGGCCATTGTAGCTGAAAAGAAGAAGAAGGAAACAAATTGCAATGAGATTAGAGCACTACATGGAAACCAAATAATTTACAGCTCTGTAGATAATGGTTAAAACTTTGGAGTATTAAGAATTCCTTCCAGAAAATCTTCCTTTTAACGCAAGTGTATGTGTTTTTATTTTTCAAAAACATGAGTAAAAAAATGTTGACTGTATCTAAACTCATACATTCAGTGAACTAGGATAGCAGTGTAACCCTGAATCCTTACACACACACATATATCCAGTGATGAAGAAACTATGAATTATGCATGTAACATTTCTCAGCTTCTCACAGTTTTCACTGGAGCTTGCATTTCAACACTGATTGCAAACGGTCCATGAATCCATCCAAAGCCAGAAATGCTGAACAAAAGCTGCTGTTGCCTGGGACAACCCTAGCCCTTAAGCATGTTAGAGCATAAATTGTGTTTCGAGGAAATTTTACAGGGGATTTAAAAAAAAAAAACTTGTCCTTGCAAACTAAATATTTCACATAATTTGGAGTATCTTGTGGTGTTTTTTTTCCCAAGAATGTTGTTTGTGGCACCATTATAGAGATGAATTTTAATTTCCAATCAGAGCACGTGTTCACTGAAAGACTTGATCTTGTAATTTATGGTATTGTTCTTTGTATGCTCATCTCTTTCTGCCACAGAGGCAGCTTTTCAGGAAATTGTCCTACTTCCATACAGTCAGTGATGGAGCCTAAATATTTTCCATGTAGACCAAGTCTAGAGATTTGTTAGATACAGAGTTAAACACAAGAAAAGATATCAAAGTATTGAAAGAACAGTCATCAGTGGGGAAACAAAATTTAAGAGTAAAAACCCCCACAACAAATATTTTAGAAATCATCCTACTTAGTTGTATTCTATGGGGGTAACTTTTCTTTTTCTTTTATCATGTAAAGTATAATATTTTATTATAGAAGTAAGCTAATAATAGGATTTTCCTTAACTCTGTCCAGCCACACATGAGCAACTTGAAAGTGGGATTATAACATTATTAAGTACACAATGTAACATAGTGATTCCTGGGAATATTATTTCATTTTAGATCATGGATCTTTATGTTGTTTAACATTAGTGTTTGAAACATTAATTCATTATTTTTATGTGTCATAGCAACCTATTAACAAAGAGCTAATTGAAGAATAAGAAATATGTATCAAGTTATTCCCTGAAACTCCCTTTTTATGTAATTGTTTCTCCTTTAAAGAGAACATTATCATTCTCACAGATGGTTGAAGTGATGTATTGTGGGAAGTTAAACACACTTGGCTTTTTCCCTGAATTTTCTACTTAGAAACCATGGCCACTCACCCCAGAAGTATTATTTAACTCTTCCCCAGACACTCTCTTAATCAATAGCAGTAGGATTCACAGTTGGAAAACTCTTTTTTTTATGGTCTCCAAACACCATTTTACTTTCTTTTTATTACTGTTTTAAATATCTGTAACATTATAAGAAAACAGGCTACAAGAGTATTCACTTTGAAGTCAGGGGTAGAATTTAAACCAGGACCACTTGTGATCATCTAAAAATTTAAATGCCATTATTGTTAAGACATAGATGTATGAATTGACACACCTTTCAGGAGCACTATTTCAACATATGTCTCGACATTTTACATGCACAGATCTTTATTAATTTAATTCCTATAAATTAATCTTAAAGGAGGGGGTAAAAATTTGTGCACAAAAATAAATATAGGAATATCTATTGCATTGTTGTTTACATTGATGAATAATTAAATGATATGTTCCTGTGAAATTGATAATAGTAATTAATACAAATAATATTAATAGGATCATTAGTAATATATCACCTTCATGGAGTTTTTATTATGGATCACTAGCATACTCAGCAATTTAATTTGTTATGTCGCTAATTTTTCCATATCCTAAAAATATATAGGTACTGTAATTATCCCCATTTTCCAGACAATGAAGCTGACTGAGCTATAGAGATGTTAAATACTGGTTTAATGTTGTGCAGCTAGTGAGTGGCAGATTTGAACACATATTATGAATTCGTATTATGAAGTCATTAAGACAAAAATAGGCTTGACATTTATGTACTAGCATGAATGATAGTTATAGATGAAATGTACATAATAGACCAATATGTTTACCATCCTCACATTTGTGGAATAAATTTATATATGAGTCATAAGCAAAAGGGTATCTAATCAATCTCATGTAAGTTGTGGAATATTTATCTACCTGTGCACGCTATCACTTATTTTTAGTGATGCCAGCCCATCACAGTGATTAACTCTTTTGTATTGTACAAAGATGAGGTAGAATTTGAAATCCAAAAAGAAGCAGAGTAGGGCAGAGAGATGACATAGTATTGGCAGTAATGGATTGCTAGGCTCACTATGTCTTTTTAAGTTATTTCAACATATAAAGTCTCCCTTTTTAGAAGACACCATGAACTGGACCTTTTCAGTTAAAATACTGTCCTAGAACTTTTTACTGCTCCAGAAGTCATTGTTGACATTGGGAACTTCCTGGTTCCACCAGTTTGCTTTCAGTGAATAAGGACATTTTTGTTTCTTTTGTTTTTATTTATCTTTCTCACCTATGTGAATTTTAAACATTTGTATTATAAATGTGCTAATGAAGACATGTAAAAGTATAATGAAGCTTGGCTAAATTTGCTTTCTGACTCAGTCATGAAAGTTAGCTTGCAAAAAGTAAATCTGGACTAAGTGAGCAATATGTATATGATATACATAAGCATTGGTTATGTGTATGATATTTACATGATATTATTGGTTCGTTGAATGATTGTCAGTCGAAGACAAGGTTTCATCATTATTTCAATCACGATTCCTACTGGCAAAAATATTTTTTAATATTTTATTTGTAAGTGATTTGCAATGAGCAATGTGTTAGTATGAAATTATCTCATAATAATAAATGTACTTTCTCATATATATGTCTATATGAACGGATACTGTACATAATGCATAGTGCGTGTGCTGTGAGCGCGTGTGCACACACACACTACATAATACACACACACACACATTCTTTTGCCTCCTCTCCCCCACGTCATTTCCTTCTACACTAATTGTTGGTTGGTACCATACCAGCTACATTGTGGGTTTACCTGAGGGAATCCATGGGGTTTTATTTGAATACATCTGAGATGTAATTCCTAGTATGCAACTCAAGTAGTCCATAGTAATTATATTCCCATAATACTTTGGGGTGCTCAGGACTCCAGTATTTCTATTCCATAAAATAACTGTTTTGGGGAGAGATATCTAAATGGTGAAATATTGAGTTCCTTCCTTTAAAAAAGTGAAAGAGGCAGCAATAGTTCGAAAAAACAATACTGCTCCACACATTGTAAAATCAATACCACCATAGCCTCAGTGAACAAGCAGAGGAGAGCTGTGTTCCAGTCTTCAGGGACATTTTACTCTACTACTTTGAGTATAAATGCCTTGTTATGAAAGAGAAAGAAAAGAAAAGCCCAGCAATGTCTAGAAGAGAAAGATACATCACATTCCCCGGTGAATTACTAACAAGGAAAGTGCATTAACGTGTTTTTCATGCCCTACAATAACATTTATAAATGGTTTTAAGTCCTGAAGAATGACGATACCCCACTTCTTAGATTTTGAAAATTATATGTAAGAATAATTCTCAAGATTTCAAGGCACATTTATTTTTTGCCTTTCAGGTGCTACATAATCATCTTGCCAAAATTGCATTTATGTTGGTTACTTCCTCAGAATAATTTATCATATTTTGTACTTACCCTCTAAAATCGGTGCTTTTCATTTGCTTAAAAAGCATTCTTGTTAAATGTTCTCTCTTAACAATTTTTTAGAAACAAAATGAAATTACTTTTGATGTTTACTAATTTGACATCATAAAAGAAAGTAGGCTATTGCATGCTTCCTGCATTTATTTGTATAACCTAAATATTTTTTTAGATCCTGTCCATGTCACACATTGTGCTGTGAACTGATGAGTGAACAGCCAAAACATGTAGCAAGCTAGGAGAGAATATTTCATATTGAATTTATAGGTCATATGGAGAAAATATAAAATAAGTATACTAGAATTTAGTGAAAGGAATGCTGTCATGATTCTAATGCTTTGAGAACAAAACATCAAATGTATTTCCCTGAGCAGCTTGGGAGAACTGAACAAAGAGGTAACATTGTGATGGAAGAACAGGAACTTTCTGAGCAGAGCTGTACCATTCTCATGCCTACCACAGGGCCTTTGCACATATTCTCTCTATATTCTACCTTCCTCGGGTGAACCAATAATCCTTCATGTATCAGCATTACTATTGTTTTATCAAGGAGGGCTTTCTCTGGCTCTTCAAATGTGATCAGTCTTCCATTCAAAAAGAATATTTATTTGGGGATAAGTTGGAGGTACAATCTTTTGCTTTTTATAAGTTCTCTCACTTTGCAATTATACAAAATGTGTGTGACTAATTAATTAGTGCCTCTTTCATACTTCACATGAAAGCAGACCCTTATTCTTACACCTTGAGTTTCTGGCAGAAATCTTGGCAAGTAATAAATGGTCAGTAAATATTAGTCAAATGAATGACTGAATGGAATTTGTTCAGGCTCAGTCTCCTCATTCACCAAATGATTTAATACCTGCCCTCTCTCTGATGAATTACGAGCTATGAGATTTTAAGATGTGATTGTGTTTTAAACATAATGTGCAGTTGTCATTACTCTCTGACTAATATTAGCTCAATATTCAGTCTCATTTTGCCCATCTTTTGAAATTCACTAGTATGAAGAATCTATTTATTTTATGTTCAAATCTCTCTAGAGTTGGTAAATTAAGATCACTTGCCCTCTTAGTTGTAGTTTATATCCTTAGGATTTCTTTATGGTATTTTTAATAATCCTACTTCTTTATTATCATCACAATGCACAAAGGTAAATTATAGCTCAGGGAAATTGTAGTAGGATTTCCTATAAGTATAAAAATCTCCAGTATTATCAGCACTCTTTCTCTATTTTTCTCTGAGACCTTAAAAAATATTATCTAATTTGTTCTCACACATTCCTTGGAAATATGTTAACATTGTCTTTTTTGATTTCTTGTTATTTTCAAATTTATTTTAATAACCCTACATTTTTCAGTAAATAATTATTGAGTGCCTACCATGCACAAGACAATGCTTAAGGTGTGTAGTAGATTATACTACACTTTATATAATCACAGGTTAAAACATCTTGCAATTCCTTAAGTAGCAATTTCCATTCCTTTTACATAACACAGGTAGAAAATCATTTTCCTTGTGAATGTATAATTAGCTTAGTTTATGCCACTGTTAGCACTTTATCTCAGTTCCAACATTACCATCAATTTAGATCCAGTGTACATATATACTTACTTTTTTCCCCCCTTTCATTCCGTTTTCCCTTTTACTTGTAATAAGAAAACCAGTTTTCGGTTCAGACATTTCTAACTACTCATTTACATTTCAGAACTAGATTGTTCTCCTGCCTTCACACATTCAGGTTTTTTTTTTTAACCAGTCTGATAGTTTTTAATTTGATCATGTTTTGCAGGTCATGAATTCAATTTCTAAATACTTTACCATTTTCCATTTTCTCAAATAGAAAAATGTTCTATCCATCAATTGTTATCTCCTTATCTTCAGAGTTTCTTTTTTCCATTCCTCCCAATGCAAGGTCAATGTTTGTAAAATCTGCTTTTTACTAATTAAATCTGACATCATTTGATAATATCAGTGCTACTTAAATATATAAATTCATCACCAGATGAGTCCACCCTGGTGATTTGAATCAATAATGAAGAATATATTTACAAAAAATAAATTATATGTATTATTTTAATAATTTTTTTAAAACGAATTTTTCCAAACACTGTTACTACTTTATGACTTGGTCAGATATGTTCTGTCTGGCTCTCTTCAAAGAGAATAAGACTGATCACCTTTTCAAAGGATGTGTGCACATTTTATCAATATTACATCCTTTTAATTAGAATGTGCTGAATCCAGCTTCTTAGGAACAATCTCTGCTTTGTTACTGAGAAACATGAATTTTAGAGGGAAATAATCAGTAGCTTAAAAGGATATATATTCAGCTAGCATTAATTTTATTGAAAGACCTAACCTCCCTCTAGGAAACAACAACAACAACAACAAAAAATCAATCCCTATTGATGAAAATAGGTATAATGAGTAAATATTATCATCTAGTGAGAAAGACCCGACATCCTCCCCAAGGTATCAAGACAGGCTCTGGAGGGATTACGGCCCATTTTCTACTAGACTTATGTACTGAGAAAATTAAAAATGCAAATGGCAAGGAGATGTCCTTGACTGCAAAAGCACCATCAAACATAATGAATTTGAAGACACCAAAGAATAATTATGATGTTATTAATAAAGAAATGAAGCTCCAATTTTATAATTAAATGGGAGAACCCCACTACTAGTTATTGGAACTGATGAACAAATCTAGTAGATATTAGAGGCGCTCGATGTACATTGTCACGTGTCTTCTTTCTTTCAGACAAAGCCTAGTTTTATATCCACAAGGGCATTGAGTAAGATGATAGCATCATTACCCTTTGAAGCCTCATCAAAAGCTTGGCCTCATGGCAGACATTGTGGGTTCAAAACAAAAATGTGGCTGTGACTCAAGGCCAACTTTCTTTAGGTCCTTTGTGAGAGTTTTTGCTTGCCAGTATCAACTCAAACAGCCTCTGCTGTGGGCATCGGTGAGGATGCAGCGGGGACTACATCCTGAGTACGGTTATACGTTGCAGAGAACAAACTCAGGGATGCAATTTTACCTTAGCATGGCCTTCTTTCCTTCCTTTGCCTTGATTGACTACAAAGAAAAGAAGATTAAAGATAGGATGGTTGGTTGCCAGTCTAGTAGGGTGTGGTTGAGAAAACCACTGATGAAAAGTCAAGACTATGTTTTCTGTTCAGACTCTGAAACTAATTAGTCCTTTGGCTTTAACCATTACAGTAAACTTTTGAAGTCCTGTTTCCACACTTTAAGTGAAGGTATCTGAATTGTTTCATGCTGCATACATGTGGATTCCTACAAGAATTAAAAAAAAAAAACCCAAAAAACAAAATTTTGTGTATCTTTCTAAGAATTTAAAGAGTTAATCCAAATGGAATCAATGTAGCATAAAGATTATGAAATAGGGCCATGAAAACTAGGTTACCATTCTTCAGTGGCCCCTGGAAAAGGCAAAAATGGAATCTAATCTGATCTCTAATCATTTTTCTAACTGTAATATTTAGAAAGCCCTACATACCTCACCTGTATAAGACTGGAGTTCTAATATTATCTGTTTCTGAAGACTATGAGGTAGGTTACAAGCCACATAGTAAATAGAAGCACCCATAGGGAGTGCACAATAAACAGTGCTACTGCTGCTAGTGCTGGTGTTATTAAATTTATTAAAGGATTCCATCTTATTTACTCTTAGGCAGCTTTTTTGTATTTACTGTATGCCTGATGTAAGATGTTGCCCTTCTACAACCATCAGAATTGAGTTTGAGAGGCTGAACCATCCAGGGCTCAAGAAAGGCTAGACTTTGAGAGCAGATAGTCTCTAAAATCAATCACTGGGAAAGAAAGAAAGAACAAGAAAGCATTACTATTAGCAGTGATCCACAAACTATAACTTGTGGGCTGAATGCCACCTCACCATTGCCCATTGACCTGTTCTGCCATTAAAGATTTCTGGACCACAGGCTCATTGAGCATTTCCATCCTGCCTACTGCTACCTTGATGCTATAGCAATGGTTTTCAGTAGTTGTAACAGAAACCATGTGGCCTGCAAAAGTGGAAACATTCCCCACCTAGCCCGTGACAAAATTTTCAAACTTCCAAAGTTTACAAGGCAGAGTTTAAGGAACTATTTGGGAGAACACAGCCTCAAAGTCAAGCAATGATTATCAGATAAAGTAGCAAACTCTAGTAACCAGAAAAATAAAGTGGGTATAAGTAACAAGACTTTTGGAAATTTATGTTTAAGGAAAAAAAAAAATCTTACAGAATCCTACTAGCATGTGACTGACCGTCTCACAAGCTTGACTTGGTGTACACAGGTGGATAAGGCAGCTGTAAGCAGCTGAAGGCAGGCTCAGACATAAGAAACAACATCATGGGCTAGTGACTGTCTACCAGCTGCAAAGATCCATGAGATCTCTCTGACAGTGAGTCCAAACTCAGTGTGTGAATGTCTAGCAATAGATTTGTAAATTGTAAAGGAGAGATCTAAAGGAAGCTTTCCCACTCTTTAAGACATACAGTACTCCATGATAATATATTCTCAGCAATTCATAAGTAAACTTTATTTTTTATTCTGACCTACCGCAAATGCACAGATTTGACCAGCCAAAGACTTTCTTCTCATGGCATAAATAATTTTCATCTTTCTCTCCAATTTATGAGAACTATCATTTTCTCAATTTTACCGACCAAATTCAATAAAGCATCCAAATAACTATATGCAGATTTTTTCATAAACACAAAAGGTTGATAATATAGAAACTAGATCACTGATTTGCTTCCCAAACCTCTGTGAGACTGTTCACTGTGTCCATTGTTCATTTATGCGTAAAAGAAGAAGTTCATTGCATGCCGGTATAAAGGAGTGTTAATGCATGGCAAATGAAAGTGTTTATTTTTCAAAAATAAAATGCATTTTAAAAATTTGATTGGCACCCATATGATAGCATTTTAAAAACTGTATTGGTACATTTTAGGAATACATAATAGTAACAGTCATCAATGGGATTTGTACCTATACAGTATATATTTTGATTTCTTCTTTTTCTTCCCCTTCCTTTCCCCTTCCTTGGACCCTTCTTCCTCTCCTTATTTACAGAAACTTTGTTCCCATTTTTTCCTACTATTCTTTTTTCCCTTTTCTCTTCTTTCCTTTCCCCCATCCTCCTCCCTACTTCCTCTTCCCATTTGAACATTTTCTTCCTATTTCACAATATCTATTATATATTTTGGCCCTTCTTTACACTTTTCATTTGTTGCACCACAGAAACTTTGTGATATTTGAACATGTGTGTCTGGTTTATTTCAATTAAGAGTATGGTCTCAAGGTACATCCATTTACCTAAAAATGTCTCAAGTTTGCCCTTTGTGAGTAGTACTCCATTGTAAAAAAGAACCACATCTTCTTTATCCATTCATTGCTTGATGGGCATTTGGATGTTTCCAAGATTTAGCTATTACAAACTGTGCTGCTATAAACATGGGTGTGCATATATTGCTGTGGTATGATCCTTTTAATTATTGTGGGAAAATATCAAGAGGAACAGCTGGGTCAAATCAAACTTTTAGTTTTAGTTTTTAGGGGAATCTTCACATTGATTTTCACAGTGGTTGCACTAGTCTATACTCCTACCAACAGTAGAGAAGCGTTCCTTTGCCCCACATCCCTGTCAGCGTCTGTTATTGGTTGATTGTTTGATAATAGCCATTCTTTCTGGAGTGAGATGGAATCTTAGTGTTGTTTTAATTTGCATTTCTCAAATGACGAGTGATGTTGAACATTTTTTCGTATGTTTATTGCCGTTTCTTCTTCTTCGTCTGAGAAGTATCTGTTAATTTCAGATGCCCATTGTTGGATTACGTCTTTAAATTTGGGGGAATCTGCTTTTGTTTTTCTGAGTTCTTTATATATTGTATATATCAGTCCTTTGAGGAGCTGGCAAAAATTTTTGGTGGCAAAAATTTTGGGTGGTCTCTTCATTCTATTGGTGGTTTCTTTTGCTGTGGAAAAACATTTTAATAAGATGAAATCCCAGTGTTTGATCCTTTGTGATAGTTCCTGTGCGATTGGGGCTTTGTTCATAAAGTCTTTGCCTACACTTGTGTCTTTAAGAGTTGTAACTATTCTATCCTCCAACAAATTAAGCTTTTCTATTTTTATATTTAGATCTTTGATCTGTTTCAATTTTAGTTTGGTGCATGGCGAGATGTGGATCTAGTTTTAGTCTTTGGCATGTGGAAAGCCAGTTTTTCCAGCACCATTTATTAAAGAGGCTATCTTTCTTCCAGTGAAGATGTTTGGCCCCTTTGTCATAAGATAAGGGGCTGAGTGTGTTTGGAGGTGTTTCTGCATCTTCTAGTCTGTCCCATTGACCCTTGGGTCTGTTTTTTTTGTGAGTACCATGCTGTTTTTATCACTGTAGCTTTGTAGTAGAATTTGAGGTTAGGGATTGTAATGTCCCCAGCTGGCCTTTGTTGCCCAGTATGGCTTTCACTATTGTAGAACTACTCTGGTTTCACATGAATCTTAGGATTGTTTTTTCTAATTCTGCGAGGTATGCTATTGGTATATTCCCTGGGATTGCATTAAATCTGTATGAAAATATTGAAAGTATGGCCATTTTCACTATATTGGTTCTTCCTACCCAAGAACAAGGAGTATCTTTCCTTCTATTTCCTGATACCTTCTTTGATCTCCTTTTTCAGAGTACTATAGTTTTCAGTGTGAAGGTCTTTTACTACCTTCATTAGATTGATTCCACAGTATTTCATTTAGATGCTATTGTGAAAGGTGTCATTTCCCTGATTTCTCTTTTGGTGGGTTTGTATTTGTGTACAGGAATGCTATTGATTTTTGAGTGTTAACTTTGTATCCAGCTACACTACTAAATTTGGTTATTAAATCTAGAAGTCTTTTGGTGAAATTTTTGTGTTCTTCTATGTAGAGTATCATGTCATCTGCAAATAATGATGATTTAATTTCTTTCTTTCCTATCTTTATTCTTTTTGTTTCTTTCTCTTGTCTAATTGCTCCAGCTAATGTTTCCAGAACTATGTTGAATAAGAGTGTTGATATTAGACATTCTTGTCTTGTTCCTGATTTTAGAATAAAAGCTTTCAGTTTTTGACCACTTAGTATGATGTTGGCTGTTGGTTTATTATAGATGGCTTTTGTCAGATTGAGATACAGACCTTCTCTTCCATTTTTCTGTAGGACTTTTATCATGAATGGTTGTAGAACTTTGTCAAATGCTTTTTCTGGATCCATTAAGATGATCATGTGGGTTTTGTCCTTGGCTCTGTTTATATGGTGCATTACATTTATTGATTTTAGTATGTTGATCCATCCCTGCCTCCCTGGAATGAATCCTACTTGGTCTTGGTATATAATCTTGATGATTTGCTATATTCTGTTTGCCAGTATCTTACTGAGGATTTTTGCATCTATGTTCATCAGGGAGATTGGAGTGTTGCTCTCCTTTTTGGTTGGATCATTCTCTGGTTTTGGTATCAGGGTAATGCTTAGTTCCAGGAATTGCGTTTGCTTCCCTTTCAATTTTATGAAAGAGTTTGAGGAGTAGTGGCATTAAATCTTTTGTAAATTTATTGTACAACTCAGCAGTGAATTCATCAGGACCTGGGCCTTTCTTTGTTAGTAGGTTTTTAAGTACATCTTCAATTTCATTGACTGTTCTTGGGTTATTTAGAATCTTTATATCTTCTTGATTCAGCTTTGGTAATTCATATGTATCAAAGAATCTGTCTATTTCTTCTGTGACTTCCCTCTTGTTAAAGTACGTGTTCTCAAAGTAGGTATTAATGATCTGGATATCTGCAGGATTTGTTATGATTTCTCCCTTTTTATTTCCAATTGTATTGATTTGAGCCTTTTCTTTCCTTTTTTTAAATAAAGTTGGCCAAGGGCTAGTCAATTTTATTTAATCTTTTAAAGAACCAACTTTTCAATTCGTTCATTCTTTTTATTGTTTTCTTAGTTGACATTGTATGAATTTCTGCTCTGATCTTTATAATTTCCTCCCTCATATAAACCTTGGGCTTAATTTGCTCTTCTTTTTCTAGAAACTTGAGGTTCAACATTAGGTTATTTATTTGAACTCATTATGTTTTTGTAATGTGGAAATTTACTGCTATAAATTTCCCTCTTAGGACTGCTTTCATTGTGTCACGTAAGTTCAGTATGTTGTAGTGGCATTATGGTTTAATGGTAGAAATTGTCTGATTTCTTCCTTAATTTCATCTGTGACTCATTGCTTGGTCAGTTTCCATGAGCTTATGAAATTTTTGGGGTTTATTTTGCCATTTCTAATTTCATTGCACTATGGTCTGATAATATATGTATGGGATAATTTCAATTCCTTTGTATTTATGTAAGTATGTACTATGGGCTAGTATATGATCTGTTTTGGAGAACATCCTGTAAGTAGCTGATAAGAATGTGTATTCTAAAGTCATGGGGTGAAACACTCTGTAGGCATCTATTAAGTCCATCTGTTAAAAATTTTGATTCAGTTTTGATATTTCTTTGTTGATAATTTTTGTCTAGTTGATTTTTCAACTTGTAACAGTGGGGCATTGAGGTTCCCCATTACAATTGTATTAGTGCTTATTTGATTTTTTTTCTGTCTGTTAATATTTGTTTTATGTATTTGGGTGCACTGGTATTTGGTGCATATATTTATGATCTCTTCCTTTGAATTTTTTCCTTTGTTTCTCTTTATCAGTCTTGGTTGAAATTTTCTTTGTTTCCAAATAGAATACCTGTCTCTGCTTTTTTTTCTGGGCTCCTATCAGATGGAGTATTATTTTCCAACCTTTGATTTTTAGTTTATGAATTTCCTTTTGAGTTAAATGTGTTTCTTATATGCAGTATATTGTTGGATCTTGTTTCTTAATCCATCCTGCCAATCTGTTTCTTTTGATGGGTGAATAGAGAACATTTATATTGATGATTATAACTGATATGTATGGGTTTACCCTTGTCATATTATATTATTTTCCTGATTTTGGTTCCCTTTCTTTCTCCTCTGTTAAATTAATTGGCTTGCCTGTTGGATTCATTCTGTTGGGGTTCGTGGAGTTGTCGTCTTTGTTATCTCTTTCTAGAATATCCTTCAGAACATTTTGGTATGCTGGTTTTGTGGTCATGAATTTTTTCAGGTGATCTTTGTCATGGAAGTATTTTATTTCTCCATGAATTTTGAAAGATAATTTTCAGGATATACCAATCTGGGTTGGAGGTTGTTTTCTTTTAGGGCTTGAAATACTGCACTCCAAGCTCTCTTTGACTTAAGGGTTTGTGCTGAGAAGTCTGCTATAATTCTTATGGGCTTTACTTTATAAATGACTTTCTCAATATCTCTCTCTCTCTCTGCTTTTAATATTCTCTTTTTGTGTTGACTTTCCAGAATCCTGATTATTGTACGCCTTGAGGTAGGTTTTTTTTTATCATGGCTAATTTGAGTTCTATATGCCTCACTTATCCATATGTTAATTCTTTTATCCATGCTTGGCAAGTGTTTTGTCTTTAGTGCTGTGAATGTTTTTTTTAAAAATGTTATTTATACTACCTCCTGCTTCTACATTGACTTTGATCAATCTTATGTTATTTTTCTTTGCATCATCTAGTAGCTATTGGATTGGTTTTTCATGAACTCTTATTATTTTTGCAAAATCTTCCTTTTCATGATCACTAATCACAGTCCTATCTTCTAGATCTGATATTCTGCCCTCACATTGTTTCATTCTGCTGCAAATACTTTCAATAGAATTTTTTTATGTTCTGGATATGTGATTGAATCTATTTCATGGATTCCACTTATTTCTTATATTGGTCATTCAAAGTTTCCATCATTTTCATAAGCTCCTCTGTTTTTTGTCTGTGTCTTCTCTAGATTCACTAATCATGCTCCTCACTATGGTCATCACCTTTGGTATTATCTGTGAAATATTTATATGATTATTTCTGATTTGATTTTTTTCTAGAGCTTCATTCATTTGCTTTCTTACTTCTGATGTTACCACTTCAGAGAGCCCAAGCGGTTGCGTTTCAAATTGTTCCTCTTCATTGTCCCCTGGGTTTGCCTTTGAACTGGAAGTCTGAGCTTGAATCTTGCTTCCATGTCTTCTCATTTTCTATTCTTTGTCTTTAGTTTAATTTCTGCACCGATGTTTGTAAATTGCCTATAGTAGGTATCTTTATTGCTAGTATCAAGAACCCTTAAGAAATGACTACTCAGAGATGTCTTCAAGGTGTAGCTGAATTTTGGGTTTTGAGTCTTTTGCAAGATCCTGCCTCTTGAATTAATTGAAGATCAGAAATTGCTGCTTATTTGGCCTTGTCCTTGATTCTTTGGCAGTGGCCTATCGTATTGTTTATGATCCCTAGGCAATCTCAGTATTGGCATAGAAGGAAGAACAACTGATCAAAACAATTATGTCACCTTGGAAAAAATAGTACAATCAGCAATAACAATAGCATCAAACACACCCTAGAAAACGACAAACTCTGGTAACTATTAGTTTGCTAACTTTAACCATATGAACAGGATTTGAATTTATATAACCAAATCTAAAACAAACCAGAAAATGATGTACAGTAAATATCTCCTTAATATGACAATTTTACATTCAGAAAATTTAAAATGGGTTAGGGGAAAAAATGCAGAAATACAAGAGAAAGGGATTAGAAGCAAGGCTGAAGGACAAAGGAAGTTTGCACAAGCTTTGGCAACTGGTGAAGAAGACAAGAACGAAAGAGAGAAAAAACACAGAACAAAACAAACAAAAAAACCCCCCTAGAAACTGTTCTCACTTGTATAAAAACAAGAATAAACAATCACTAAAAAGAGAAAAAAATAGAAAAAATTAAAAATAAAAATAAATTAAAAAGCAAAGAAAGGAAGAAATGCAGGGGAAATAAATGTCCACTTCAGCTTGTGTCTCTGCTGTTACTGGATGACAGAGGGAGCAGACATAGCCCAGATCTTTCTTGATTAATCACGGTAAGCCAGCAATAATATTATGGCAAAAGTGGCTAAGTCCGGAAAACCTGGCCCTTTAGTCCCAGTCATGTTTAGAGTACTTCTGGTTTCTGGCTATGAGTCTTGGACCTGAGTTTTTCGGCCTGCAAAACTCCAAGTGCCTCCTGCAGCTTGAACTCAGCTCCCCACAGGATTGAATTTGGCTTTTTGCAGGTTTGAACTTGGCTCCATGACCTCCTGCCAACTTGAACTCAGCTGTGCCTCACCCTGACATTTGGCTCAACTAAATGGAGCCAACCAGCAGCTTCTCTGACTTCTGATTGCCATTGGCCCCTTTCCAAAATGGCTACTCACCAGCTGCCCTTTCCTGGGGTATGTCTGAACCCAAAAAGTTCACCAGCCATTGCAGTCTGCAGTGTTCACTGCCCCACCCACTGGTGTGTTTCTCCTTGGTGGCCTCTGGTGTTATCAGTAGTTACTGTGCCTCTGCAGGTTTGAGCCACCCCTCCCAAACTGGGAGCCACCTCCCTCTTCTGTGTTGTGGTCCCTCTCATTGATCTCCCTGTGGGCTCCCATTCTGGATTCAGATCCTTGCTGGGTTCCAGGGAACTATTTCCTTACTCCTTCTCTTCCTCACATTGTTATATTTTAGCATCTGGATTCCAAATATCAGGGAGGCTGTTTCTCTGCTGCCCACCATTCTGCCATCTTTCTAGAAGTCCGATAATATTTTTTTTACTTGTTTTCAGGTATTTGTAAGAATATTGAATGCATGCAAATGAAATACAATAGGTAGGGCTGGGGGGTGTAGCTCAGTGGTGCTGCACCTGCCTGGCAAGTGCAAGGTCCTGAGTTTGATCCCTGGTACCAGAAAAATAAAATAAAATGGGTAATCACCCTTCACAATGCAGTTGTTACTTTCAGATTACATACTAGGGAAACTCCTAGCTGACCACAGAGATAAGGGTGGATGTTGGAAAACATTTAGTCCAATTTTGAGGTCCTTGAGAAACCTAACTAGAGCCAAGAATGTTGGCAGATTCCTATAATCCAAGCACTCTGGGAAGCTGAGGCAGGAGGATCCCAATTCTGAGCCCAGCCTGAGCAACTCAGCCACTTATTGAGACCCTGTCTCAAAAAAAAAAAAAAATTTAGAAACACAGCTCAATACAAAGGACTTGGGGTCAGTCCTTAATGTGACAAAATAAAAGAAAGAAAAAGAAGAAAAGGAAGGAAAGAAGGAAGAAAAGGAGGGAGCAAGGAGAGAAAAAGAGAGAGAGAGAGAGAGAGAGAGATTGATTGATTGATTGATTGATTGATTCAGGGAATCCTAACTAGAGACCTTTTTTATCCAGGACAGAGAGCCCTGAAAAGATTAGGCTTACATTTCTCTCACTGTCTTCCTCAACTTGATTTACTTAACTGAACAATTCACTTGTCTGCTTTATTTCAGTTTTAGAGCTGTGCCTAATTGTTTTCACCTCTGATAACACATTTCTTTTGAAGTACCTGTTGCTTATGAACCTTTTTTATTTCTGTCACATTGGGCAAGGGATAGAGAGATATGCCCTATTTTCTTTTTACCATTATTTTACTTAAATCCATTATTAAAAAATTCCAACTCTGATGTTTTTAATCAAGTATTATCAGCATATGTGGACTGGATTTGTATAATATACTCACTGGATTAATGTCTCATATCAGGAGTCATCACAAATGCTGGTGTCTAGACTCCCCTTTGAGGTTGTGAAGGTCTGAGTTTTAGAGATCAAATGGGAAACATAGTTTTTAAAAAGCCTAATCCAGCCATTACCACTAGATAATACTCAGTAGGAAGACATCAGAAGCATACCAAGAATCTGACCTGCAGGAACAATTGTGCAGTGACTCTCTTCCCTCCTCCAGAATCAAAGGACACCTTCTGATCATCTCCGAACAGCAGTGTGGCTCAGTGTCCAGTACTGTCAACTTCCAGTGAAACACAGCTGCAGAGTCTCCTAAAAACCTTCTGTGCCAGTAAATAATTTTAAGAAAATAAAACAAATATTATTATATCCATCAAAGGCCACACTTACTTTGTGAACCAATTTGATGCGCAGTTCTCACTGTGACTGCCTCAGGCAGGTTTGCTGTACTAAGACATGTAAGGGGACCAAGTCCGATATGACATCCAGAAGCAGATCTGACTCCTGAAATGATTATTGCACCCACCATGGCCACCAGGAGTCATCAGCCACCCTGAAACCATGAATGGGGAGGAGAAAAGGCTAATTATGACTCCATTTCAATTAAATTTCTAGAGCTAACCTGAGAGAGAGAAGAGTCTTTCACAGAGGTTAAGCTAAATTTGACCTCCCATTTAGGCCGACTGTGGTAGATATGACTACCCCATTTTATTGTATGAAGAAAACCAAGAGGCTTCCACCTCATTAAACAGGTAGGAAGAGACAACATCTGTGTCTGAACTGTGATTGCTCTGCTTCTAAAGACAACTTGTCCAGTGGTGGAGAACCTATGGCACCTGTGCTGCAGTGGGCACAAAGAGCCCTCTCTGTCAGCAAGCTACCCAAGTTGCCCCAGTAGCCCAGCATCGGATAACAGTTGGTTTTTTTCCTCTAAGCCACAACCTCAGTATTCAGGTTTAATTGCAGAGTTGGCCCTTTGTGATAAGTAAGTGGGTTTTTATTGTAATTGGGCACTTGGACTCTAAAAGGTTCACCCTCACTGCATTAGACTATCTTGGTGCTATGGTGTAAAAGGAGGTAAGACAAGAAACTTTGAAGTCCAGCTGCCTAGATTTGAATCTCCCTTCTTTCCATATAAGCTAGTGACCAGAGACAATGTATTTAGCTTTTGCTTTACCTCAGCTTCCTTTTCTGGAAAACAGAAGTAGTAAATCATAGAATTTACATAGGATTAAATTACTTTGTATGTGTAGATCATGTAGAACATATTGTTCATGTGTGTGCTATTACTACTATACCCTGTTTCATCCCCAAATCTACCCCCCTTTTCCTCAGAAAGAAGAATACTGAAAGGAAAAAAATTATATAAATTTCTGAATAATCAAAATATTCAGAGTTCATTCAGTTTATGGAAACAATAATATACACTGATACATGTGATTTTATATCAATTTATAAAATCAAGAATTAATTTTAGAAATAGTAATTCCACTTAGACTATGCTCCATTTTTGTTCCTCCAAATGAATGCACAATCTACATTAGAATGGCTTTCAATGTTTGAAGAAATGCAACTGTTCAGAAGTTTACATAGGGAAGCAATTTGGTTGGATTGAATAAGGTAATGCATAAGTATGTAAAACCCTTTCTCTGCAAATGCTGCTTTTAATTAGGAAGGGAGCTCTGAAAGAAATCCTAGTTATTATATCTACAAACTGAACTCAGACAGCTATTTTAATTGGAACAGAAAGAACCAAAATGCAGAAGATTTATCAAGGAAAGATTTTTAAAAAACAAAAACCCTAAGTTCACAGGAAACAACATTTTGTGTTCTTTTTCTTTACCCCAGCCCTGAGATTGGAATAATCCCCTTGTCAACTGGAGATGGATGGCATACGTTTGGGATTCTGCAGGGCATTAAATACTAGTTGCCATGTCAAACAATTCTTTTTAATAAGACTGAGTAAAATCAACATTTTTCTCCTTATTTCCTCAGTTGAAGAAAACATATATGTATGTTTGTGTGTTGGAGGAGCATTATTAGCTTCCATGCTTGGTCCTGTTTTCTATCCTTGCAGTTCTTAGTGTTTGTTGTGGTTCTAGTTCTATTGGAGAATTTTCTCTTCTTTTCAGAAACTTCTCTTACTTTTTATACATCAATCAAGAAAATTTTGACTTTGTTTCACCGTTTTTCTTCTTTCAGTCATTTTCTTGGAGAAAGTACACATTCGTGTTTTAGTTCATTTTCCATTTCTATAACAAAATACCTCAGGCCATGTACTTTACTAGAAAGAGATTTATTTAACTCACAGATCTGTAGGTTCAAGAACATGACACCAGCACTTGGGATCTGGTGAAGGCCTCGTGCACATGGCATCACAGTGGCAAGTGCTACTGCGGAAGAGCTCACTTGGTGAAACAGCAGTTGCTGGGCTAGGCTTTCACTTTTGTAAAAGCTCACTTTCATGAGGTCGGCCAACGCTCTCTGCATCCTGGGCTGTGTCCCACATGACCTAATCACCTCATCCTGAATCCTGCCTCTTAAAGGTTTTGCCACCTCTCAGCATCACCATGCTGAAGACCAAGCTTGAGGACAGGAATTTAGGGCACCAAACACCTCCACACCATAGCACTATGGTTTCTCACAAGTGGAATTTATCCCGTAGAAGCAGTCTGCACTATTGTGATAGCCAACGACAAGATGAAAGAGCAAGAGTAGGGGTTTTGGGCAAATGACACTGCAGAGGGCTGTGCTGTGGATGACTTCACCTTCAAATCAGTTGAGCACCAGCAGCCTAGTTCTAAAAAGACTCCACAACTGAGTCTTATCACCTTATCTCTTCCTCAGGTACCTCCAGTGTATGGGTCCAGATTAGCATATAACAAGAACTGAGTAATAGTCTTTCCATAGTAAATTCTATTATCTCAGGTACCCATGCTTGCTAATTTCCCGATCTACTACAGCCACGTCTTCCTCAATGATCCCTATGGGAATTAGGTGACTCTTCCCTAAAATACTCTGGTTTTTAAATCTATTAAGCCCAGAATACAGCAGTAGCAGCTGGAGGGGCGGTAGTAGTAGTAGTACCAGTGATCATATTCATAAGAGTAGTAAATTTTTATTGAGTGCTTACCGAATGCTAGGTATTATTCCAAGTGCCTTGCCTGTATTTTATTATTGAAGCCCTACAGCTCTCTGATAGAAAGAAACTATTAGTACCTACTGTATGGAGAGGAAACTGAGGCAAAGAGAAATGAAATGATTTGCCTATGGTTATGTAGTGCATACTACATAAGAGGATAGAAATCATTTGTCTTACTCTACAAGTAAAGCTGTTTTCCCTGCTTGATACTGTCTTATGTGGCATTTTGTGTATTTGTCCATAGTGGTATAAAAGTGCTGAGGAATTGAGAGTCTCATTACTACATCTTAATGACTCTGGAGTTCACATTTTTTGTTTGTTTGTTTGTTTGGTAGCGGGGATCCAACTAGGGTCCTTGTGCTTGCGCAGCAGGCGGCTAAGCCACTGAGCTAAATCTTCGGCCCTGGAGTTCACATTTTTAACTACTGTATAGTGGAATCTTCCTTAAAACTGACAGGTTTGGAGTATTGCATGAGGAGATGGTGTATTGGGGAAGAAAGTGTCGGGGGCCGTGTCTATGCAGTGTTACACTTTTGAGGGCACATGCTTTCAATATTGCTTCGAGGACTCCCAGTTCTGTTGCCTCTATTGCTGTTAGCCTTCCTAGGGTTGCCTTCACAGGTTTCAGCTATGTCTCATTTTACATATTTACTAAGCAAATTTCTGATCTTTATTCAACTAGGGCATTTTCTCTTGGGCAAAAAACATGCTGACCAGATACTCTGAATATTGGTCCCCAAGGCCATTCTGTTTCCCATTATCCATTATTTAAGTGACTTGCTGGTACCAATTAATGATGGGTGGGGGGTAGCTTGAGACAAATGTTTTTGTTAGTTTGTTTCTATCCCCTCTTCTAGGAATTAATCATCTCTAGATATATTGATAATTAGAAACATAGATCTGTCAAAAGAATGTACACATTGAAAATGATTTAGTACATTTGTGATACCACAGGTAACAATTTATAATTAAATGCTCACAATATTTTATTTCTTTGTAAATATTTTTATTAATATCTTTCTCATTCTAAGCTGTTATCTGGACAAAAGTATGGATTGTGTTTTTATTTTCCAATGAGTGCCCACCAACCATTTCTGAACACAGACGGCTTTTCAGAAATATTTTTAAAAATAAATATTTGTTGAATAATTGAAGTCTCTCATCTGAACCTTACGAGAAGTTTTGGATATAAGTAAAGAAAGTAACCTTATTCCTGTGTTACAGTTGAACAGACTAGAATAAGAGAAAGTTAAATAATGGCGCCGTGATATACGGTCACTGATCAATTATTAATTCCATGACATTTCAGTTTCTAGTTATTGATTTTTGTGCTATAATAAACAATGAGAGATATTTTGTAAATCCTCATGTTTAAACAATTTCAGGGACTGTCTTTACAAAAAAGCAAAAGAAAAGAAACATACAAGATTATAAATTCGAAATCATGTTCAGAGTCTTGCAGTCATTGTCAACAAGTAGGTTGACCTGAAACTTAATCTTCATTTGTTTTATATGAAATCTGCTTTTTATGCTATCTTTTATTGTAATAATCAGTCATTAAGGCCCTACCAGATTATAAAAGTAATATTGTTTTCCTATAGATTTCTTTCATGAGTTTGCTTCTCAGTATTGGCAGCTTCTATTTTTCCTAACCCATCTAGTTAGGTCAAGGCAATAGAAAGAGAATAATCATCAAACCAAGATTTTCTGTGTCTTGGATCTTTCAGTGGCTTGAGTCCCCAACTAACTTTAACAATGAAGAATGAAGGTAGGAATTAGGAATTCAGTTGGGCAGCTCAAGTAAATGAAAGTGCATAGGTAGTGGAACATGAACCATGTACAGAGAACTGAAAAGGGGAGAAGAGTTTAATGTTGGGAGCTGTAGGATGTCTAAAAAGAAATAATGGAAAGGCCAGGATTTAGCTCAGTGGCACTGTGTCTACCTCACAAGTGCAAGGTCCTAAGTTTGATTCCTGGTACTGAAGAAAAAAAAGAAAGAAAGAAAGAATGGAGAAAGAGGCTGGAAGGTAGATTTGGCTTTAATTATGACTACATATATTTATGGTCTATAATATGGTCCATGGTCCATATATTTATAGGTACTGCATTATGGTTTATAATTATGACCAAATATACTTGGACTTTAGATAGTTGGCCCTAGGAAGGCAGACTTTTGACTTAGGGAATGATATATTCAAAAACTATCACTAATACAAACCTCACCAAATAAAAAAATACAAACCTCAAGGGCCGGGGATTTACCTCAGTGGTGCCACTGCCTGCCTTGCAAGGGCAAGTGCAAGGTCCTGAGTTCAGTCCCCATACCAAAAAAAAAAGTCTACAAACCTCACAGAATGACAAAGTAAAATATCTTAACACTAAGATACAACGTGATCAACCATGAAACCAAGTAATTGGAATATCTTCAAAAATCAAAGATAAGATTTTTACTGTGCCACTGAAAGTAACTGCACTAAAATCATCAGCCACAAATCTTTTCCCTTTTTCTAGCATAGCTATTTTTGTGCAGGTTTTTTTCCCTACCTCATCTGCAGCTTTCTCCACCTCCAGAGCTTATTCTCAACGAGTTCCTTAAATTTCTATCATGTGTTGCCATCTTTTCCTTCTGTAGACTCTCAGTTGTTTTCATTGTCTTCATGGTTGTGCAAATCCATACATCCAGACTTTAAACATTTTCCTAGGCTTCATATTCATTTATTCAAAAATCTCCTGTCTGATAAGATTTCCAAATTTAGTGTTCTAAATATGAACACTAAATTTTCCCTATGTGTCTCCTCTAACCCAACCTACACAATCCCAGCCTTCTCTCTCAGAGAAATATATTTATACTCACTCAGATATTCATATCAGAAATCCAATAGTTAAATGGGTTTTCCCCCCATTCAGTTTATCAATATCTCATTATCCTCAAAATATATCTTGAATAAGAAAAAAAAGTGGCCTTCTAAGGATTCTGGGATACAGAGGTATCAAGGGTGGTAGAGGTTTTCGATCTTTTGAGCTACCACATAAAAGCAGATAACATAAAGAAAGCACAAACTAAAAATCTATGAAAAATCTTTGTAGTGCTATTAGGTGATGAAGGATCCTTGATTGCCGAAGATTAGTACACAGATTATGATCTTCTCAATAAAACAAACCAAGGCTTCAGATAGGGTTCATTTTATAGGGCTTTCTTATATGAATTATTATCATTAGGTGCTAAGTGGGAGGAAAGTGTCTTTTCATAAAAGTTTTTCTAGCTGGGCACAGTCACACATGCCTGTAATCCCAGCTAGTCAGGTAGCTGAGGAAGAGGATCATGACTTTAAAGCCAACTTGAGCAACTTAGTGAGACCCCCAACTTTAAAAAGGCTTGGGATATCGCTTAGTGGTAGAGTGCCTCTGGATTCAAATTCTGTTGCCACAAAAAAGTATTATGAGCTGAGCATGGTGGCACACGCCTGTAATCTCACCATTTGGGAAGCTGAGGCAGGAGGATTGCTGTGAGTTTGAGGCTACCCTGGGCTACATAGTGAGTTTAAGGCCAGCCAGGATTACATAGCAAGACTATCTCAAAACCAACAACAACAAACATATTATGAGAAATGAAATGCATTACAAAATTAAAATATCATCATTTTGTAACATCTGATGAATTTATTTACAAGGATAGCAAAAAATCAGGGAGTCATAGGAAATGTGCCTCCCTGTAAAAGAATGAAATAGCACAGATAATCTTGCTAATAGATGAAATCCGAGTCTAAGGAAGTCTCAGGATGCAGTTACCATTTTTCAGAAATGCAGAGGACAGAAGAATTCTTATGTTAAATAGCATCATGCTATGCAGTCAGCAATATCCAGAATAAGAAAACCCACATTTCAAACATTCTAACTCCTTTTGTAATGAAAGGCAAAGAAAAGAAAAGGAAGGATGGGAAAGTAATGATTAAAATAAGCTTAAAAATACATCAACTTTAAGAAGCAAGTGCATTTGACCCAAGTGTTGTGGCTAAAAATACATAGTAGGTGATATGCAATTATATAAAAGAAGAAGAGAAACAAAGGACAAAGTTGAAAACACTGCCTATTTGTGGGAGGAAGGAGTCTGAGTAAGTACAGGGTATGTGGAAGGTTTCTGAGTAGGCGGTCAAGTTCTTTTTCTTGTTTTGGGTGGTGATCACAAGGGCATTGCCTTGTAGGAACTTATGAAGCTACAGAGTTATTTTGCATGGTCTTAGATATCTATGATTCACTTTTTAAAAAATGGGTGAAACACCCTCTCCAGCCCTGCAGATCCCACTTTGGTCAAGTTGTGGTGTCTTCCTAGAAGCCTGCTCCAGTCTTCCTGATTCGTCTCCTTTTCTTCTCTTTCTCCTGTAGTACATTCCCCATACCACAGTCAGAGCCATCTCTTACAATCTCGATCCCATTGTACCACTCTGTTTTGTTTTTTAAATTTCTACATTTATTTTTTTTTAAATCTCTGGTATACAAGGAAAGAAAAGCAATAATGTTTTACACTACTGATGAATCCATGGCGGAATGTGCTGTTTAGAGGCGGAGCCTGGTTGAAAGGGAGGGGTCCCTGGGGGCGTGACCAGAGGGTGTGTCTTTCTCCTGGCTCCTCCTTCCCCTCCGCTCTTTCATCGCCATGATGAGAGCAGCTGTCCTGGGCCAGACCTTCTCACTGTGCTGCTTCAGCCAGGGAGCAGGCCAAGGGTGGACTGAAAGCGTGAGCCAAAATAAACCTCTCCTCCTTTAAGATGTGGGCGTTCAGTATTTTGTCCCAGCAACGAGAAAGTAACTAAGACAACTATTATGAATTCTTTCTTTCTTTCTCTTTTTGTTGATAACTTGACATTTCCATGTTTTAAAAATAATAACTTAAGATGATAAACAAGAAAAACCTTCAATTCATAAACCTTTGCAACACAAATTTAATGAAGCTCTAGGCCATAAAAAATTGGATATTCTGTAAAGTTCTGATTAATTGGAATCCCTAATAGCATCTTTATAAATTTCAAAATATATGCTGAAGAGACAGTCACTAAGCTGAGCCAAGTGATTTTGCTTCAACCAGAACTGCTTGGCCAACCGGGACTTCTAGAAGGATCCCACAATGTCCCTCAAATCCCCTACACCATCAACACCTGCATCTCTGCTGCCACTGACACTGCTCCATTAACTAGAACAGGAACATTCTATTCCCTGAGCTCCATAGATACTCATCCTGTTCTCCTGATGATGAAACCCAGACACCAAGACACGTAAGTTGCCCCAGCCTTCCTAACAAGTGGCAGAGATGAGACAAATCCTAGGTGTTTTGACCACAGAACTCACATCCTTAACCACTGCCCTCTGCAGTCCAGGTGTCAAATCCTTGAGCAAAGCATCTGAAAGATGGGAGGATCAGAGCAAGGCCAGAAGCCAGTTAAGAGTTTAGGGTGCTAGAAGATGAGGTGAGCCCTCCTAGAGGGCTTTTGATGTATTGCTGCACAGTTCTTCCTTTCACACATACTTAGTACTAGGTTCAGAGTGCTTAGTACTAGGTTTAGAGTAGAAAATAGAATAGACTTAGCGCTTGCCCCCAAGGAGCTTAGGACCCAAGACAAGTCAAAGACACATGTTCATTATTTTCATGGGTAGCTTTCAGTGTTGCATTTAGGAAAATCTTTGGCTGGCATGAGACATTCTCTAGAAATCTTTTTCATTTAGGTTTATTGCTCATTCATGATGGTACGCTTTGCAAATAGTTCACCATCAGTTGCTTAGCTCAAAATAATGAGCCACAATTGATCTTGAATGACTGAAAGAAAAATCTGTGATACTGAAGTTTGTCAAGAGATGGTAGAGATGACCCATCTCCAAGAGGCAAGGGTAGAAAGGATCTAATACATCACCATGTCTTCCATAAACTTTTTGTTTTTCAGTATCTACCATGTGTAGGGCACTTTGCAAGTCTTCTAGTAGATACAGAATTTGTTTTTCCTGTGTTGGGGATCAAATCCAGTGCTTTGCTTGTGCCAGGCAAGTGCTGCACCACTGACTACACCTCCAGCCCTGAGGAAATATTTGTGAATTAATGAAGGAGAAAAGAAATGGATACTTAGAGTCTGGCTTCAGAGAACTTGTAACTTCTGAAAGGAATCAAATGATTTCTACATTTCTAAACATTAAGGCCAATAGACAGTGGTATATTTGCTTTGACTTGAAAGGACTTGGACACAAGGGCACCGATGAGCTGCAATGCCTAGAATTAGCAGTGTTGTGGTGCTGGGAGAATTCCTTCAGCGGATAAGTAGTCTTTGCTGGCATTTCTTCTCAATAGATTCTATTCTTGGCACACAGAAAGCATCTCTAGATGTCCTGCAAAGAAACTGCCTGGGAGCTCCCAGGAAAGGATCTCGGTGGCCCCATTTCCGCTTACCCTCAGCCTGCTGGGGCTCGGCCCTGCGGTGGCACTTCCTTGGCTTCCTCTTCTGGGAAGTTCTGGCCATCAAGCCTGTGACCTAAACTTTGCTTGGACCCCACCTGTGAGGGATTCTCTAGCCACACGGTGGATACACATTCTGCTAGAACATCACTGGAAGGACAGAGCAAAGCTCTTATCATAATCTCACAAGTGACTTAGGACGCCTCAGCAGTCTTCTTCTTCCATGATTTCTTCTCCCCTAAACATAGTAAGGTTGACCATCTCTCAAAGATTTGCCAGACTCCTCCAAACAGAAGGAGAAACCAAAGGAAACAGGAATAGAACCAAACCAAGCAGTGTAGACAGCGAGATGTGCTCACCACTCTCCTTTTTAAAGCCCTCCAGTGGTTTCCTACTGAGAAGAAGCCCTATGAGAAGAAAATCTAAGCCTCTTACAAGGCCATCAGATGTAACCACAGGTCCACCTCTGTCTGAACCCCATCACCTCCCACTCTGCTCCTTCACCCCGCCATTGTCTCAGGCCCTGCCCCTTGGTCTTCCTCTCTGTTCATGCCAGCTCCCACTCCATCCATCATTTCAAATCTCCAGAGTGGCTTTCCTCAGTAACCAAATTATGCTCTCTTCCTTCCCTAGCCACCCTTTCTCTCACCGGTCTTTTCCTCTTTTCTTTGTTGTATGTTTTTATGTTGCTCACAGCATATATCACATTCTACTTGAAATAATTTGATTAATTAATAATCGATGTATTGTTATGTTCTACTTCCTATTGCTTCCTACCAGAATATGAAGTTTATTAACACGGAATCTATCTTATTAATTGCTTTATTTATATAAAATGTTTAGATCCGGATGTTTAGTATGCACCCATTATTTTTAAAATTAGAAATGAATGAACGAACAAATGAATAATTAAGAAAATAAATTAATATACACTCTTAGATCTACCTATGCTACCCTTAGACTACAACAAAACTCATCTGTACCAGCAACTTTGCCTGACTCTTGTAATCCTCTCTTCTCAACACACTAGGATGACACTCAAGCTTTTCCAAAGTTAACATATGCATTACTATGTCCTTCCTTAAGTTGCTGAAGGTGAAGCTACATTTATCTGTCTCTCTTGACCCAAAAGGATGGCCTTTCCCCCCCCCCAGGGTTTTTTGTTGCTGTTTCAGTCGTTGGTGGTGTTCTGTTTTGTTTTGTTAACCTAAAATTCTCTATTTAAAATTTAAACCAAAGACTGAGGCACTAAGGTGGCTCAGGCTGGAAAAGAGAGATATTAAAGCCATATGCTGAAGATATACATTAATATACACAGAGTAACAAAATAAGGGAGCCAGAAAGAAGAGAGACCAAAGAGTGAGTGTTGAGAACAGGGATCTGACACTGGGATCTTGAAGAATAGCATTGTTAGAATGAAGAAGACCTGAAAAAGGAATGTTTAGAAACATAGAGGAAGAACAGCACATATTCAGTGCTTCGTTAGCTCAACAAAGAAGTTTTTTCAAGAACTAGCCTGCTGACCCAAGCCTAAAATTGAAATTTTGGTGTTGAAATTGTTGAATAACTGAATAACCTAAGAACCCAGTTTCCAGGGTAGGGCAGGGAAGACAAACTGAGAATCAAGATAAAGCACTGTTTCATATTGTTCATAATGTATTGCAAGATTTCCTTCAGTATGTCATTCTTAAAAAGCAAGATGTATTCATCATTACATCAGATACACCAGAGTCTTAGTTACGGAATGAATCAGTAAATTAACAAATCAGATCAAAGACATTTTGAAGGAAATGGAGAAAAAAGCCTCAATAATGATTACACTGGATATTGTGTTAGATCACCGTAAATCAGAATTGTGTTGTGACCCATATATGTCTTACTGCTGATAGTCAAAAACAGCATGTGAAAGTGATCAATATGGATTTAGAGTAGGAGAGAAGCATTAACTGATATCCACATTAAAACAAATACTTTGTCAGAATTAGTTCAAAATCTACTTTGTGCATATATTTCTAGTCTAGCAATTAGTTGTTTTATTTGCAAATAAAGCACTTTCTACAAAGCACATTTCCATCTACATAACAAAGCTCAATAAAGTGTTTTATCCCCTGATGGCCACTATTTTTTAATCAGCAGATGTTCACTTATTTCTAACTAGGTATAAACATGGCATTGAATGATATCTTTGTGGTTCCTAGATGTGTGCCTTGCTTATCTGAGGTTTAACACCCGGTCTTTTCTCTTCTGAGATGTAAACAGCATGCAAAGTACTGAAGTGCAGAACATTTGGTTTAAGGTGGATACACTAGTTTGCATAATGGATTAAAACTTAAACAAGGAAAAGTGAAGCTCACAACCCCACCTGTAGAAACCTGCTCTTAGTTCTTGAGATGCGTATGTGAGCCCTGCCATTGCTACGATTCTTTTTCTGTGAAACTATGAATATGTTCTAGTGAATTGAAAAGAAAACTTTCTAAAATGCTTATAGGAAAATCAAATACAAAATTTAGGATAAAAACATCAAAGAATATGGGTGCCTGCTTTTATCTCTTGTTATAAGAAAACACTTCAAAGAAAATCAAACTACTCCCTTTTCGTTTCATTGCATAAGGTTTCCATGGATGACTCTGGCACACACACACCATTTCAGTCATGTTTGCACATAACACAGCACATGCAAGGGCCACTGCACAGAGCACCAACTTGTAATAGGTCCCTGGGGACAGCTTCTTTGGATATTCAGGTGTTTACTTCATCCAGCAATACTTATCCTAAGTCACCATATTCTTAGATAATTGATTCCTGACCAAAGCCTGTACTCTCCTTTCTTCTTGCTGAGTTCTACACTAATACAGTGTTTTCTACTTAGTCGTATATAGTGTAGTATTTATTATAATGCGTTGATGTGACAAGTTTAATGTGACAAGTTTAATAAAAAGGAAAAACTGAGATTTTTTTTCTTTTGCTACTATGCTGTCATCCTCAACAAAAATACTCTTTGATCAGGTATGTGATGGCTTTTCCCTCTTAACTACTGTGAACTGAACCGAGGTTCTATTTAGATGCCACATAATGTATTACAAACACTGCAGACCATTTGACTGTGGCTGGCTAGAATATCATGATTGTGGAGAGACGGAATGTTGAAGATCAAGAACCAAAGTTACTGCGATCTTTCTTTAATCCCTCTTGATAGCCATTAACTGTCAACCTCTATAGCTAACCTAACATCCTTGGGACTACTAATTAAATTTCTTAGAATATGCCACTAATCTTGGCAGAACTCTAAGCTCTATCAAACCTGAAGCTCAGAATATAATAAAGTAACATCTGAATCCTATAGATTCCCCAGCCTTTCTATAGTTCACCTACCTGTTGTTCCTGTCAAGTGATTGATAAATGTACTGACTCACAGTGTACTTTTGTTTCATGACTATAAAAGAGCATGTAACCTCTTCCACAGTACAAAATATCAGTCAGAGTAACTTGTATTCACATTCTTGGGTCATGGACATTTAGGATAAACTACTTTTCTATCTCCTATGACTAAAGTTGTTATTTTTATACCAATAGCCCTACAAAGTAGTAGGTTATCACCTACTTTTTAGTTATCACGTACATTGTAGTTATCATCTATACTTTTAAACAACTAGTTATAAACTAGAGTTCCCACAACCTCATTCTTGTGTCTCATTTGTAGGATGGGTCCCAGAACTCAGGAAAACACTTGCCATTTCCTGGTTAATTGTAAAGGATATTACAAATTATGTAGATTGGGATCTCCAAATCCCAGGATTCATAACAGAAGTTTAGTGAAGGGGATGTGAGTGACGTTTCACCTGCATTTACAGCCTCTTCTCATGGCTTGGACCATCTGAGCCCTGCCTCCTATCAGATCAGCAGCAGCATTCGACTCTCAGAGAAGCATGAACCCTGCTACAAACTGCATGGGAGGGATCTAGTTTGTGCACTCCTAGTGAGACTAGAACATAATAATAGAAATGAAGTGCATCATAGATCTAAACCACTTGAATTATCCCCAGACCGCCACCCTACCCCTTGTCCATGGAAAAATTGTCTTCCACGAAACTAGTCCCTGGTGCCAAAAAGTTTTAGGACTCACAATGTAGATGGACGGCCAGGTGCAGAGACGCATAGGGCAAGGTATCTGGGCTGAGTGTCTGGAACTTCCATCCCCTCTCCGGATGCCACCATTTAGCTAGCAACTCATGTTTCCAGCAAGCCCAAATTCCCAACAAACCTAGTTCAAGAGTTTTTATAGAGCTTAAATTTCCAGCCTGCTCACACCTTCTCAGAATTGGTAAGTGGTCCTAAAAGTTCTAATCCTCCAATCACTTGATCTTTCTGGTGTCTGACCCCATCCAGAGGATATCTAAGGCCCACCCCAAGTCATTAGGATAAATAAGGTGTTATGGAAGAGGATCCTTATGAATAACAGAAAACACTCCTATTCCATCATTCACAAAATTCTTAGGAATTTTTGGAGCTCTGTGGTGGTGACTTGGAGAAATGACACAATATGTTTTGCATTATACCATACCAACATCATCTTTTAGACTGATTTTCTAAAACTGGCAATGATGTTAGAGATATTACCATTAGACATGGGTTCCCAAAGTCAGATATATTTAGTTCTTTTTGTTTTGGGGGTGGGTTTTGGGTACTGAGAATTGAACTCAGGACCTTGTGCTTGTCAGGCAGGTGTGGTGTGCCACTGAGCCAAATCCTTGGCCCTACTTAGTTCTTATTTAGTAAACACCTGTAAAGTGCCAACCACTCTTCTAAATGTTTCATAATTATTAACTCATGCAACTTTCTTAGCAATGTGATTAGGCAAGTCTCATTATACTTCCATTTTACGGAGAAGAAAAATGAAGCATAGATTGCTTGAACACTTCTTCCGTAATAAATGGTTGAGTTGAGTGCAACAATCTAGCCAGATTAGTGCCATAACCACTACACTAATTTTAAGAATACCTGGGAATACTTGCCTAGCTGCACCACCATCAATACTGTACTAATTGGCTGAGGTGCAGGAATTTCTAGGACTTCCTGGATTTGTTGGCTTATTTAATATGCACCCTCAATGTTGCAAACCTGAAAGAGCTATTTGATGTATTGCATTTCAGAAGAGAAACACTGGCTTAGGGAAGGCTTCCAATCCTAACTCCCTGGAGTCTAAATTTCATGAACACATTCATTTATTTTACCCATGTGAAAAGTAAGAGACTTGTATTGTTGCATGGGTTTTATGGATGCCAGGACCATCTTACATGCTCCCTCATCCTCTGATTTAATATGAAATTCCAGTATTTGTCTTCACATGGACTGGTTTCCTATGAAAATGCAAACTTTCTGGTTAGGAGTATAGTGATACATTGCTATTCTATCACTCGTGAGCTGATCAAAGTTGGAGAATTAGGAAACAAGCTTTGAGAGTAGGTTGTGCAGTAGGGATAGCAAATGAGTGTAGAAGTAGCTAGGAACAGAGCGGGACAAAATAAGCTGGTCCGTGCTGCCTTAAAATACGGAGCCAAAGCTTAGGATGGTGGTGGAAATGGCTTTGTCTTCTTGGGCTTGCTTAAGGCTCCATGTGTTGCTGATAATACAGGCATGAGGTTTTAAACTCTTATCAGTCAGCTTCAGGTATAAACTCTTTTTAGAATCAGCATATCTGGGTGACATTTTCTTCTTTGTCAGTAACTCTTACAGATTTTGCAGCTCGTGAATTTCATTATATAAACTCTTTAGGCAAATGGGATGTAAAATAGTCCCCACCGGAGATGCATTTCAGTATTGATCATGCTGGGGCTATGTATAGTAAGTTAAAAATCTTCCCATCAGATCAAATGCTGTTGAATCAACCACAAGAGGGGACTGAGCACAATGATTCTGACTACAGTTCTTCACATTTAGCACCTCTATGAAATAGCAAGTGAAAGAAACAAATTCTAACTACTCAAGCATTTCTCGTTGAGCTGGTTCAAAGCCAGAGTTGATTGTGAAGTTTGACAGCTATAGTTTTTCTCACCTAAAGTAATTAGCAGTAACAGTACCTAAAAGCTCAAACTCTTGAAAAAAAATGAGCCGTCGTGCTGCTCTTGTATAGCTACCTTCAGCCAGTTATCAACCAGTTGCATTTCAGCCTCGGTTAAATTTTTATTGCACTGCTGTAGAAGAAAGAATCTAATTGTTCCAGTCACTGTAATTTGAAATAATTGGCTCCGGCATTACATCATAGTTCTTGAAATACCAGTAAGGAAGAAGGATATTTGTAGCATTACAGTAAATAAAGTATTCCACTATCAAATTGAATGTGTTCTCCCCCGTTCCCTAGGAATATTAATGTCTGGTTATGGCTATGAAAGGAAATGCTACCTGTGCTCCAGCATATTTCCACATCTTTTTCATTGTAGTGAATAAAAGGAAGAAATTAAATAGCATTTAGTCATTGCAGAGGTCAGAAAGAATATTATAATTCCAGAAAACTTCACTTTGCAGCTAAAACCCTTTATTGTTTTGACTTGGCAGCTTTACCAGGAAGGACAATTTTCGAAACTGAATTATAGCACTGAACATGTATTAAACACAACAGGCTTGCTATTGTCAAATTATTTATGCAACTTATGAATTTTAGCAGTCTGATCATAAAAATCAAATATCCAAGATTTTTATAAAAAGGATTTTGCAATACTGAAACTATTCATTGGCTTCTTACAACTCAAATCTAAATTTTGTTTGAGTTAGAGAAAGCACAGTAATAATGGACAAGCAGAAAAACACATAATACCTTGAACAATTTTATAAACCTCTATTAAATCCAATGACAAAAATAGAGCATTATGGTATAGTGAGGAAATGTTTTTCAATAGCAGATCTAGAGTTCAAACCAGTATATCCTAACTACAAGAATGTAATCAAATTCTTAATATTTCTGTACCTTTTCTGTGAAATGGGGATAAAAATATACGTATCTCATATTTTGTTGTCTAGATCACAGTAGGAAAAACCCATAAAGAGTTCAGGATAGTATCCCATATTGATTAAGAGCATAATAAATATCATCTATGATTGTTACTGTTATCATCTTCATAATTATTGTCATGAATTTTATGATTTGAGGAATTTAATTTTTCTGGATGAAGCTAATAAATTGAGCACTGCAGAGCCAGGGATTTAGCTCAGTGGTTTCACCGCCTGCTGTGCAAGTGCAAGGACCCGAGTTCGATCCCCGATACCAAAAACCAAACAAACAAATTGAGCACTGTTGTGGAGAATGGAATAAAAGTGAAATTTTTCTTTCAAAGTCATAGCTAGGTACGTGTTTTCAGTTTGATGAAATATTACCTAATTTACTCTGATTTCTACAAGGGTATAACCTCATAGCCAATTATGTCAAATTATGATGACCGGAACAATTAGACTTTATTCTACTAGCAATATGCCAGAAACCAAAGTTTCTATTTATTCCTAGGCACACTGCTATATAATAATTGTTTGCCTGCCTTCATATTAGTAGTGGCTATTTGATTAATTTCTGGCAAGTGAAATAGGGTTGAAAGTAACATATGCAGCTTAGTCTTGACTCTAAGAAATCTTTTTTGTGTACTATCCTCTGTATCTTTTTCCATCTGCTAGTTGGAAATTAGCATCCATTCACATACTAAAGATGGCTCTGAGGTCATGGGTGCTACATGAGCAGAACTTCCCCGCACTGATAAACAACAAACACATCACCAGTTGGAATTTATGCTTGAGATAAATTCACATTGCTTTTTACCACTAACTTCTATGAGCTTATATATGAGAGCAGCTGGTATTGGCTTAAGTGATACAAGCATACTTATTTACCTTTCCCCTCTTCTGAAAACCACAATAAAATTCACAACACAGGGTGAAGGGTTTAGCTCGGAGGTAGAGCACTTGCCTATCATGTTTGAGGCCATGGATTTGGTTTGTAGCAGCATACAAAAACAACCATAATACAGGGTTTTTAAAAACTGTGTCATTGAAAAGTAGAAATTTGGAGGTGGTTGATTTAGTAGATGAAAAATAGTACAAAATCAAGGGGAAAATTTTTTCACTTCAGAATCCCTCATTTGCTCAAAATTGTCAAAACGTGAAATGTAAAATATATGCATTTTCAAACATGCAAGATCTTAGTATAACATTCCCCAGTCTGTTGAAGCACATGATTTATAAAGATGAGGACATAATCAAGGAGGAACACGGGCATCCACTATGGAAAGAGGCAATGATGTTAAAGAGAAATATCAGAAAGATGGGTCTGGGATTTAGCTCAGTGGTGCCGCTGCCTGCCTCACAAGCACAAGGTCCTGAGTTTGATCCCTGGTACAAAAGAAAAGAAAAGAAAAGAAAAGAGAGGAGAGGAGAGGAGCACATTAGTCCTAGGAATCAACCAGAACACAGGAAAACAAGGGAGAAATTAAGTTACTGGTCACTGTAGTATTTGTGTATAAAATGTAACAAACACATAAAAAATTTGGTATGCATATAAAAAAGCAGTTTTTTCAGGGGAGACAAAAATTATAAAAAGGAAATGAGTTTACATTATTCAATGCTGTAATTATTATTTGCAAGATGAATACAATATAAAATTTAAAATATTAATAAAAAATATGGTTGACTATATTGAATGCTTAAAAGAAGATGTGTGTGTGTGTGTGTGTTGAAAGAGTATTAAAAGGGCACATCCTTATTTTCTGAAGTAGGAAATTATTTGAAAATAACCAAAATTTAAAAAATCATGCTTCAAACTATTCTATGAGCCTGTTATATAAAAGTGAAAAGTTAAATAATACTTCACCATATAAAAATATAAATTAAAGCATGGTCAGTGATTACCTTTTGGATGCAACAATCATGGACAAGATGAAGTGGAGGGAAAATGCTAATAGAACTAGCGCATTTTTAACGTTATGTATATGTGCATGTGACTGGAGAATACAGTGTGTTTTACAGCTGTCGTGGTCCTTGTACTTTGCCCCATTGAACATTGTAAAATAAAGAATAAGTTTAAGCTTACACAATTTAATCCATACCACTCATTAGTCTTCTCAATATCCAAACCACTTACAGTATTAATGTTATTGCACAATCCACCCCGCATCTCTACTGTTTCTACTTCTACAGTGCATCTGGAGCACCATTCATATTTTATGTCTCTTCAGTTATCAGCTTCATCTATGTCAACGACAGCATCTCCAACATGACCTGCATCCACTGGCCAGTCTTCTTGCCTGGCTCATGTTCCTTCAAATCTGTTCTCCACATTTAAGCCCAGAGTGGTGGTCTTAATATAAAACCACTACTCAAGTTTGTCACATATTGAAATAGTTTATTGGTTTGCTTCTTCAGCTTCATCTAGAACAACCCAGCATACTCTCCTTCCAGTTTGCTCCAGCCACACAAATTTCATTTAAATCCTTCACAATCTTTTGTTTCTTGGGTGAGCCTCTTTTTCAGGGATCAACTGAAATGCTCCCCACCGTATCAGCCTTCATCACCTACCAGAGCTCTAATCACAAGCTTTTCATCATTGTGTGGTCTAATTTGCTCTTCCAATGCAAGTTCTGTGTCTTCCATGTTCATGTTAATAGAGGCAGACAGTGAGTAGTTGATGAATAAATGAATGGATGAACAGGCGTCAGCATGCGGAAGAGAACCTTGTTAGGAAAATTAAATTACTGGTAATAAGTTGAAACATGAAATAATTCATACAGAAAAAATTACATTTACATCAGTTCTACACATAGCAATATTTAAACCAGAGGAAAGCACTTTATAAACTAATATTTATTTGCTATCATTAACCAAATATTGATCCCACATGCCTACACATACTCTAAACTTGAACTTGAATTTGTTCCCCTTACTGGATTTGAGAGTACACTGGAGTATTAGTAATTTGTAAAAACTCCATAGACTATCGCAATGGTTATCCATTATTCAATTAGTATTATTCAATTCAATTAATATTATTCAATATTATACCAGTGGGCCGGGGATTTAGCTCAGTGGTTCTGCCGCCTGCTTCACAAGCACAAAGACCTGAATTTGATCCCTGGTACCAAAAAATACCAAAACAAACAAAAATCAAAAAGAAAGATCCCCTTTCAGGGGAATGGGGAAAAAATAAGAACCAAGATACATCATGTGAAGGTACAAGATTCCAATGATAAATGTAACTGTACTGTATACCTAAAACGTACCAATAAAGTTATTGAAAAAAATTATTCAACTAAACTTTTAATTAATACAAGTAATAGTAAGAATTTTTATTGAGGATTTGACATGTATAGAGAACTCTTCCCAATACTTTTCATATATATATTCTGTACTAAAATACTCAGAGGGATATTATAATATATATAGTTATGTTACTCAGCTTTCCTATCACTGAGACACAGTACCTGACAGGCACAAATTAAAGAAGGAGCCGTTTGATTTGTGTAATGGTTTTAGGCAATTTAGTACAGGGTCAGTTGGCTCTACAGTAGAAACAACGTGGTGGAAGAGCATGGTGGAATGAAGATGCTTAGGTTATGGCAGCCAAGAAGCAGAGCAGGGGAACAGCACCACAGAAGAAAGTGTGATGGACCAGAAAGACCTAGCCTCTAGGCCATGAATCCATGACCAACCCAGATATACCCAGAAGTGTACTCCGCCAATCAATCCCCTAGTTGGCTCCCAAAACCAAGCAAGTTGACACTCCACCATAACCACCACCACAGTAATATAATATAAAATACTGTGTACTATTGTTTTAATTTATAGATGAGACTCAGAGCATTTAAAAAAATTCCTAAAGATCACTTAGGTTAACACTGATGGCAGCACAATGTAAACCAAGCTGTTTGATTATGGAGTTGAACAGTGTTTCATAACCGATCTGTCCTGGTCTGTTCTGCTCTTTGACAAAGTTCTCAGACCTGTTTTTTGTTTGTTCATAGTCTCATCAGGGCCCAGATCCACTAGATCTTGGTAAATGTTGTGAATGATCATCATGAATTATGTTAAGAAGCCGGGGATTTAGTTCAGTGGTTTCACCGCCTACTGTGCAAGCACAAGGACCTGAGTTCAATCCCCGGTACCAAAAAAAAAGATAAACCCCATGAATTATGTTAAGCAATGACTATTCTTTTAATAGCATTTGCATTTCTAACAATGGAATGAATAGTTACAATGTTCTAATAGTAGAGCTCGATACTTAATATGTGGATTGATAAAGCTATGTCATGTATAAAGAAGACCTTCAGGAATTTTAGATTTATAATGGGGATTCATCGCTAGTATCAGGAATTCCTAAATCTAGCTGATTGGAATTCCCTTGGGGTACTATAAAAAAAGAGAGAGAGAGAGACCTGAGAAATCAAAATCTCTGAGAGCATGTCTTGGTAACTATACTTGCAATTTTTTCTTATAAACTATAGGTTTCAGATTCATCCCTGGGTATTCTGATGATCAGCCAGATTGGGAATCATGCTGCCTATGTGTAGAGTCAGAACAATCTTTCATATTACTTTTTCATTTTTCTCATTAATAGCAAGAATAGTATTCACAGTATTAGAACAAGGGTTTCTAATTAGAAATCATCAATACACATGGCAGAAAGGACCTAATATGAAATGTGGAATTAACTAAAGTGGGAAGGACTATTCATGCTTTGAAAGAAACAAACATCATTAAGAATTTTGCTGAGAGGAGTGGATTTCTTACAAGAATTTTTCCACACTTTTAAAATCATCTTAGAAATTAGGTTTTGAAAGTATTATATGAAGAGATAGTACAGTAAAAATTACTCCTCTATTTTTGTCTCATTACATATTGGCTGCCAACTTAAAGAGCTATAACTTGGAAGTTTAGAATATCATTCTGCCTTGTTTTGTACTTTTGGGGTCTGATTTTTGTTTATCCAAGTAGCATTTTGTCTGTAAATATGAAAATGAGTGACTGGCCACTCAGTGCTGCAAAATTCTTGAAACACTTTAAAGCATTTTCAGGCTGGCATAGGAACACTCACTGTGCAAAGTTAATCTCTTAAAAATGTTTTATTATTGACAGACTTGCTTGCTGTAATTAGGCAAGTAAGAGTCACTCATGAAGCTGTAACAATTGGGTATTATGCTTTCATTTCAAATAATTTCAAATATTAAATGTTCATACGGTAGGATTTTAAAAAGGTCTCTACATCTTAAAGTCCATTTAGGCTATAGTGGAATTGCCTAAACCCAGCATGTGCCAAAATGTTTTTGCATCCTTAGGTAATAAAATTGTGAACTCCTGTGGCTACAAGGGAATTTGAGACATTATCCTGTCCCAAACTCCCCAGTCTGACTTTTGGTAAGAGGCTATTTACCCCATCCCGGACATTTAGGCATTATTACCTGCCCACTGTGGTGTTTAATAACCACTCCATCAGAAAATGCTTTTACATATCTGAAACTTAGTGTTTCATTTTTTTTCCCCCTCCTGGAATTTTAGTGGAAAAATTCTGCTTTACATTCAAGGGTTCAGACTGCATGGCAAGTCCTCAGATGGGTTCTCCCCTTTGGAAAGTGGTAGTAGCTATGTGTTCAGATCCTCAGCAAGATATACCCACAGCCATCACTCCCAGCTAAGAGTTTATGCTCTGCACAAATGTAGGAAGAGGTACAGTGGCCATGGTTTCTTCTAGCATGTTCATGTCTACACTCAAGGCAATCTTTTCTAATTCTCCATAAAAAGGAGGAGCCCCTTAAGGGGATTTTTTTGTTTTTCAACTTGCTCAAAGTGTCCTAATATCTCCCATGGAAACAGTGGTTAGAATAGTAAGCATAGATCCTCATAGGGCCTATGCTCATTTTGTATGCTTTTCTTTGTTCCACAAGAGAAATTCTAATTTAACAGACGTTCCACCCAAGACTCTTTTTAAATCTTTCTTTCTTTTTCCTTTTCTTTCTTTCTTTCTTTTTTGTAAAGAAACACTTCAGGTTACTCTGATACAGGCAGTCCAAAATCTTACTTCAGAAAAATGCTATATGCATCGGCTTACTTGTTAGACTGGTACATTGTTGTCTCATTAGGCTGCTTAACTTTGAGATCTTGGGGTATTTTAGGTATTTATTTAAATCTTGTTGGGTTTATTATCATTACAAGCCAATGAAGAACTAGAAGTCACTGGAGAAGTTGGCCAGTGTTACAACACTCATGCATTTTTTGCCACTGTATAGCTATATTTCATACTTTGTATATCTTTAAGTCTTCTATTAGATATTTCCTGTTTGCTTTCTTTTTCTCAAAACATATGTATCTAGCACCTACATGACACCATGGATAGTGCCAGAGAGATACAACTAAGGACCAGTTATGTGAAGTCTGTAAGATACACACATATTTAGCTCCAAGTTAAGAAATAAAATAATACACTTCATTTAAATTGCTGTGCTTCAGATTTTACAGAAAATACTACCATTAATGTTATTGCAACATAAGACATGGTTTTATACTATAGAAGCAAGAGCAGAATTCACAAATACTAATAATTGGATACAAAATCATATTGACTACATCATATGTTTTATCATTATTTTTTCAGTTGTTATAATAGTACCCCTACTTTAAGTCCATTGACCATTGCTTTTCCTGTATGCTACATATAATTATGAATTTGTAGGTTTCTAATTCAGAATTTTATCAGATATAAATATAGAACACAGATCTAATGAAAATGCCTTACAGAATATTTACCCTCAGGAACGTCTAACTTGCAATTTAGATGTTTGTTCAAATATTGATTTTGTATTGCAACTCTAGAAATAAATTCTGATTCAGAGCTGACAGCATAATGCCCTAAATATATTAGATTGTTTTAGCTCTGACAGTTTGTTTTTTTATTTATTGCAATGTATAACAATATTGCTTAGGGTGCGATCTCCTTAGACTACCAGTATTTAAATGGAGGAAAGGAAAGCAGGCTGATACTTGGCCCTCAGGCAACAAAGAGGAAATCTCATCAGTAGAATATTTTGTGACCGTAAAAGGACACTTGCATCTCTTACATACATAATTGCCGCTGCATTTCCCATGAGATCGTATGAATAAATTAAAAATCCTTGCAGAGCTATATGTAGTAAATTAGAACCCTTTCTCACCTGATCACAGTGTTATACAAATAGAAAGCAAAATTGGTGTGGGTAGGAAGGGTATGTTTGGAAATTTTCAGAAGCACTCTTCACACTGTCTGACTCTTAGTTTTTCATTTTTAAAATGGGACTAGCACTAGGGATTTTCTTACAGATTTTTGAGAGGATCAGTGATATATGTCTCTCAGAAGAGTACATGCCTTGCACATGATATGTCCAATTGATATTTATCATGATATACTGCGTGGCACACACACTGAGGTTATGGGAAAATAGGGGTAAGCAAAGGGACCTTGAAGTGAAAGTAACTCTAAATTTCAGAAAGCACCCATAAAAGGTAACTTCTATTGTCTTACCTTTTTCAGTGGGCAACTTGCAAACATGCACCTTTATTCTAGGTCACTCCAGATCATGCAGCTGAATTTTAATGATGAGCACAATAGCATATATTACCTACAAAAACAGTTAAATTAGGATGCCATTTGTTCTACTCATTCCTCTGTCATTCTATAGTATAGAATTAACTTCATTAAATGTATGATCTGATAGAATAAATACCAACTAGAGTATCATAATTACTTCTGTTAACAAAAAATAAAATCAACCTAGTATAGAACAAGAAAATTGCATTTATTTGGAGCTAATCATGATTGTAATCTCTGAAAAAAGAGTCAAGCAGTCTCGTAACTTTGCTCTGAGGTTTTACAAAGTGGTGGCTGTATTTCTAGTTCGAACCCATAAGGGAAATGGAAATTGCATCATTTCTTAGTCAAGAGCTATAATTGGGCTGCAGAAGTTAAACTATTTTGTAAGAACAGGAGTAGGTGCAGTCAGAGCCTCTGGATAGTTAGGAGCAATCAACTATACATATAGTCAGAAGTTATAGAGAGGTTAACAGTGCTTCCAAGGTCAGCTCCCACTTGGAAGTAGAAAGCTGAAAATATTTCTGAGATCTGATAACCAATGGCCTCTGTACTCCATTTTAAGTGCCCCAAACCAATGCAACTTCATTTTTATTTTTTTCTCCTTGACACCTCCAACACTATTTGGCTCAGATCGAATTTGTATAGTAATGGAGTACAAACTCTTAGCTTCCCTAGGTTTTAATTTCCTCAGTTGTTTCTGTGAGAAATGCACTTTATTTTCTTTTAAGAATTCTGTAACAATCGGATGAGACAGTGCATAATTACCACTTAGCAGAGCCATGAAAGAGCATGAGAGAATCGGGGAGAGGATATGTGTGGGACAGTGGTAGAACATTTGCTTAGCATGTAAGAGCTCCTGGGTTAGATCTCCAGCACCACGAGGAAAAAATATTTTTAAAAGAAAAACAAAAAAGAGAAGGGTAAAGGGAGATCAATGGAATTGTGATTGAATGGGCTGAGCTGTTGGATGTGGATCATCAGGTAAGAGATTTCTTGAGGTAATGACATAAGAGGAGAGCATGGGAAGAAGCAAGAGAATAAATGATGGAAGAGTGTTCCATGCTAAAGGCACAGGAAGGGAAATGGCCCTGTGGCCAGACAGATGGTGGTGCCTAATCACTGAGCCTTGAACATGACAGAAAGAACTTTGGAGGTTTTTTTTTTTTTCCTCTAAGAAACATGAAAAATCATCTGCAGTGATTTAAGCAGAGCAGTGAATGAGTGTTCAACAGTATCTGAAGAAACAAGCTGGGAAGACGACTACGCAATCCAAATTGATGTTTTCCTTCACCATTTGCTTATAATTTTTTAACAATGAGAGTGATGCTATAGGTCTTTGCTTAAAAAATGAGCATATAAATATACACTGAAAAGTTGGGTCTAGGCACATTGTTTTATATTTTCTATACTTTCTTGACCCATTCTTATAATGCTTTTAAAAATTTTAATAGGGCTTTTAAAGGAAAATATTTGAGTGAGGCCATACATTAGAACTTGTATAATCATTTAGCATTGCAAACATGTACTAATAAAAAAATTTTTTTTGAAGAATTTAATCCTTTAGGCCCTTTGGAAAGCTGAGGGAAATTAAACTCATCGTTTTAAAGAAGAGAGTCAACCTGGCATTGCAATATAAACAGAGACCAATTTAGGCAAGAGACATAAGGAGAAATCTGGAAATCTCTTTCAAGATGTGATAATTTATCCATGTATGAATATCATTGCATGTAAAAAGCTTCCCTGGAATGAAGACTTAACACAGTTTGCCCAAGGTTAAAAACTATGGAATCAAATTAGATACATTTCCTAATACAGATATAAAGAAGTTGTAAACACAAATGTTATCTGCAAAGGCTTTAGTTCTTTCAACTATTAATTATCAGACAATATGATGTGTTTACCTTGCTTTAGGATTGCAGAATTTTTGCTAATATTATTGCTATTCTTAAAAGGAGATTAAGCCTAGCAAGATGTTATGTCGTTCTGAAAATGGTACTGTCTCTTTAAAAGGATTGACATTGTGAATTGTGAAGCTCTGCTTTGTTTTCAAAAACAAATGAACATATTTTCCTTTTAAATAGTGGTCTTCGCTGTCTGGCCTTTGAATAAATGCTGGGAAAGTGTCTGATGTGCATGTATTTATCTTACAGCTTGATAAATGGAATTAATGCCAAAGTGTTAAGCCATTACTGTGTAGGGGAATAGAGGTCTAACAAATACATTTGCTATTTCACTTTCTCTTTGTGTTCTGTCCCTTGAAGCCTGGGTTAATGATATCCTCAGAAACTGTATGGTCTTTTGAATGGTAATGGTGGTAAAATATGGTTGGTCAAAGCATCCAAAGAGTAGCTGTATTTGGTAATGAACTGACAACTTTGAAGAGGTAAGAAAAGGAGTCAGGGATGGGTAGAAGGCCAAGACCTAAAAGAAAGAACAAATGAATAAGTCTACTCTGACTTCTGGAAGCAGATGATGTAGCCCTGTAGTTTCTTCTTCAGGCTATGAACCAGTCAGTAAGGCAAGGTTGATCTAATCCAGGGGAGTTCTCTTCATGAATGCAAAGCATCAGAACTTCATGTTCGTGTCATGTCGTGTGACATCTGAGAAATCCCTCCTCCGGGCTATACCTAGGGCTACTGTAGACAGATGAGATATGCCACGTTCTCACTTAAGAAAATTCAGACTTCATGTTCCTGGAAAAAGAAAAGCTGACAAATCTTAGTTCTTTCCTATCCCTGTCTCCTACCAACCTCCCCATCTCCTTTCCATCCCTTTAACTCATCTTTCCTCCTCTTCCATTTCAAAGTAGGAAAACCCCCTGCCACTCTCAAGGATTACAAAGTCTAAAGGCAAACTGAAGTCAAAGTTAATTCTCCTTTTGTCCACAGCTCGAGTCCACCACATTTAAACAATTGTCAAGGAAAACCTTGGTAATCAGCGTTGTTTGCCCTAACTCACTTTGTTGGAGGACACTGTGTTTTGTTTTTGTGTTAATCAAAATATTCTATTTTGTAAGGGCAGAGACAATAGCTCGCTCATCTCTGAGATCCCACAAGACCTAGATCCATGTTTGGGCAAAGTAGATGCATATCTTTATTGAATTAAGCCAGGCAAGATCCCTTGCCATCCTTTAAAGGAATTTTAGTCAACTCTGCCTCTCAGCCATGCCTAGCTAGCCAATGTAAGATTATAGATGAAAGGTTTTGCTTTGTGTTTAAAATTACTGTTTTTTCCTTTGTGAACAAAACAGATAGAGTTATTTGTGAACTTGTTTTTAAATTGAAACACTAGAATGATTAAATTTTGGTATTGTTTATCTATCAAAAGTTATTTTCCACTGAATATCTCTCTTAAAAATATTCAAATTTTCTAAATCCACAGCATTAGATAATCTAAATCCATAGGACATAAAGTAACAATTTTATCTGATGCTGACATATTCTCTTTAGGTTTTCCTCTAAAGAAAGTCTATGAGAAATCCACTGGGCATATAAAAAGAAAAAAAAAGAAATTATTTCTAGTATCCACTGATGGCTTTTTAAGCTTCTGTTGGTTGGGAATTTAGCATTAACAAAGGAATTTGTGATGTCTTATATGCGCTGTGCTCTAATATAATATTCACCTGTGATATCACTCATAATTACTATATATTTAAATCTCAGTTTGGAATTCAGTTGTCATAGGAGAAATAGTACTGGGAAAGTCTTTATTATCAGTTATGAGCTGCTATAAAACTTACAGTGTTCAAACATCCCTTGAAATAGACATTAGAGACCTGAAAAGGAGATAATATAAAATTGATCAAAACCTGTATTTCAAAAGCAGCTTCTCTATCATCTGAAAAAAAGAGTTTGGATGAAAGTTGTCTAGGATTATTTTATACATGAACATTTAAAATCAGGCAGGCTGTTCTGTCCTTCATTGTAAAGCTTAGGTAGGTATACAAATATATTCACAATATACTTGGGGAAATGGATATACTACACCAGAAAAGAACTGCAGAAATAAACTGACTCATTGTGAATCTCATCTCTCTTGGGGGAAAATCACAGAGGACCATTGACTACAAAGGTTAATCAGGATTCTGAAGGGACATCTCCTGTGCAGTAGCTGACAAGCATTTCATTAGAAAGCAGAGGAAGCTTCAGTGAGATTCTGGAGAAGAAACTCACCAGGAGCCAGATTGTGGGATGTAGGCGAGTGATCAGAGCGGGCTGGGCGAATGGACTTGAATATCGACAGAGGTTTACATCTCTTCCTACAATCTTACCAATTTCTCTCCTCCCAGAAAACTTTCTGTCCAGAACCACATAGCACTTAGCAGTCAAGTTACCCATTGTTGTAACTGTAGAGTCTCACACTTGAGAATGTAATCATTTTTCCATCAGTAAGTCTATACTATAAAATTCTATTTTACTCCTGCACATGTGTTATATTTCCTTACCCAAATTGTGAATGATGTAGTCCATTTATAATTTCAGCTTCAAGTATCAAACATTTATTCTGGTAATATCTTATCATTCCCAGTTGCCATCCATTCCACTTATTTGGGAAAGAAGGAATTAACTATATATTTATCTTTAAAGGCTTTTTCTTGTTTGACTTTATTTATTTTGACTTATCAGACCCAAAAACTGTAGGAACACATGGGTTTGCTCATTGACACTATTAGGATATGGGATCAAATTAATTTGTTTCAGACAAGAGACTTAAAACATTGTTATTATTTTGCAAGTAAGAGAATCTGAACCATGTAGAATGAAGTCAGTACTCATTAACAAAATTCCCTTAGCAAGAAGGGTTCATAATAGTAATCATGACCAAATTTTCATTTGGAAAGAAAAACTGAGTCAAGAGGAAAAATTTCCAGGTACCTAGTATGGAGAATATTTTTAGACCGTCAGTGAATCTTTATCTGTGTCATCCAAGAACAATAGAGAGTGATGATTTCTGAGTGACTTCTCCTGTCTTGTGTTGGCTTGTTAAGCTTCCTTCATTAGGTGAGGGAGTGATACCAGTATTTTACCACTCTTTTACTTTGCATTGTCTTATTTTCCTGGGCTTCTGAAGATAAATGTCTAACACATCACACATACATGCAACAAACATCTTATTATCTGCAAAGCCAGTCTCTGAAGTAAATAAAACACCACCCAAATCCACATTGTCAGCAGTTTATCAAAAAGCATTTTGTTGTTGGTCCTGTCTTCCTATACATTGTACTTAGAATGCTTCATATTTAAAAGAGCAAGTGAACACTTGGATGGCAATTGATTCTTTATCATATCCCTGCTGCTGGATACGCATCCTCCTTATTTTCCAATAGGCCAGCAAGGGCCCTGAAGTTTTAGTCTTAACTCAGATCTCCTAGGATTGAGTATGGTAAAAAGCTGACAAACCTTTGTTACCTAGAGCTCTGGTCATCAAAGGCAGGGCAGCCAGTGGGGCCATGTCTGTTTCTCTTGCTCTTTCCCTGATCCTCTGAATAAATTAATTGCTTTGATCTTTAAAGCAGTAAATCTGACACTTGTCAGCAATGCTAAATTCACTTCCTCTCCATTTTGAAAAGAGGAATGTTTACAGTAATCGCCTGTTCCTCAGAAAAGCAAATTCAAGATCCACAGTAGGACTGTCACCCCTGGCTGTCCAGCTCCTATCACTGGCCCAATGTAGAGACATGTGCATATTTAACAGGAGACCTTTTTGTGGTGAAAGCAGCATGTCACAGCCAAATACATTTATTATAACATTAAATGACTAAAACTGTTTATTCTGTGAACATAATGGTTTTCTGTGTCTTCAGTTCATCTTAATCTGTTTTAGTGCCCAGCTTCTCTGGAAAGCCTCCTTTGAATGCAGAGTTATTCATTTCAGAGAATAGCTGTAAGAGGAAGAAGAATAAAACAAAATTAGCAGTTGATGAAGAGTCCTTTAGGCTGCCACCCTTTCCATTAACGATTTGATTTGATGTGAGTGCAATGCTTTTCCTGATACGTTACGGTAGAATAACCCTGACAGAAAGTAAAACCAAAGAAAACTAAAACTTGATCTAAGATACAGCAGCCTGCCACCCTCTCTATTAGCATTTTAATTTGATGCGAACTGTGTGGTGTCTTAGTCTCAGTTCCCAGGAAAGCCTTTCTCATTGAAGAGGGCCTTATCCTTATCAAGTCATCCCGAGCACTTTTAGAATTTATTTATTTATTTTTTAAAGATTACCTCTGCTTCTTTCCCTGTAGAAATGGAAGGTGTTTATCAGACACTCCATTGCAGTAGAAATCTAAAGGCGCCTTTTGATGATAAATTGTAAGTCTTCATCAGGACTAAAGGATGCAGTAACAGAAAGGAAGAAGAAGAAAATAAAATACTTATACATGTATATATAGTATATAGTGTATACATTGTGTGTATATATATATAAAATATAGTATATAAATATATCTGACTTTGACACTGCACTTGTTGGAATAGCTTCCTGCAAAGAGAAATGAGTTAACAGTCAAATTTTTATTCTTTTGCACTGAATTCTGAATTATGCCCTGTCTTAAAAAGTAATAGAATACAAAAAAAAAAAGTCTTTGGAGACCTATTCATTTACCATCAATTTAAGGTTTCACACTAGCTCTACAATATTGGGCTAAAAAAAGAAAAAGGCATTAGAAATCCAAATGGAAGTTTGTTTCGTGCACAAGGGAATGAAGCTGAGACATCATTTAAACCTAACTAGGCCCAGATCCTTGCTGTCCTTCCCCTAGGCCCTTCCCAGAAGCAGGCTGGGTGCCAAGGCTTCCTGGGTCAGGTGTTTGAGTTTAGGATCCAGTGAGTTGCCTGTAATCCTATTTCTCTGTTTATTGTTTTTCCCGTGTTTTGGAGTCTAGTCCAAAATAATCCCTGCTTATTGCAGGTTTCTGAAGTTTTTCCCTTTTATTTTCTTTTAGTGGTTTCATATTTTCAGGGCTTATCTCCAAATATTTAATCAATTAGATCTATCAAAAATGGATGTATTTTTTTCTTTTAAAATCTTAACTGAAGATTGGCTGTTTGGTCAGAACCGTTGCGGGTAGCTGCTCCCTGCTCCATCTGGCTCGCCCCGCCCACTTTCATCCAGGTGACTGTGAGGAACCCCACCCCACCCCCCACCCCCGCATGCTCACTGCCAGCTTAGCCCGCACAGTCACAGTCGTCGTCCGCCCCCCGCCCCCGCCTCTGGCTTCTTGGCTGTACACTACTTGGTTCCACACTACAGAGACACAGGGGGACATAAAGGCCATTGTCCTGAGCTGCAGAAGTGAACAACAGAGAGAGGGCCTCTCTCAGGCTCTCTGATGAAAACTGAAGCCCACTGGAAAAGTGAAGAGAATCTCTGCAGTAAAGCCACACCACACCACTGTAATTAGTAAGTTAGAAGGATCATCACCTCCCATCAGAACCTGGACTGTCTTCAGGGGAAAGGCAGCTGGAACCTGCAGTAGAACCTTACAGAGTTCAACCCTGCAGGAGGACAGGGAGCTCAACTTGAGACTTGCAGCCAGAAATCTGCCTGAATCTCACGGGTCTGTGACTGGCTTACTGAGACTCATTGACTTATAACGGCACACTACTGCTCACATTGTTTATTGTGACAGCAGACGTATACCCTGAAGGAGCCCCTTCATTTTTATTTTTTATTTATTTTCAAAATTACTTTTTTGTTCTAATTTTCAATTTTTTTCTTTTTCTACT
>NW_004624733.1:23496336-23534383 GCF_000247695.1 Heterocephalus glaber | reverse complement strand
GAGACTGGATAAAGATGTGGTTTTTTTTATAAAATGGAGTACTACTCAGCCATAAAGAATGAGAAACTAGAGACATTTATAGCTAGATGGATGCATATTGAGGCCATCCTTTTAAGAGAAATAAATAGGACACACATGTGTAAATACCGAATTGTTTCTCTAGTGTGAAAAAACTGAAAGTGTAATTAAGGATTAAAATGATTAAAATGAATAATTGATAATTTGAAATTCAAAGAAAAGATTCAAAGGGGTAGCGGTGACAGGAAGGGAAGGGGAGAAATCAGAGTTACAGGCTGGAATCTGGAAAGAATCCATATATAGATTGTGTTTAAAACTATAGGAAGAGATGTAGATAGAGACTAGGCTGGAGCTCATCAGTGGGTTGAGAAGGAAGAGTCACTGAGATCAAAGGAGAGAAGGTGTATGTTTCCAGAAGAAGCACATACAACTAGGTATAGTATGCAGTACTCGATAGTGATAAATGATCATTACTGTTTTAGGTACTTATCATAACATGCTGTACTTTTCATCCTTTAGAGCGTAATCCTACTTATATCAAAAAGTTTACTGTAAAACAGTGTGCAGCTATGGCAGTGGTAGCCTCATGTATCTGGTGTTTAACTGCATATTTGGATAATATCAAAGGGCCATCACAGATGATTGACGTATACCTTTTCAGTTGGCACTTAGAAATTGGCACTGTTTGTGGTACTTTGCGATACACATGGATGAAACTGCCTAATAACATATTTGTCAGATTATATTTCCATCACGTGTTATATGACTGTATTGAAATTTAAATTAAAAAAATTTGGCCTATGTGGAGTCTACTAGTTAATTAGAACTTTTTCTCCAGACCACTCTTGGTTCAATATTAGTTTTGAAAATCTTTCTGAAACAAATCACATCCTTTGATGTCTTGTTAATGCTTGAGATTTTTTTTTCATTATATGGAAAAATAAATGTTTAAGTACTTTTCAGTTTTGCTTTTGTTGAGTTTTATTATATTTGAATATTATTATAGTTTTCCCTTGCATTGCTTTTCTTTGAATAATTTTAATTTTTGTATATGTGTGTTTAGTGAATGATAATAAAGTTATGCATTTTAAATTAAAAAAAATCTTAACTGAAAACATTTTATTCACATGTTCTGTCGCTCCCTTATCAACTGGAAACATACTGTATGAGTTCAGCTTGAGCCTCTTAAGCATGCCAGTATCTTCCACACAGCTTGTCTGAGGTCATTTTCTTTATTTTTACTTCTCAGCATCCATGAGTACACAAATTTGTTTCCTATACAACATGTTTGGAAACAATGAGTATCTGAAAGTTTGAGAACCAAAAAATAAAGGTATATTTTTATTACCATCATTTTTATCCAAAGGGAGAAACATTACTTCTTTGAATTCCTTCATAAAAGTGGGTTTCTGGCTCACTGTACTTATCTATTTTTGTAAAAATTTGGTGTTCAGGTTTCCCTTTTCAAAATTGTTCCTTTTTCGAATATTCTCTAAAACTCTTTTCACATCAAAGTTATACTTTGAAGCTTTCCAGCAAAGTAGCAGCTAGGTAATCTATGACACCAGCAATAATTTATTTGTGGTGCTTTGTCAGAGAAAAAAAGTTTCATCCTTATTTAAATAGCAGTTTTAAAGCCTAACTAACTATGCATGTATGTAAATTGCTATGGCAGAAGAAGGGAGTATGCAAAGGGGCTGGGAAAAGTGTGGGATGCCTACCCTTGTGGAATACTGAGTCTTTATTAAGCAGATCTCTATGGTCCTCGTGCATTTGCAGGTCGTCTGTGGGGTTATAATTTTTAACAGGGAGATCTGTACAAAAAAGGGTCTTGTCATGTTTAGGAGTTAATCTGGCCACAGTCTGAGGATGATGAGAATTGTTTATTATTCGGTATTTATTACTTTGATGCTTTTATGTATAAAGTAGCTAATGCCCTTAAAAACCAAATTTGAGAAAAGAAAACAAAAATCCTCACCTAGTCAGTCCAGACCTCAGTGCTGGATACATAATGCTCCTAAGGTATTTTTATTGCCTTATAGATGCCTGTCTACGTGGCACTGTGTACATATACGGTATAAACCTCTAATAACTTTATATTAGACAGTGTCATATGGTCATATATAAACATCTACAATTTACTCACACATGTTTAAATATTGCACTACTAAACATAGTGTATGTATATGTTATATTGAAATATTTTAATTTATATTAAACTTGAATATGAAATTACTCATTTGTAGGTTCATATTAAGTGTTTAGTAGATTGAACTGACTGAAATTTCTGGCACCTGGCTAAGATTAACTTATAAAAAGTGGTAATTCTATGCAATTCAGTGCCCTAAATATAAGAATCAGTGTAATTACAGTTGATATATACTTATTAAAAATAGAATTTGGAATATTTTTGTAGTGATTTTTGATCAGGAATTCTATGAAAGCTATGCATCCTTCCCTAAGAAAGATTATCAATCATACAGAATTTTGCATATTATTTTAGTGTGCTCATAGCTTTCTGAGGAGCATCCTGTAATTTTTGCACTGTCTCTTAAGAATCTCGGCCCACTGCATGAGGTTGTATGGGTGACAGGGATCGTAGCACCGAATGGCATATGAAGGATGCACGAAGCCTAAGAGAAGATTGATGTAAGAACAAACTACAGGCCTAGCACCTACAAGGATTTCTAAATGACCCATTTTGGGAGAAAAACTGCAGTCAAAGGACATTCGAGTTTATTCTCTGGATAATTAATAGCTCCCCTTTGGCCTCTCCTAGCTTCATTCTCTGAGACTCCAGTTTTCTGGTATAGAGGAAGGCAAGAGCAATTGCTCTTTTACACCCCTTAACTGTAGACCTTTGCCTGAATTTCATCTCTGTCCTAATCCTCCAATTTTTTCCAGTGTGTTATTTGGTCCACGAGAGCCTTTCTTTGGCAATCAGAGCAAACTGGGCATGAGACTAAATAAAGGACCCAAAGAAAACCTTAAGAAAGAATGCTAAGTGCCTGGGATAGAAATCTTTGTTTTGAGGTGTTCCCTTGGAAGAAGAAATAAGGTAGTGGGCCCATTCAGATTAAGTAGCTCTTACTGTCTGCCCAACTTCCTTCACCTCTTTGAAATGCATGGTGACAACACATTGATATTGCTGAGGTTAACGACTGACTGATTAACAACAGAGCACATTTGCAGGCAAATGAGCTGTAATAATTGTTGCGGGAACTCCTTTGAAGTAATGTTTTAAATAGGCTTATAAGGGCTCTGGAAATGGCTTTTTCTCTCTGCCTGGGCAAGCCCTCCCTATACTTCCTTCACCTTCTGTGCTCTGAGGATGGTGGAAGAGAAAACTCCAATAAGGTTATCGAAGATAATCTAAAAAGTGAGTCATGTTGGGCCTTCATTATGAATTATTTCAGACAGCAGTCTTGTTTGCTGGGAGGAATTTATACCTGTAGCTGCTTTGATCTATAACATAGGTTTGCTAGTTTAGAAAAGTCAAGTTAAGACCTGTATTCTGGATCCAGAGTGTCCCTCCATGGCATATGTCTTAAAAGCTTGAGTGCCAGCCTATGGAACTATTAAGAAGGTGTTGCTGCACCTTTTCTCTTTATTTTCTTTCTGGCCACAAGGAGATGAGCATTGGTGCACACATCCAAAGAAACAGGGCCAAGCAACCAGGGACTGCAAATTCTGAAGCCATAGGATAAAAATAAACTTTTCTACTTTATAAATTGATTTTCTCAGATATTTTGTCTTGGTGATGGAAAGCTGACTTACATAAAGACTCAATGCACTGATTTCCCTGTGTTTTAAAGACAGTTTGACATTTATTTTTAAAAGCTAAGGTGGCAATATTGTCATTTTTGTTTGCCGATATTAAATGTGTACAGTTTCAGAAAATAGCATTGCTCATCTTTTTAACCTCCATGTACCGTTTTGTGGCGAATAGTAGTCCTTAATCTCCAAGGCCCCTCAGTCCATCAAACTGTGGTCGATTCTCCTCCTAACTTTAGGAATCACAACTTTGATTATGTATAATTCCCAGTGTGATAGTGGCCATAAAAATTTAGCATGCACGAAAATCAGCTAGAGTGCTCCAAAAATAAAAAAGGCAGTAGGACCCTATTTCTGTATCCTAAGAGCTTCTGCTGCAGGAGCCCCAGAATTTGCATCTCTAATTAGTAAGTTAATGCAGATGATCCTGGCCCTGAGACCATTCTTTGAGAACAGTGTTCTAGGCATATGGTCAAAATTGGGTGCCTTCAGAGGTAGAGATGCTGGAGTTGGTCCTAGCCCCCTTTGTCCCTTAAAACTTCTCGTCCTCCACATGCACAGATGGATACACACACACTAAAGTGGACTGCTTAATGGGAAATCACCAACCCCCATCCAGTTATCCTGACATTCCTGTTCAGCTCTATAATTTTTCCTTTTATTCTTGCTTTTAGGCACTCAGTTGACATGCATTTATGGATAGCTTGCCGAGCCTATTAATGAAGCTATGGTCCTAGAGTTACCAAAGGAACCTTTATCCTGGGAAGGGCCATATATTATGGCAGTATATTATATTTTATTTGCATGCTATTTCCTTAGCACTTTCACTTTAATTATTTTACTTTAAAAATGTATTAGACCTATTTTAAAGGTGATCAGTCAGAGTCTCAGTTTTTGCCAGAAGGAGGACCTGAGCCAGTGAAGATAGTGTACATAATGTGGAGGCTCATCACCTGTGCAGGATGACTTACAGCATCAACTGTACCAGCTTCAACTTCATGGAATCAATCCTAGGTCACCAGCTCTCGTCCCAGCTTGAAATGATAAATTTGAATCTAATGGCTTTAATGCAAAAAAAAAAGACCAATGTTTTATGGAGAATTGTAGCAAGTATTTCAAAAAGTATTTTCATTGTTTGGAATAAGTGTTTTACTAGTATATGGAAATGTACTTAGAGCAGCACTATTAGGGGCCACATATTACAATGATTGCTTATGTGTTCTATGCTTGGAAGATAGGGATTGGAGAATACCTTTACTAGGCAGGAAAGGATATCAACCTTAGTTTTTCTGTGCTGCTAAGCTGTGATCACCTGTGGATGTCTCCATTATCTTGGCATGAAAATGATTTGACATCAATATGGGAAGAGTAATGACTAACAAATAATACTCTACCACTTCACCTCTAGCATCATTGCTTACAAAATAAATATATATATTTACTGAACGAAAGAATAGTATGAAAAACAAAACTCGTAGTTTTGCACTAGTTGTGATAATATTGGCAATAAAATAATAGTAGATAAATTCTGTAATTTTTATGAGCCAACTCTTTTGCATGAATTATCATATTTAATCCTTACAGCAATCTATTAGTCAAGAATTATCATTAGTCTTCTAATTTTATGCATGAGAAAGCTGAGACTCACAGTACTGAAATAATTTGTCCACAGTTAAATGGCAGATCTAAGATGACGCGCAAGATTTTCTGGAGACAGACATTAATAGTGAAGAAGTATGAACTGTTAACATCCATCTGCGCACCAAGAATTAAATATGTGAGGTTATCACCAATTCATCTGAGACATTTTCCTTTGTCCTCATTTCCCCTACCACAAACTCTAAGGAGCATTAATTCATATCAATAAGTGAATTCCTAATATCCATGTTTTAGTGAGTCTGTACTATCATTTGGAGGCAGTATTTCCATCAAAGACTTTGCTTTTTTTTATGATAGGCAAGTATGTTCAGGGACTCTAGCCTGTTATGGAAAGCATGATCTCCTATTCCGCAAGTTTGATTCTGTGACTTCAGTCCAAAAATACAGATTCTTCACCTCCTGTCTAACATAAGATGCCTCAAGCACTTAAGAGTCCTATAAAACCTGGCTTCTTGTTTCCATCTTACACTTACTGTTTCGCTTTCTGACTGTTATGGTTTATGACTGTATGCTCCCCCAAAGCCTCACGTCTCGTAAGTGGGAGTTTTGAAGGATAATTGAATCATATGTAATGTGAGGGGTTGGGGCTTGGTCAGAAGAGGCAGGTTACTTGGATTGTGACATAAAAGGTTGTATGTCTCTCCCCAGTTCCTTCCTTCCCTCTTTGCTTCCTGGCTACCGTGACTTGAGCAGCTTTTCTTCCTCTATGCTTCTTTGCCTTGATAGCATGCCTTAGAGCCAGTTGACCATAGATTGTACCTGTGACCAAAGGTAAACCTCTGTTCCTTGAAGTTATGAATGTCAGGTATATTGAACCAGTGATGAGAAAGTGACTAACACATTTATTTAATATTAATTATAAATAACCAGTTATCAAATGAAAACAGGATCTCTGAATAAAAAATATTTAAATTAGAGATAAAGTTGATGTCCCCACAGTCCCACTTTCCCAAAGGTAATCACTAGGTTTTTTTTACTTTGGGGTATATCTATGTTCATGAGTGTGTATGTACCATGTGTGTTTCTTGTATGTTTTATTTCCTCCATACCATTTTCTATTGTCTTACATGCATATATGTATCCACAGAAACCAGTACTGTTTTGTTATTTTCACCTAAATTATATGATAGAATATACATAGTGCTCTCATTGTTTTTCCTATTATAAGTATGGAAGGATCACTTATATATGTAGTGTTTACTTTATTCTTTTAACTGCTACCTGGCTCTCTGAATTATGGACATACTATAGTCATCCTCATACTGATGAATATTTAGGCACATTGGAGTTTTTTGCTATTACAAACAAGGTAGCATTGATCAGCCTTGTCCATTATATCCTTGTCTATACAGACAAAGCTTTATCTATGAAACATAGAGGGGAGTGGAGTTCTATATTACAGGACAAGCAGGACTGAAATTCCCATAGCAAGTATTCAGTTGTGCTCAAAGTGATCTGCAGTACATTCTGCTGGCCATAGAAAAGATGGCTTATTTCCACCACAGGCAGCAACATGTAATATTTTTAAAACACCTTAGAATAAACAGAAGAGAGAGAGTTCAGGAGAGCTGATGATTTAATGTACCAGGATTGGCTTATTTGCCCATGTGAGGGCTGTGATTCAGAAAGGGTGAGGCTTGGCTGGCCTGAAGTGCGACCCTTTTAACTTCATCGTTTAGCATATTCCCGATTCTTCACCTCCGTTGGCATCCGGAGCCCACCTCATTTATCTCTGTCCTCTCCAACACCAGCACCCAAAGCAAAAGAGATGAGAAGCCTGGCGACATGATGCCAGTGGAGCACTAGAGACAGCACTCTCTTGCCCAGGAAGATATACTATGCCTCTATACATTTAAGTGTTTACTTTTCTCTTTTCCTAGAAATACAATCAAATGAGCTGCTCCCCCTCCCAGCCCCCACCCCAGGCAGCTCCTGAGGAATTAATGACCAGCCGAGGTTAATGAGTCCCCACTCAGCTTCGGGCCATCAACTCTCCCAGCTGGCTATTAATCCCCTAGAAATGCCCCACGCCTTGGTAGTTACTCCTTAATTATGGAAGGCATTAAGGATCAGGAGAGAATCCTAAGTGAAATGAAAAGGCCATTTTTCATTGGTGCTCAGTGTGGGCCATTCAGGTCCAGGTGGCACATGGAAACACAACCACACTGTGATTAAACCAACTGTGGCTGAGAAGGACTCATCAATCTCTCTTTCCTCCTTTGATCATCCAAATTCAAGGAGGCTATTCAAGGCTAACCCATGTCTAAAACAAAGTAAATAACTTGTGTCCAGTGAATTCTTGCTGAAACCAATGCCTTGGACTCATTCAAGCCAGATATAACTTTATCTTTATGTCGAGTAGGAGTAAGTGCTTGCCTGTGTGGTTTAATCTTTAAGGGAGTCTAAGATTTTTTTCTCATCCATCCATCTCTTCATCCCTACTTACCAGTGTCGAAAACTAATCTGTTAATCATTCTCTTGGATCAGAACACTGGATTTTTAAATGGACTGTGAGGACAACTGGAAGTGTTTCCTTATAAGCTTTACTAGTATTTTTTTTTCTCAACAAATGGGAATGGCCATTCTGTTAATGAAACAAGCAGTATTTTCATGTGTTTTTAATATGGGACTTTCAGTAGCCATATATTTTGAAAACTGTTAGTTGAAATTACTGAAAGTTAATGTTAAAATGCAGATTTTGAGAAGGTGATTGACAAGTATTAATACTTTATTACGAGTTGTTATCCTGAAACACACTCCAAAAAAGATGGCAGTTGGCCTTTTTGGTTTTAGTGTTTTGTTTTCGGGGTGTGGAGGCTGGACAGCAGTGCCCGCAGAATGCCAGGCAAGCTTGCCAACACTGATCTCCTCTCCCCAACCCTATAGTGACTTGCTCTTTGTTTAGGACCACATTTGCAATAGGACATTCATAAGCTATGTTTGTTGCAAATACGATGGTGAGTATATAGAGAGCAGGGTTCTTGGGTGAGGGGTTAGAATGATCCTAAGGCAATACTTGGTTAGAGAAATCTCTAAGAGAGTTATATAAATAAAACTTAGAGCAAAGTTTTCCTAGTTGAAAATGTTTTCTCAGGCAAATCCTCTTGAAGCATGCCATTTTTTTTTCTGGTATGGAGGTGGCATTAGATTAATATGAAGTTAATATTGCATCATACATTACACTAGCTTCTACAAGAGATAAAGTACAGTTTACTGAGCCATGTTATGAGCTGTGAGGCTGAGAGCTGGACTCTTGATTGAGGCACTTATTGATAAGATTTTTGGCATTAGCCTCAACTTGTGGGGAAAAATAATGCCCTCTTCATGCTGCTGTGAGTCTAAAGTAAAATGGTCCTTAAAAGTACTTGTTTACACTTCTCATAGTTAATGTTCAATACATGAGATTTTATAAACATTATATGTTCTAATGTATTTAAAGAAATAACCATACTGAAGTGAAATCTTGGGATCATTTTCAGTTTTGTGTTTGTCCACTAACTCTACCTTGCACATGTGTGATGGCTGCCCCTGATTATTCCAGTGTAATGTTCCAAGTTAATTCCTCCTCCTCTTTCTCTGCCTTTTCACTCACCAGTCCAGTCCAAATTCTCAGTACTCATCCCTATTCTCTGTCACCCACCCTTAAATGATTGTCTGGCTTTCTCTTACTCTTTACTTGAAAGCTTTCTTCCAAATGCTGGGTGGATTTTTATAACACATTAGAAAGAATCCTGAATGTTTTTTTTGTCACTTATCAAAATCCTCCATATCTTCTAAGATTCTAATCTCATGTCTCTTTTTTAAAAAATTAATTTTATTGCTACATTTGAGGTATACAATATAATGACATTCATCATTGGGAATTTGCACCTTTACGTAATCCATCTTGGTGCTTATTTTTCCCCCATTCCTTCAAGCCCTCCACCCCTCCCTATCTACAAAGACTTTGTTTCCATTTTGTCATTTTCTCATATGAATTCCATTCCTTTCTTCCTTCCATTTCCATTCTCATGTCTCTTCTTACAGTTGTCTTGCACCATTCTAGCATCATTGGCTGAAAATGTAAAAGCCTATATTATTGTATTACTCACTATTCCTATCTCATTCAGTTGAATTTTTGCTTTGCTTTTTATTCAGTCATTAATTGACATGTTGATATAAGCTGTGGCTTCTAGTTACATTGTACATTAGATGCCAGTCACTTGCATTTTTAATTCATCCATTACTCTGCAAGTATGTGTACTTTCATTTTCCAGGCAACCCAATGTGTTCCAGTAATAAAATTAGTTGCAAAATAAAGTCATGGTCTTTTTTTATGAAGATTTTGAGAGAAAAATAGATGCATGTCAGTAAAATAATCATTTTAATACATAATTATAATTTACCAAATGATAGCTTGTCATAAAAGAATCTCATCTATACTCAAGAATCAAAGAAAAATCTCTTAAAGAAAAGATGATGAGAACTTGTCTGCCTAGAAGTTAACTATGGCAGGTTTGGCTGATAAGAATGGTCCATGCAAGTTAAATAGAAATATCCAGTGCCAATGGCAAAAGGAAATTGAAGTCTTAGCTAAGGGATTGGAATGTCTGGAAAGGCCAGTGGGTGTCAGCCAGGGGAAAATGGAGAAAAGTTGAGAAACAAAGCTGTAGAGAAAAGTAGCCTTACTAAGGTGTCTGCTCTTTCTCTTAGAAGAGAAATGTGGTACATTTATTGTCTTCAGAGGACTCCACACCTTGCAGATACCTGGTAAATATATGTCGAATGAATGTTTGAACAAAATTGTGATGTTTGTATAAGTGCTATTTGTTCCTCATGGATAACCGGAGCATGAATACGAAATCTGTAATGATTTATTGGCATAATTCTCTAGGGCTTAGATTTGCGACCTAGCTTCAAGACTGATAAAAATGCTGTTTGAATTATGTTGAAAAATAATAAAATAAAAGGAACAAAGCCAAGGGAATACATTGTACTGGAGAAGAGCTATTGAATATTTAGTTCTAGAAATGAATGATTTAAAAGAGATTTCCTTTGCTCTTATGTTTTTAAACTGTGTCAAATAAAATATCTCAAAATCTAAATAAATTTCCACTTTGACTTTGGAAATGACTTTTTACAGTGTCTCTGTAATGTTTCAATGTAAATCTTCATGACTTCACTGTGTTTTATATCTGAAACTTCACTTTAGTAATGAGAACAAAATTAAACAAGGCTTGAAGAACAGAATTACACATGATCTTCATCTGCATTTCGAATGAGAAGTGATGTTGAACATTTTTTTCATATATTTGTTTGCTGGTTTTACTTCCTTGTCTGAGAAATGTCTGTTCATTTCAGATGCCCATTTTTGAACTGGGTCTTTGAATTTGGGGGTTCTGATTTTTTTCAATTCTTTATATATTCTAGATAGTAGTCCCTTGTCTGAGGTACAACTGCTAAAATTTTTTTCCCATATTGTAGGTTGTCTGTTAGCTCTGTTGGTGGTTTCTTTTGCAGTGCAGAAGCTTTTTAAGAAGACAAGATCCCAGTTGTTGATTCTTTCTGCTAGTTCCCGTGCTGCTGAGGTTTTGTTCATGAAGTCTTTTCCGATGCCAATGTCTTCAAGAGTTTTACCTAACTTATCTTCCATCCAGTTTAGTGTTTTTGTCTTAATATTTATATCTTTAATCCACTTCGGTCTTAGTTTAGTGCATGGTGATAGGTATGGGTCTAGTTTCAATCTGTAGCAGGTTGAAATCTAGTTTTTCCAACCCCATTTATTAAATAGGCTATCTTTCCTCCAATGAGGGTGGTTGGCTCCTTTGTCAAAGATGAGGTGGCTGAGCATGTCTGGAGTTGTTTCTGCATCTTCTAATCTATTCCACTGATCCTCAGGTCTGTTCCTTTGCTAGTACCATACTGATTTTATCACAGTAGCTTTGTAATATAGTTTCAAGTTGGGGATTGTGATACCCCCAGCCATGTCTCTGTTGCTTAGAATTGCTTTAGCTATTCTAGGTCTCTTACGGTTCCAAATGAATGTTTGAATTGTTTTCTCTAGTTCTGTGAAGTATATTGTTGGAATTTCAATTGGCACTGCATTGAATCTTATAGTAGTTTTGGAAGTATGGCCATTTTCACTATATTGGTTCTTCCTACCCAGGAGCAAGGGATGTCTTTCCATCTCATATCCTCTTCAATCTCTTTTTTCAGAGTGCTGTAGTTTTCAGCATAGAGGTCTTTTGCTTCCTTGGTTAGATTGAAAAAATGTTCAACATCACTCGTCATTTGAGAGATGCAGATGAAAACAACACTGAGATTCTACCTCACCCCAGAAAGAATGGCTGCTATCAAGAAATCAACAAATAACAAATGCTGGCGAGGTTGTGGGGAGAAAGGAACCCTTCTCCATTGCTGGTGGGAGTGCAAACTGGTGAAACCACTGTGGAAGTCAGTATGGAGTTACCTCAAAGAACTAGGACTAGAGGTCCCATTTGACCCAGCTATTCCCCTGCTGGGGATCTTCCCAAAAGAATTAAAAGAATCATACCACAGTGATATATGTGCACCCCTGTTCATAGCGGCACAGTTTGTGATAGCTAAAGCTTGGAAGCAGCCCAAGTGCCCATCGACTGGAAACTGGATAAAGAAAATGTGGGGTTTTTAATAAAATGGAGTACTACTCAGCCATAAAGAACGAAAAACTAGAGTCATTTATAGCTAAATGGATGCATATCGAGGCCATACTCTTAAGTGAAATAAATAGGACACACATGTGTAAATACCAAATAGTTTCACTAGTGTGAGAAACTCATAGTGTAAACAAGGGTTAAAATGATTAAAGTGAATAATTGATAATTTGAAATAGGAAAAAAGGTCCAAAGACGAAGGAGTGAAGGGAGGGGAAGGGGAAAGGAAAAGAGGGAAAGGAAAAACTATGAGAAAAGAAAAGAAAAAAGGAAATGGAATCTATGTAAATAAAGAAGGGTGGAGCAGGTGAAGGGTGCACAGGTTATGGGGAAAAAAACATAAGAACCAAGATACATCATGTACAGGTACAAACACCCAATGATAAATGTAAATGAATTGTATACCTAAAATGTACCAATAAAAACTAAAAAAAAAACAACAGAATTACACATGGTCTTGTTTTTTTGAAGACCTGTATTGTTGATAGTAAGGATTAAGAAAGTCTAAGTGTATCATCTCTATATAGATTGATGAAGAAAATCTTAAGAATAATCTAAACTTTTGCTTCAAGGTATTGCATGATATTTGATTACGGCAAAGAGTATCAGTACCACCCACTCCTTACCTTCCATCTCAAGGTGCTTTGTGCATCAAATTACACAGAAAAATAATTTCTCTCTCTCTCTTTCTTCTGCAATGTCATCTGGTCCCCGTCAGAGATTAAACTCAGTTCTTAAGTCTGTCCAGGGTGACACATCTGTTTAAAGCCTTAATGGATAATCAGATTCCTCAGGGAAATTTAATGTGGTTAAATAGTAATAAAGGGACTTTCCAATATAACATAAACAATACCATAATGAAGAACATTAAATCATATGTTTTGTCACTGAGCCCATTATAGAACCAATTTAGAATTATAATAAATTTGCATTTGGCACTTGCTAGAGATTGGCAAATTTATTCATAGAGAATATAGATTAAATGTCTTTGGATTTCCCTTTTAGGACTAAAAATAATCATTCTTGTATAAAGCCATGTATATCATGTTTGTGTTTACATGTACATATATATTCTTAATCCATTAATTGCATTCTGAAGACATTTTCATTTAGGTATTTTAAAAACTCAAAAATTAATGACAAGGAACAAAAGATGAGTGATTTTGATTTTCAATGCCCCATTTCTCAGAAACAGGCACGCGTTTTGTTCTAGCCTATGATGCATGATGTATGAAGGGCACTGGAGAGAGAAGCAGCATAAGCCAAGGAGACTGATTCAAAGTTGGCTGATATGAAAGGCAAATGCACCCTACTGTTTCCCCAAAGCAAACAGGAGGCAGTCTGACTACCTTCTCAATGAGTGGCAACTGCATCCTGCAACATTAGGAGACCCAGTTTTTAGACTTCTTTTTTATATACTTAATGTTTCCTAATGTTGTTTTTTTCAAAATAACAAATAATAATACTGGATACCACATCCCTTCTGTGACTAATAATTTCTTTTGCCTTTAAAAAAAACCCAAAGTTAGCAGCTTGTTTTGAAATTTACTAGTCCCTTAATGATGATGACAAGCTAATGGCTGCAGAAGTATAGTATGATTTAACATTTTAAATCAACAAATTTTTTGTCCAGTAAATCCACCCCCAACAACTTATCCTGATACATAATAGAATGTGTCTGTTAGTACAGACCGTTTCATCAAGAATTAGAAAAACCTTAAATGCTGAGCAATATGAAATTATTATGTATTGGAAGAAATGATAAAGAAGTGTATTTATGGAAGTGAAGTACAAAGTATATCATTAATGATGATGGCAAGATATTAAAAATAAACCCATACACACAGACATACACACAGGCGTATCCTTATGCATTCACAATAGAAAAATATACACCAACAGTAATGTAACTATATATTGCTATATAAATATATACTATATACATGCATATAATATAGACACTATATGTGTATATATTTAACTTCTTTGTTTTGATGTTTTTACACTAAGTCTCTGTTAATTGTATGAACCTTGAATGAGGCGGCAATAGTTCCTTTTTGATTTTTTTCTTTAAGTGGATCTACCTCACAGTAATAGAATTTTTAGTTATTATAAAATGTGCATTTTTCTTATATGGTATATTGGTGAGAGTTCACCAGAGAAACAGAATCAATAGAGTCTATCTTTGGATGAATGGCTAGATGGATGGATGTCTAGGTAGACTCATTATAAGGAACTGATGTGTGATTATGGAGGTTAACAAGTCTTAAGACCTGTATTCAGTCAGCATGCTCTAGGAGTGCTGAAATACAGGTAGGAAAAAACAAAACAAAACAGAGCAGTGTCCCAGCCAGGAACTAAGGATTCCTCTACATGTTAGGGAGGGTCAGGCTTTTGTTTTAGTCTGGCCTTCACCTGATTGGATGATGCCAACCCACATAAAGGAAGGCAATCTGAGATAATCATCTATCTATTTCAATATTCAACTAATACTCAAACACTTTCCAATAAACATACAAAGCAATGTTGGACCAAACATCAGGACATGACATAGCCCAATCAAATTGGTGCGTAAAATCATCACAGACAAAATTTGTTAGATTATCTCTGTGTGTTAGCACCTAGGTTTCTAAAACATTGTGTATAGATTAAAGAATGTTTCTAATGCAACTGGAAAACAGAAAAGTTCTAAGACACAGCAACACTTCTGAGCTAAAAAAAAAAAAGACCTTGACTTATGTTATTCAGAAGGAAACTGAAGAAAATGAGAAATTTTGTGCAATACTTCATATATTGTTTCTCATTGAATCATTTTCTTTGTGCTGACAAGTGATTGCCCTTACTGTGACTGATACTTTACATTAATTTTATGCATAGATAATTTTTTTGTGTGTCTTTGCTGCTGTTTTTGAATAGAAAAGTAGTTTGAGACTAAGAATCGTATTACAGAATTAGAAGTTTTTGGGCCAGGGATTTATTTCGCTCAGTGGTTCTGCCACCTGCCTCGAAAGCACAAGGTCCCAAGTTCGATCCGCGATACCAAAACATAAATAAAAGAGAGAATTAAAAGTTGTTATTCATTTTTCCTTTGTTTTTTGTTGAATGAGTACCATTAGAGACATCTGTACATAAGTATTTCACTTTTTATTTTTGGATTTTATTGCTTAATTGTCAAATATTTATTACAAATTTCAATGATCTATTTAAAAATAAATATATCAGTTTCTTATTGGTGTTTTAACAAATTACTGCAATTTTAGTACTATTTTTTTTTGGTATCGGGGATTGAACTCGGGTCCTTGCGCTTGCACAGCAGGCAGAGAAACCACTGAGCTAAATCCCCAGCCCTAAATTACTGCAACTTTAGAAGTTTAGATCATATAACTATTATCTTTCTGTTCGGGAGATCAGAAGTCCAAAATGAATCTCTTAACTATAATGAAACTCTTGGCAGGAATACATTTATTCTGGAAGCTCTAGGGAGAGAATTTGTTTCTTTGTCTTTTTCAGCATCAGATGTCACCCTATTACTTGGTTCATGGTCCTCTAATTCCAGCTTCAAAGCCAGAAATGTTAAGTGTCTCTTTCTTTAGTAATATCTCACTCTGACACTACACTTTGACCACATTCTTCCATCATTATGGACTTTTCTAATTACTTTGGGCCCATTGAGATAATTCAAAATAATCTCCCTACTGTATGGTCAGCTGATTTGTAGACTTCCTTTCCCTTAGCCATGTCCCCAGATAGATTGACAAATTCCAAGGAAAAGGGTATGGGGGTCCTTGGAGAACCATTTCTCTGCTGACTACAATGACTAAATCTTTTAGATTGGATACAGGCTTGTAGGGAATTTAAACAAAATGTCCCCATCCGTACTCATCTAAGAGCTGTCACATACATGGGCAGGGCCAATTGTGTTTTAAACTACAAATTTTTTAACTGAGCAAAAACAACACAGAAAAATTTGCAACATTTGTTTCAGTGGTAGAACCTGAAAGAGACTGTCATAGAGTACCTGTTACAAAGGTTCCCTAAAGCTACTGACCCTATTTGTTCCTTAGGTGTTTTGCTTTATTCTTTATCCTGCTCTTTCCAGTGTATTCTTTTTTTTCCTTAGCATAGCCAAAGTGAATGTACTTGGCTTACAACATAATAATCTTAATGATACAAGAAATGATAGAATACAAGGGAGGCTGAAGGTGATTAGAACCACTGTCCAAGTGAATAAATATGATTTATTCTACATCATTTTAGCAAAATATCTTAAATACCCTTGATAGTAAATACATTTCCATAGTTTTCTAGCAGTTTACGGGTGGAATCACAAAACTACCCTGCTGTTCTATGGGACTAATCATAGAGATAAATTAGGGGCAATTTGGTTATTCATGTATCATTTCTATTTGTTTAAATGAACTCATTGCCCCAAGGCCTATGGGCATGTCTACAAAAAAATTAGTAAAAACATGACTAAATTCTCACAGCAGTCTCTGGAAATCTCCCTGGTTTTAAAGTTCTCTAGTGTCACACGCACACACACACACACACACACACACACACACATATATAATAGTTCTGTATTGATTGCAGTTCGCTAGTCATATATATATGTATAGATATATGTATGTATACATATATATGTATGTACGTATATATGTGTATATATGTATCTATACATATATATGTATATACGTATATATGTGTATATATGTATAGATATACACATGTGTGTGTATATATATATGTATAGATATGTGTGTATATATATATAGATATGTGTGTGTGTGTATATATATATATACACATATATATATATACTATAGAATACTAGGGTGCCTAGGGGGCTTGGAATCCATGCAAAACAGATTTTATTAAAAACAAAAACTAACTGTTGGCTTTTTTTACATGTGGTATTTGCTGGAAGCTAAAATAAAATTTCTTTCTAAATGTTACACGACAGATTCAAACAAGATACATGGCTACAAGAATAATTTCACAATGAATGTGAGAAGAAATAAGAAGAAAACAAGATGGTAGGAAAAGAGTCAAATGAAAGTTTCAAAGGAACCAGAGAGTCCTTCAACTCAGAATTCCCAGTGTCTGGGTGCTTATTGCTAAGTAAAAGTAAGACTGACCTCGGGGTCAAGACCTTGGCCCAGTGTTAGTGTATTGCCCTCTCCTCCCAGAAGGCATTTGGCATTGTATGGGACACTTTGGGTTGTGTCACAAGGAAACTTGGGCTGACCCAGCAGGGATGGCACTGTCAGAGCCGAGCAGCTGAAGACCACCACAGACATAAAAATTACACTTGTAATCAGACAGCTGTATTTATTGCTTATTGCAAAAAGGGGGACTATACCATCGGGAACCATAATGTGGCTCAGTAAAAGGGTTAGGGAAAAAAAAACAGCATGCTGGTCTTTGCTGGGTCATTTTGGGACAGGCTAAACTACTGATTTGCTGTAGATTGGATGCTGTCAAAAATGAATGTAATTCTGACTGAATAAATCTTAACCCTTGGGAAAGGAGGGCTAGCAAGATGACAAATCTGTATTTGGTGCAAAGGAGCTGTCATTCTTTTGGGGCAAGTGAAGACATGTTTGAGATTTTAAAGATGGCAGTGTGACTCTTTTTGTCTGTGCTCACATGAAAATATGAATGACCTTGCTTTATTCCATTTTATCATGGTGCCACAGTAATCTGGTTGGAGGTTCTTATTCAGTGAGCATTTTTTATCTAATGAGAGAATAAAATAGTTTAGTTCTAAGTGTCAGGACGATTCGCCACAGAAAGAATTATCTGTACAATGTGATATTACATCAAACTTCTTAGGATGGCAATTATTAAAACAAAACAACAAAGAAATTAAATTTGTGGTGAGGTTTAGAAAAATATGAATGCTTATAAATCATTAGTAAGAATGTACATTGGTTCAGCCACTGTGGAAAACAGTAATTTCATTTTTCCTCAAAAATTATAAACAGGAATATTATATGATACAGAAATCTTGTGCCTGTGTACATTTCCTCTCCAAAATCAGGATCTTGAAAAAGTATTCACACTCTTATATTCATTGCAACATATTTCATAATAGACAAGATGAGGAAATAACTTAAAGATCTATCCAATGATGAATAGACAAAAAAAATTGTGATATATACATGCAGTAGAATATTACTCAGCCTTCAAAAAGCCAATCTTTATGTGATAACATGGATGAATATTGTGGGCATTATGCAAAGTGAAAGAAGCCGGTCACAGAAAGATAAGTATTGCATCATTTGACTTATATGAAGGTGCTATAATAATGAACTTCACAGAAGCAGGGACAAGAATGATGGTTGTCAGGATCTGCTATTTAACAGGTTTAAAGTTTTAGTTGTACAAGATGAGTAAGTTCTGGAGATATATGGCATAACATTGTGTGTGGTTAATAATACTGTAACGTACAGTTAAAATTTTGCTAAGAGAAGATTTCATGTTAAGTGTTGTTATCACCATGAAAAAAAACAAAACCATGAAGATGCTGGAATAGAGTCCAGCAGCAAAATACAGCCTCTCCGGGACCTGGAATGGAGACCCCTAGAAAACAACAACTTGATGAGCAAAAAGTAGATCTCTGGAAATTGAGAGGGACTGACAGGAAAATGAAGAACTACAGGAAGGCTGGAGAAAAACAGCATGAAGCTGAGAAAAGAAGGAAGTAGTGGAATGCTGAGCATGACTGTGAAAGAGGGAGACCTGACTCCACAGATACAAGGTAAGTTGGGAGCTCCAGGAAGAAACAGAAGACCTGGCCAGCAGCCCTAGGACCAACAAAAGCCCATGGCTATTGTAAACTGCAAAAACCACATGGAGTTTTGTTCTGAAAATGACTTCCACATGGCAGGCTAGATAGAGTTGGAAAAGAAATCCAATGCAGTGCCCACCTTGTTTGAGAGAGTTTAATCAGGAGCCATTTGGGGAAGGGTTAATTGGTTAAAACTGAGCCACACAACAACTATTGAGCAACTCTTCTTTAGGGTTTCTGGGGCTGGCTGCCCTATTATGGTTACTGGGTAGAGACTGCCACAAGAGACAGTCGTGGAAAGAGACCAGGCTAGACATTGAACCCCCTGGAAAGTTTAAGCAGAGACCTGGAAAGGTATGGAGGTACCCTGCCCTCTACGGGGAGAATACAAACCAGTCACATGTGGGTTTCGGAGGGGACTGAATGTGCTCATATTGATTTCAGTGATCTGCTTGAACTCCTCCCCTGCTGTCTGTCTCTAGCACAGAAGTCACCAATCTGTTTCCTTTGTCCGTCTACCAACATGAGCAGGGATACACCTGTTCTTAGACAGCTGCCGCAGCCTGGGGTGCTCAGCCAGAGAGTTCTCTGTAGCGGGGGCTGGAGGGGACACCTCACAAACCGACACACTGTCAACCCACAGGTGGAGAAAGCTGTGACGGGGTGCACAGAGGGAAATGGAACCTGGAAGCTGCTGGAGCGATGATAGCCTTAGGACAGACAGTATTTTTCACCACATCCAGAGAGAAAACAGGGCAGGATTCAGCATTCACATACAAAAACATGAGTGTGGAAACAAAATAGGTGTTAGCCGTGATTCACTAGCCCTTCCCCTTATATAGTGGATTCCAGTATTGTGATCCTAAAAAGAAACCACTCATTCAAAGTGAAGGAGAAATTTTTCTGACTCATTCATTTTTCTCCTCCTCTTCCTCTTCTTCTTCATCCTTATTTTGGGGGGGGGGGGGGGGGTCTTTTTTCTGTTTTTTTTCTTTTTTTCTTTATTTTGTTTTCATTACTTTCTTTATTCCTCTTTTTCTTATTTGTTCTTTTCCATTACTTCTATTTAATTCATCTACTTCTTAACAGAATCCTTTATCTAACTTTTCTCTACTTTACATCTTCCTTTTCTTTATTTTTCAAATTTTACTTCTTTCGTTCTCTCATTCCCCCACCCCCTCTATCTTTACTAGAATACAATTAAGTTTCATTAATCCTGAGATATTTACTTAACCTTATGTGATTATTATTGAATTCTTTTCTATTTGTAATGGTGATATAGTGTTGTGGACAAGTGAGTTTGGTCAATAGAGATGGGCCACACACTGTGCCCGATTCATACCTGTTTATGATAGCCAGTGGCTATGGGAGCTAGAGCCCAGAAAGGTTCCTCAGCAATGAGAAGCAGTTTTATTTCTCCTTTTAAATCATGCTTTCAGTTGGGGAGGGCTCAGGGGAGATCAAGTGGAATCTTACAGAAGCAGAATCATACGAGGTTAGTGGGGGCCACAAGGAAGTTTCATATACACTAGGTGGGACACAAAACATCCTGCAACAGCAACAAGTTTACTGCCAAGCAGGATGTGGGGATTCTGGGTGCTTTGTTCACGTTCAAGCTCTTTGTTCAAACACAGGTACAAAATGGCATTGAGGCACAAGATGAAGTCAGGTTGGCTATCACAATAATTGTTGCATTTAATAGGTATTTACTATTAGTATCTAGTATATCTTTGTTTCTACATTATAATTGATAGATGTCTTTTCTATAATTATGGGTGTTATAGTGGTAGTTTTTATTGGTTCTGGTGATACAGCAATATCTGGTTTTTTGTTGACTTAATTAGTGTTGATGATTTGTTACTTTAGCCAGACTGCCATAGTCATTGTTATTAATTGGTTTCTATCATACACCAGTATCTGGGTTGTCTTTGTGCCATCAACAGTAATGCAGTAGGTTTCCAGAGAACTGGGTGTGGGCCACCTACACTCTAACCTCCTCTCTCAAATTAACAGAGGTGGTTGGATTTTGGGACAGAAGCAAAGGCCTCTAGTTAACCACACTCAGAGTGTATCACTGAAAAGAAGATAGTAATAAAAGAAATCTCCATAGTAGCATCAAAGTCTTTCCACTATTATCAACCTGCAAACCTCAGCATGCGTGAGCATGCATGAGCGCACACACACCACACGCAGTAGTAGAAACATAGGACGACAAGGCAAAAAATGCCTCCAAGACCTCCCCTGTCCACCAAAACCTCTCCTGTGCACCAAAGCTGACCCATAGGACATAGATGGGAAGGAAATCAAAAGTCAAAAAACTGGTTTCAGATGCAGGTGCCTGGGGTGTGAATCACTCACAAGAGGTGTGGTGCATAGAGCTATAGAAAACCCAGTGAGGACACTCCCAGAAAGTTGTGAGGATGAACAGTTTTATTTTTATTGCAGCACAGGTAGTCCTTAAGCTGTACTTATTTGGTCACACACACGTACCACACACACACACACACAAACACACCACACCACCATTACACTACTAACATACTATATTGTCTTAGTGGTTTCATAGTTCTATCTACATGAAATTATCTTCTTTGTTTTATGTATTTACCCATATCTCCCACTGGAAAATAAACTAAGAGCAGCAACCTTAAACATTCCACAGTGACATCCTCCTCTAAGCCTAAAACACTACCTGGCATATTCCAGTAAATTCTCAGAAAGCGTGAGTGAATGAATGGTGCATAGCTCTATTCCTATGCTTAGAATCTTAAGGCAATAGTGATGCCCACAGGAAGAGCAGCATGCAGAGGCTGTCTGTTCTTCAGGAAAAAGAGATAAGAGAACCTTCACACATACGAGAGAGAGAGTCAAAGAAAAGTAAGAGAGATAATGGAAAGAGTTTCTCAGCTCTATAAGACAAAGCAGAAACAAGAAAAATCTTACAAACTGATAGGGAAGGAAAATCTGATGACAGACAAATGGAGGAAAAACTCAAAATGAATTAGCAGTGCCGCATACCTGCCATCAGAGCACTCTGGGAAGCTGAAGCAGGAGGATCATAAATTCAGTCCCAGCCTGGGCAACTTAGCAAGACCTTGTCTTAAAATTTAAAAAAATAAAAATAGAGCTAAGGATGTAGCTCAGTGAGAAGGCTGTGAGTTCAATCCTCAATACCAAATGAACTCAAGAGTTCCTTGTTTTGTTTTTTTCTTCTGTTTTTAAAGGAAAGTTTATGTAGATCAGAAAATCTGAAAGAGGAATGACTACAAAGTCAAGATGGGATAAGAAAGAAGCCTAAAGATGGTAAAACAGAAAATAATTGAGATACTTTAGCAATTATTGCATATTACAATCAACAGCATCTGATGATATGTCCTCTAAATACTCAGAGATTGGGGTTTTCCAGGACACCTTGTTATTAATTTTCACAACTTTTAACAATCATAAGAAGGTTTGCAGAAGAAAATAACACATTTTGACCTTGCCTTACAAAAGTAGGTTTTTGGAAAAGCAACCATCCAACTAATTACAGCTTGGTCAGCTTAGTGGTAACAACCGAAAAGATACTAAAAGAAATTATTTTTTAAGAACTGTACTGCAATCCCCTAGAAAAGAAGAGCGTTCTGAGTAGCAAACAAGGTTTTGTGAAAAGCGAATCATGCCAGACCAACTTAATTTCCTTCTATAATAGAGTGGCAGGCCATGAGATAAAGGGGAAGCAATAGATGTAATCTACTTCGATTTCACTGTGCTTCTGAATCTCTGCTACATAACATTCTCATCAGTAGGCTGAGAAGATTGGTCCATGCAGTACTACTATTAGGAAGGGGCGCAAATGCCAAAAGACTGCCCTAGAAGGATGGTTATCTGTGTCTCGGGATAAGAGGATGTTTCCAGGGATGTAGTTCATTGTAGTTCACAGCATGTTATAGAAAGAATAACCCATGCCTGAGCAATGGGAGTGTAGAGGTTTCCTGACCACCTCTGGCATCAATCATTGTATCTTGAGTAATGAATTCCTCTCTCTGGGACTCAGTTTCACATTCTGTTAAATGGATGGCTTTACAATAGATTCTCTTTAGGTCTCTAGCTTTCCACATGCATGATCCTTTGGCTAATGTTATGACCTAGGTAATACAATTAACAATTCTCATAGGTATTTTTTGATGTTGACCTTATCTCCAACCTCCATTTAATAAGCCAAAGTTATGTAGGAGAAGATGCTTGTTTTACACTTTTATGGTAATCCTCATATTTATATAGTTACTCATTTGTATAATAGTTTATTTAGCTGTTTTTCTTTTTTTGGGGGGGGGTATCAAACTCAGGACCTTGGACTTGTGAGGCAGGCACAGTGCCACTGAGCTACATCCCCAGCACATTTAGGTGTTTTTCAATACCTACTATGTGCATAATAGGAAGAACTGATAGATGAATTTGTTAAAAGACACTCTCATCTTTCATGGATCATCCTCAATATCTACGTCAACATTTTCTGCAAAGCAGTCCTAGCACTCAGGAAGCTGAGGCAGCAGGATTACCGTGAGTTTGAGGTGATCCTGGGCTACATAGTGAATGCAAGGCCAGCCTGAAATGCAGAATGAAACCCTGTCTCAAAAAAAATTACAAATGAATGTTAAAATGAGATGTTTGCTGATAGGTAAAAAATAAGGATTAATATAAAGCCCTGTATTTAAAATAATATATTTAAAGTCCTACAAATTAATTATGTCTGCTGCAAAATTATGGCAAAATGATTGACTATATTGCAATAAATAAAAATTCAAATGCATAAAACCTAGACTTCACTTTCATTGATTTAAAAGCAATGTGTTAATTAAAAGTCTATAAAATTGTCTTCATTATATAGTATATTCAGAAAGCTAACCATCCTTGATCAATTTCAAACTGTTCTTAATTCCTGAGATCTGACTGATTTCTCACAACTTTTGTTGATTTATATAAGCACATATCTTTAAACTTCTTAAAAAAGCCCAGATGGAATAACATCCTAAGGTGGTAATATGCTTATTGTTCATTACTTCACTTTCTAAGTTGGCATTTCAGATTAATTAATCATTTGATAAAGCTCATGTTTATTCAAGTGTTTACAAATTAGAAAAGCTCTTAGCAGCATTTAATTTGTTTGAATATATATTTAATTTATTGTTTCTAATGGAAAGAAGCTTGAGGGAATTTAAGAGTCATAGCCTTATTGATAGACATTAAACATATGCAGAGTATAATTATTATTGCTAATATTTTACATTTGCTATGTGTCGACAGTTAGGCGCAGCGAGAAACCCTGTATAATTCCACAGACAGAAATGAGGGCTGTATGTGCTGGACATTTGTATTACTGCACATATTTATCTGTTTGTGAGTTTTATCCCGTCCTTCTCCATGAAATGTATTCTCCTCCCACTCATTTTCTCGCACTGGTGTCATAATGTCTGTGGCATGCTTCTCCGATCCTATGGCCTGAGTCTTGTCCAGTCACGCAGAAATCCTGGACACAGCCCAAGTCCTGTCATGACAAATATCATTCTGGTCCTCAGCCAATGGCCAGTTTATCTCCATGACTATGAGATTAAAATGAATCATTTAGAACAAGTTGTCATCCAGCTATCTTTCTGGAAACCATGCAAAGGGTTTTCAGCGATTGGAATTCCTGCTGGTCTTTCTATACGTGCCTTCCTTCTGGCTCTGTATCTAGAACTAATGATGATTTTTTTCTTTGTTATTTTTGGAAACCATTTGATTTCAAGATGAACAAAATCACTTCTTCATCTATGATTCAAGCACCGACTCTGTGTCAGGTTCGAGGCTACAGGCTGGGAGTGAAAAGAGGAATAAGGAATAGGCTCTTCATGTCATCACTTCTCAACTGGGTTCCTGGAGCAGCCTCTGTCTTATTTCCCTGGCCCCCTTCATGCTGAGCCCTTCTGATGTATTCTTAAGCCAGCCATTAAAAGTGACCCGTCTCAAAAACAAAGCCTACCATGTTAGGTGTCACATTTCGACCCTCATTTCCCTGCACTGCCCACTACAAAATGACGTGGCATCGGACATCTTCCTGCTTCGCCCCTTGTCCTGACTTACTTGTGACCCTCTGTGCTTCAGCTTTCTGTTCCAGTGACACTGAACTACTTGTCATCTATGCAGATTCTTGTCTTATTATTTATCTCTATGGTAGAAATTCTCGCTTTACCAATTAACTTCTACTCTTCCTGAAAGACTCAGTTCGATACCACCTCTTCACCACCACCACCAGTTTTCTGATCCCTTTTTCTTCCAAAAAGCAGGTAAGAGCAGAGCCAGCAGTGTTAATGCCATCTGCTCATCCTGTCGCTGCATTCACTACTTTGTCATATAATTACCTGTTTATTGTTTCAACTTGATGTTTTTGTTTCTGTTTTTAAAACAGTGACTTTTTTTCAATTCAGTAATAGTAATTGGTTCCCTTAAAAATTTTCACCTGTTTTCATTTTCTCCTTCCTTGATTTTTAAAATAATTTCTCAGCTATATTTTTGGCATCATTTCTTCATCTTAGAAATGTCCTAAATATATTCAGTATAAAGTTATCTTTTTTAAAAATATATTTCATCATTTTCATTTATATGAGAGTGAATTGCTCACCTGGTTAGTGAGCTTTTAATCTTGCATATTGTTATATATTGGAATTTGAGCTTTAAGTTTCATTTTCATGGAAACTTTCTGTCAGCACTCTAACATGCAGCATGCTAATAGGCATCTTGAGCAACATGTCAAAAACCAAGATTTCACAGTCTCAGAGGAATGGTTTGAGCTTCTTATCCTGTAGTGTCGTCAAACCTGAGGAAAGCCTGGCCCAGAGTTTTGTCAGAAACTGTGCCTATTCTTACCCTTTTAAATTACCTTTATGGACGCTTCAGTTGCAGACACTACTCAATTAACATTCTGTTTCCCAGAGAGACAGAGGGCCTTACTATGTAGTTTTAGACAATAATAGTAACATAGCTATTTCAGATAGGTTAAATTCTCCAGAAAAGCCCATATTTTCACATTTTTACAAATTAATGTGTGTGTGTATTTTTCCCAAATGAGTGTTGGACTTTGGGACCTTGTCTCTTTTGTTCCCACTGTACTCCTGGTATCCAAACAATGGCTCTGATATACTGTTATGACCTACATTCAAAGCCTTATGTGCTCCTCGGTGGGTCTTTGGGGAGGGACTGGATCATGGGTGTGTGATACTGGATTAATCCACTAATTGCTTTAGGGTAGTTCTAGGTAGTTTGGATGATGGATTTACTGAAGAGGGAAGATCTACCCTAGGTGGGGATGACACCAACCAATAGGCTTGTAGTCAGATGGAATAAAAAGGCAAAGGAGGGGCCGGGGATTTAGCCCAATGTTTCTGGCACCTGCCTGGCAAGTGCAAGGTCCCAAATTCGATCCCCAGTACCAAAAAAAAAAAAAAAAAAGGCAAGAGAGAAGATAGTCTCTGCTTCCTACCTGCCGTGCCATGAGCTGCTGCTTCTCTGCCATGCTGCTGTGCTGTGCCACTTTGTCATGGAGCAGTTGACTATCGACTGAACCCTACTATTAAGCTGCCTCCACAGGATAAGTTGGCATTAGTCATTCAGCAGGGAAAAACATTCCCAGCAAATATACCAGCAGGTAGAAGTCCTGGAGGTGAGAGATGCTGGCACTTCTGAGGTATGAAGCACTTCAGTGCAGCTAGATCTCACATCACCACTGCCACTACCACTGCCCCACAGCTGTGTTCCGTTCCCTTTGTGAAGAGATTTGTAATGGAAAATGCCTTAATTAGCTCCTTAGAACATGTAAAGCTGTCTTTGGTCACCTGAGTATTGCCTGAGTTTTCAGAATAATTCTTAGGTATCTCCTACTTTTCATCTACTTTAGATCCTTTGGTTTTTCACAGCCCAAAGTGAGCTTTTTAGAGCTGTTGTAATTTTTCTTCCAAAGACCTTACATCAAGCATCACCACATTGTTTGGAATGCAACTGAATAAATTATAATATATGTGAGTATCTTTTCCCTCCCACCCACTTATGAACTCTGAAATGATGTCTTACTCCTAAACTACTTAACACTGTTGAAATCCCAACTAATTCTTCCTGGTTGGCCAAAAATTAGAACAGGATGGCAGTTCCCTGAGGAAGTTTTCTCCTCTGGGAGATGAAGCTGTTAGCAAAGCAAGTCAAGGACCTGTTAGACATTCTGGTGTTATCCAAATGAGACTTCCGGCAGATGTCTGGAGAGTTGAAATCCCCATCACTACTCTGTCTTTTCTCTGCACTGATTTTACAATCTGTGTCTACTAACACACTATACATTTCCTCCATGCATCCCAGTATACTCTCCTAATGATAGCACTTCTGGACTCTTCATTTGTCCTGACCCATATGGTCTCCAGCATGTTTCTGCCCCTCAGGTCTGGGCATTTGCCTATCAGAGTATATCTTCATGACATTCACCCCTGTTCTACCTCCTGTCTAAACAGTCTGTTTCCTTAGGCATAAGTTTACCTTTCCATCATAACCAAACATTTTTCCATTGAAAAGTCTAGCTGGCCAAGTCCAGATAATAGTACCAGGTACACTTGCTGGCCCATTTCCAATAGGTTGCTTCCATAGAATTTCAACATCTTTGTAGTGAGAATTATCAGGAATTCAATATTTAAACTTTCTTTGTTTCTTGCTACTCTGGACTAGCAACAGGAAACACTCCTGCTAATTTGTTAGAAATGCAGAATCTCACCTCTTGAAAATTAACAAAATTCGTCAGGCGATTCATAGGCATGTCAGGTTTATAGAGCAGTATTCTATGTTACTTGTTCTTCCCAGTTTATCTAAACCTTTTAAACTTTGCATGCCTTAAAGCCTTCTAGGTGGGCTTCCCTTGCCCTTTGTGCAGACTCACTGAAAGTAGTCAGTCTGTATCCAAGATCATCATTACAATACAGGAAGGGCAGAGTTTCATTAGGCATTAAAATACTTGACTGCATTGCACTGTCTCCAAATGAGAGGCATTAATGTTCCACTTTCTTGACTTTGAGCATTTCTGGATTCTGCTAAGAAAGGTGCATGTCCCATAGCCTACTACCTGCTCTCTGATCTTTAAATGGTATTCTTAAATTGTCTTATTTTTACTATTTATTATAAAAGGAAATGTTTTTTTACTCTAAACAGCATCAGTTTATATGAAAAGATAATCTTCAATGTATCTGCCCTCAAAAAATAAAGCAAAACAAAAGAATGCTACTAAATTCTAATTACATATCGATAAATGCCAAAAATAAAAATAAACTTTGAGCCTGAGTAAGGTCTTTTCTTTCATAAACAGAGAGAATAGAAGTATCAGAAAGGTGTTAAAGACACGTAGCTCTCAAGTTTTTCTCTTGGATATAATAAGAAGCCATGAAGACTACCACAGGGAATTTTTACCATGCCATGTACTTCAAATATTATTACCAATCAAAATTAATCTTGCAGCCTAGCTTTTGGAAAACGCTATTCTATCCATCCAAGACTAAGGCCTGCATTTAATTGCTGAAATAGATAAGATGATCAGTCAGAAAATTGTGTTTAATTTAATACAAAAGAAAAAGTTTCGGTAATTTCTTGAAGAGGATGCTTTCCTGTGCATAAGCAACAAATAGTCATAAGGGGCAACTAACTTCTACTGGTATGCTTTGCTCCCATAAAGTAGGGAGCCTCCTTATCAAGAATGAAGCCTTATAGTTTCAAATTTAGTGTGAAATTTTTCTTTGTGCCAGCTACATAGTTGGAAACAACCTCTCTACACTGCTAAGATCTCAGTGTTCATACCGGTACATTTTCCACACTGACAAGTAATGTACAAGGGCAGAACAAACATCACTACAGCCTTGCAGAAGCTTTATAATAACATTGTATTGTTTTGAACCATTCAATCAATTGTAGACATGGTTTAAATGTACAGAAAAACTAAATGTAATACCATGGGAAAAAACATGAAAAGTATTTTTGCAGCCTAACTTCAGGATAAAGGATTTAAGAGCATACGTTTTGAGAGAAGAAAGTTTACCTAGACCTTCTATTATACTTCCAAGGTAGCTATGATAATTTCCTTTTAAAGATAAAGAAGTGCATATTTCACCCAACAAAGTATGCTGTATGCTAATTAAAAGTGACCAAGAAGTCATGAATTCCCTGTGATCTTTATGGAGAGAAATCAATACCTGTATCTATTTCTATACAACTCCAGGGCTTTACTGATGACTATTAGAATTCAGAAATGTAGGCTTTTATGTTGTGTTTCTTGTAATAATGAGCAATCTAGGGTCAAATAGAAGTCTCATGCGGAGCACAGAATAAAAGAATAACTAGGAACAATTGAAAAATAAATGCAGAATCAGATATTTATAACGCTGCTTAGAGCCAGGCTAATCTTTATTCAACGTTTTTTACTCACATATGAGACTCCTATTGTGTGGTGTCATAGCAATGCATCTATTCCTGAGGTTCTAAAACCTCAGTGTTAACATGAAGAATTATAATTTTATAACTTAGTGGGGGAATGGATATTTACACACACAGACACACACACACGCACACACACACACACATGCATACACAGCTAATTGCTATTCCTTGCAGTATTTATTTGAATAGGAGTCCTTAAGGAATCTTAGTCTTACTAAGATTCCCAATTATTGCAATCTATTGTGGAGGGCTAGCTAGTACGTTTAACCTCCCCCATGAGTAAATAGCATGGATAGCTTTAAACTTTACTAAGATTTCTTCCTGCATAACTTTAGTGGATATCATTTAAACTGGCCACAAACATTATTGTAATTATTATTACAAAAACTTGAAAGTATATCTAATCATATTAGATTTTGTGTCCAACATTACCACGTAATAGCCTATCATTAGCTCTGAATGATATCAGAAAGGAGTGGGTTTTATTGTTACAGATTTCTAATGTGTTTTCAGCAGATTTTTCTGAAGAGTGAGAAATGGCAAGATTCAAAAAGTAAATGAAATCCAGAAGAGGTTCCCACTTTATATTTATTTGACTATTAACTTCACTGTTATAACTTCTGTTCTTCCCCTGAATGATGCCATTTTTCCCTAAAGTATGTGTTTTAATATAACAGTGGTTGAATTATTTCATAATTCTACTTGTGGTCCCTAATGTGTTACCAATTGCCTGATTAAACTGGTAGCTCTATATAACAACATAAAAGTGTATGAAACACATGCATCCAATCAGCACCCCAAACAGTGGAATGGTAAAAAATTTATGTTCCTTTCAGAAAATTAAAAGAAACTCATTGAGAGCTTGGTAATATAAAGTTATAGTATCTCTTCAGTAGTTGTTTTTATTTGCTACAGCTAATAATATAGCAGCAACTCACAATAATCATCCATGAAGGTAGGTAGCATCTAGGAATTTTTTTTTTTCTGGTTGTGATCCTAAGTTAATCTAATGGAGACTTTTATTGGTTCTTTAGTGCCTTAGAATTTATTCACAATGCTGGGTTGTGATCTGAAGCCCTGTAGGAAAAAGGGCTTCAAAATGTTCCTTCTCTGTCCCTGTTGTGGGGAGTTCTTTTCTTGTGAGCCAGTAGGAAGTAGCAGCAACAAATCTCTTCTCTTTGATAATAGGCATATAGAGGATCCCTATGCATTCTGGTCCCCGCTGACTCATGAAAAAGGAGATGACAGGAGCGGGTGTCTTGGATAGACAGCTCCTGCTTAGCCTGTGTGCTGAACATAGCTCCTGGATAGCCATCATTTGTAGGCTACCTTTTCATTGGAAAGTAGGCCTTCACCTTTGGCAGATTGTTCTATTATATTAAGGAGCTCATAAATCTGGAGGTGCAGAGCCCCAAACTTTCTTTGAATGTTGCATTCCACATTCCTAGATGGTATTTAGAAAACCTGCATGAACACAGAAACCATGTTCTCTTTAGAGGGAGTAGTGCATCCTGAAAAGCTCTCGTGGACAGGCCATGTGTGGCCCCTAAAACCATTCTTTGCATTTCTAACAAAATGAACCAGCAGCCACAATAATGAAATGCTTGGTGGCTTTCTCTTCCAGCTTCCTATTTATGAAGCTTGTATTTTAAAACCATTCAAGTTTCTTTTTTTGAAGAACCATTATTTCTCCCAGCATGAAAGTATGCGATGTGAATGGTTTGCATAGTCATGGGAGGTAAGGTTTCAGTTTTATTTGCAAGTTAGGTATCATTCAAGTCTACCTTTAGCAGCAGGCATTGGTTCAAGATGTAATAAAAGAAGTGGACCAAATTATTATTATTTTTTTTACTTCAAATACCTCTCTTTATCTGCTTTGGAAAGGCACAATTAGAGGTTTTCTTTAAATTCTCAAAGGAATTTGTAACCTCAAGAGTGATTCATTAAAAAAGAAGGTACTGGAACAGGGTAAACAATAAAGCTTGGGTAGCTCAGTTCAAGAAACACCCGAGGAGCTCTCTGGTCCTAGAGTCTCGAGAGCCTTCAAATATGGACACATGTTCGCTTTATCGAAGGACCACACATGAAGTTTAAGATGAATGTTGGGGCTAAGTTGGAAACAGGTACGTGTTAGGAAAGAAGAGGATAGAGACAATCAATTTTACTTCCCTCGCAGTTTCAGCAAGAAATAGACTAATGTTTTGTCAAGTTATTCAAGTGATAGCCACTTGTCAAAATACATCATTTGGTTTGCAATATACTTGTGTCTTTTTAGCAATAAACTTAAGTGTTAAAAGAAAAGATGAATGAGAAATGCCCACTCTTAGAATCAATCGTATAGCAGTTAGTTATTCAATGTTCAGAGGGCCGAAGAGAATACAATATACAAAATCATTTGTGTTTAAAAACGACCTTTCTATCAAACCATATTGCCAGATACCATAAACAGCTATAAATTGTCAGAGCAGCAAGTATACACAGTGACCCTGTGTTCAACTAAGCACAGCATTCACTATAGTAGTTAACCTTTGACTACAGCAGTAAATTAATGCAGAGCTAAAAAAAAAAACAAAACTCCTATGCAAAAAAATCGCTCTAGAAACACTATGCATAATAAATAACCAACAGTAACTTGACCTCTGAGCTTATGACTAGGGGAGGTGTCTCATAGCGTTGGACGAAGGAGGAGTATGTGCTCATTAGCAAGGTTACTAAACAGCAGACATCTTATGTTTTACAGTTAAATTCTGCCTGAGCCAAAGAACAGCAACTTGTGTTATAAAGACAACAATGTCAGGTGTTCCAACCTATTTTAGTAACACCCCTTTATTACTGAAAGTGCCTTCGGTAAATGCCCAAATTACCTATTTGCACTAAATAAAATGTCACTTTGTGAATAAATTAGGCATTTTATGCTACCTTCTGTATGTCTAATGACATCCGTTGTAATATAATGTTTGCTTGTCTCTGGAGGCAGGCTCTAGAAATCAGCTTGCACCTGTGGCTTTTGGGAGATATTAAGTAGAACGTTTTTACATTTACTTCCCCTGGTAGAAGGTTACTGATATTCAGGGGAAGACTTGAAAAATATTACCAGAGTATTTCTCCCTACACCTCTAGGGTTTAACGTTTTGAATTTACATGGACCTTTGACTCGTCGTAGACCCTCCCCAATGGGAGTTACCAAGAGTTTGCGGCTCATACTCTTCACCTAGGTTCTGCCTGTGAACAGCTGGAATCAGACTCACTGTGTGTGCTTGGCACAAATGTGAGTAACTTGAGTATTTTTTTTTTTTTTTTTAGTAATTTGCCTTTGTACCTTTGTAATTGTCTGTTGCTGACTCTTCCCTTGAAACAACTCAAGTTCTATTTTTCTTTTGTGTACACCTTGAGTGCAAATAGAAACTGGAATTTTTTTCATGACCACCAGAATAGAAAGATACAGCAGGTGTATACATCCATCCTAATAAACCCTCAAAGTTGCAAAACTTAACCCAAAACTTTTATTATTGATTGGTGGCTTTCTTGCCCTTATATCAAAACCTATTTTGTGATGTGATGTAACTTGTTTTCTCTTAAAAGCATTGTTCATATAAAACTTTTAGTTACAAATGTAAGTTGTAAAGCATTTGCATTTAGTTATGCTCTTGTTTTGTTTGTCAAGAAGTGGTAAAAGGAGGACCCAGGTGAAAGATACCCTAATAACTCTTCTTACATAAAAAATAGAAGATTTATAAAAATAGTTAAGTTTTACTAACACATCTGACTTCTAAAAATATAGATGATGTGAGTAATAACAATTACTAATGCAAAATTGCTATGTACTACTAATTACTCATATAATTTTATGTGTATTATCTCTTTGACAGGTAATATTTTCCTAATTTTGGAGATGTAAAAAAGAAAACACTATAAAAAGACAAATAAAAATTATGAATATTCGTTTTGCTAAATCATACTCTGTGCTAGAGAATCTCCTTTAATGGAGGAGTTGTGTGGGGCTTTATTTTTATTAATATAAGCTTTGTATAACTTCCTTACCTTTAGACCTTTAGTTGACTTTATGTATCAGTCAGGATTTTTTTCTGTAGGCAGTGAGAGAAAAACACAGATTTAACACATCTATATGAAATTTTTATTCTTTATATGACTAAAATTTTCAGCATAATGCAAGCTCAGATACAGATCCTTCCAAGACTTAGATGATGCCATCAAGACATAAGTCTAGGTATGTCTCAGCTGTTCTCATTCTCAAGCTCTACTCATTGATAAGCAGTTTCAATTCTAAATGCCCCCATCTTCAAGCTCTATCAAAAAGAAAGTTCTCTAAAACCTTTGAATAAAAGTCTTAGGCCTAACAAATGCAATAACTAAAGACCCGGGATGGAATGTATTTATTGGATACCGTATGTCTGTGTCATATGCTATTTTCTGAACCACTCAATTAAACACATATAATAAGAGTGAATTATAACTGTTTACCAGTAGAAAACTGGAAAATTCATACTGGGGGGAAGGAGAGATTGCTGGAGGTGTGTCCTAGTTACTTTTCTCACTGCTGAGACAAAATACCCAACACATAGAGTTAAAGGAGGAAAGGTTTATTTCAGCTCACAGTTTGTAGGTGGTTTCAGTCCATAGCCAACTGGCTCCATGGCAGGGTGGCACAACAGAGGGGCATGGCAGAGGGGAAACAGTCAATGATGGGCAGAAGACACCAAGCAATGAGGCCAAAGCCTCTCCCTTTTATCCCTTCCAGAGTATCTGGCTTTTGGGTGGTTCCACCCACACCCAGGGTAGGCCTTCCCATTATCAGCACCCAGCATTATAGTTAGTCAGTGGACTAATTTAGTAATCAAAAAACCTTAATCCCACCACAGAATTTAATTCCAGCATCACACACCCTAGAACCAGTCATCTCTGAGTACATGAGGCTTCAGGGGAACATTTGATAGAAGCTGTAATAAAGTGATTCTGAGCCTAAATAAGTGTTGATGTCCATCATTCCCCATTTCTAAAATGACGGAATGATAACCACACCACAGAGTTGTAAGAAACCAGTGAGCTAATGTATGCGATGTAGAAGTAAAAGCAGCAGCACCTAATTCATTGGCTTCTGTTTCCTTTTTTTCTTTCTCCTTTTCCTTTCTTTGTCTCCTATTGACCTTAATTTTTATTTGCTTTTAATTTTTTCATCTTTTATCATTATCATAATCATCATATGTACACAAATTATTTGTCAGGAGTTTTGGCCTATGATGAGAACTAAACAAATGATGGTGATGTTGTCTTTCTTCCTGGAGAAGTCAATCCTTTCAAAAGGAATTGAGTGGTACAAACATGGTGCTAGCTTAGAGTGTAATTCCTTAAGGTATGGGTTTCAAAAGATGCGTCCTGACTATGGATTATTCTAAAAAATACTGAGCATTGTACTGCTGGATATGGAGAACATGTGATCACCTATGGAATCCAAGTTTTAAAGTTAGCAGTTACTTCCTCTTATGATAAAGTCACCTTGTTTTCAAGTGACACCCAGATAAAAATGATCCACTGCCCCTTATAAACTGTCTTCTAGAAAAAGAGATGAACCTCAACATACCACACATTTTTGTTAAGCTTTCATCACACTTTAGCATGAAAATTATACATTTTGTGACATAGCAAAATGTTGAAGGACTATCCTTTTCTCCGTCTTTTTCTCTGATTGCATATAAGCCATGCGTTATTGCCAGTGCCTCAAATTCTGTGATTGAATTGTGAATGCTAGAATTCACAACTTCTTCATCACTGCAATGTAACAAATATATTAATATGTATCTAGTAAAAATATATATATAAAAAATATATCTAGTGGTTAAATATAGTTACCACTTTCTCTAAACGTTAAAGCTTGCCACATAGTTCATTTGAAATTGATAAGAATACTGTGATGCCTGCTTTGTTTTCCTGAATTTGCAAAATAAATTTCCAGGAAAGGAATTGACTTGTCCAAGATGAATCAATTGCAGTTCCCAAGACAAATGAATAAAGCCACAGAAGGATGGAATTGATGACATTACATCAACTCATTCTTCCCATGTATCTTAGTTACTATTCTCATTGCTGAGACAAAATACTCAACACCCAAAGTTAAAGGAGGAAAGGTTTATTGTAGCTCACAGTTTGCAGAACTTTCAGTCTATAGTCAGTTGAGCACCAAGAGTGGCAATGGCAGAGGGGCATCACAGAGAAGAAACAGTTCATAGCAAAGCAGGGCAGGCAGAAAGCAGCAAGTGAAGAAAATTAGTAGTAGCAGCAGCAGCAGTGTGCCTCTTCCTTTTATCCCCACCAGACTACCTGCCTTTTGGGTGGTACCACCCACACTCAGGTCAGACCTTCCCATTATCCACACCCAGAACCATGCTAAACCAATCAGTGGACTAATTTAGCAATCATGCACACTTAGTCACAGCAACACACACTTAAATCCCAGTATTACACACCCTAGATCCAGTCACCTCTGAAAAGCCACACTTAGGACTACATGAGGCTTTTGGGGACATCTAAATACAAGCCATAACATCATGGTAGTCAGGGAGTGGGTTGAAGTCACAATTCCAGAAAAATGTGGACAGTAGCCAAAGGAAGAGTTTCATCCATTCCCATTAAAACCTCTCAAGATAGCTAAACTACATTTTTATTTTCTTCTCAAAACACTACTTACATCTTCATTTGGAGTGTTACTTGTTCAGAGATTAAATAATCTTCTGGTTACATTTGTGGAATATTTAAATCTTTCACTAAAAGTTTTAAATTTAAGATTCTGTGAATTTTAAATAGTGGAGATTTTTTGTTTGTTTTATTTGGTGAGTGGAATCTTGAAAAAAATTTACTGCTTTCCTTGCATATGTTTCCATCTTTTTCATTTTAAAAATTTTATTAGTACATGTTTGTAGTACATGAAGTTTACATTCATCTGAGTGAATAGGTATATATACATAACATATCTTCATTCTGTTTTAATCCCCTTCTGCTCCCAACCTCCCTCTCTCCCTTCCTCCATCTCTAAATCCTCTTTCCTAGTTTTCATTATTATTATTATTAATTATTATTATTATTGTTAGAGTTTATGATTATGGCATTCTTTTAACAACAAGTTTATGTTTCCTTCTTTACCCATGGTTCACTAACTACTTTGAACACAAATATCGCATTGCCTTTTTTGCTAAGTTTTGAACATCTGTGTCCTGCCTTCCAAATTGGATTAGGAATCATGAGAAAGCAGCATGTTCCAGGCTTGATTCTATTCTCATTGCTAAACCCAGAACCTTGTATAAAGGTCTTTTTTCTTTCACTTGCAACAAATGTTGAAAATAATAATAGTGACCATGTATTGAATTTCAGGTCTGTGTGTTGCATTGAAATGAGCTTTTTGGTCACTTTGATATGTAGTTATCAAAAAAACCCACATTCATGGGGCTGAGGAAGTAGTTAGGTGGTACAGTGTTTGCTTTGTATGCATGGGTGAGACCTTAGGTTCAGTTCCACCACCAGGAAAGGAACTGAGTGGGAGAGGGGGAAGGGAAGGAGGAGGAGTGGGAGACTGGAGGGGAAAAATAAAAATAATGCCATTATTAGTATCTCCCAAAGAAGTAAGGACTGACAGGTATTGAGATACTTATCCAAGGTAGAAAACAGATCTCTAAACCATTTCCTTATTAATCTCCAAATACTGTGAATATACTTAACTGTGAAATATCAAAGCCTTCGAATATCTTTCTTCACAGTGGGAAAGTTACATTTAAAAAACATTTCTGCTCTGAAGGGTGTGAGATTTGTGCATCAGAACACATTCTGAGGCTCGTACTGAACCTCTCAGTATCAGGCCTTTTCTCTGAACTGCTTTAAGAGTCTCAGCACATCAGTATTATTGCATTTACTTTGTCAACTGTTGGGTATCTGCTAGACTGTGAACAAATAATGAGATTATATTATGTTGTGTTTGTGTTTTTCCCCCTCAATTTTTACTCCAGTACCAGACATATTCTAGCAGGAACTGAATAGATGATACTTGTATGTATAAATAATAAAATGAATCAATCAAAAATCCATTTATCATTAAATGCATCGGTAAAATAAGTTAGATGGTGCTACAGAAATTTGTCTGGAGAACACTATCTCATCCAGTTCGGGTGAATAATAGCAAATAGTGCCTTTTCTGGACTGTCAGTACTTTGGGGCTTTGTAGAATGTGGTATAAAATTCTCGTAAGGGCTGATGGCCATGACACTGCTAGCACTGCCATGCCAGTGTCCCTTGGCTTACATTTTTTTCCCCATTAAGTTTATTGGTACATTTTAGGTATAAAATACAGTTACATTCATCATTGGGATCTTGTACCATTACATGACTATCTTGGTTCTTATTTTTCCCCTTCCCCATCCTCCCTTCACCCCCTCCACCCTTTCCCTATTTGTAAAGAATTTTTTTCCATTATTTTCCTTTTCTCATATTTTTTCTTTTCTTTCCTTTCCCCTACCCCTCCCACTTCCCCTGCTCCTTTACAACTTTTCTCCCTATTACACGATATCAATTATACATTTTTAAAATTACAATATCAAGATCTAGGAGACATTACCACAGATTTTACAGAATTTAAAAGGATATAGAAAGCATA
>NW_004624733.1:23455280-23495453 GCF_000247695.1 Heterocephalus glaber | reverse complement strand
TGTATACTTGCTATAAATGAAGAATTGGATATTGAAATTTAAAAGTTATGTAGGAGTACAAAGGACCTAGAAAAGTACAAAGAAAAATAAAAATAAAAAGAAACAGTGTTGGATGACGTTTTGTACCTAATTTTAAGACTTCTCCTAAAACTACAGTAATCAAGGCAGTGTTGGTATAAGGAAAGACATACAGATCATTGGAATAAAACAGAGAATGTAGAAATAGAACCACATGTATATGGTCCACTGAGTTTTGAAAGATTATTTAACATTAACATTTTATAGAACATAAACTTAATTCAAGAGCAGAGGAAAAGATAGTGTTTTCAGCAAATGGCACTGGAACACCTGGTATCCATATATAAAAAATTAACCTCAACCCTTTATTTCCATACATAAAAATAACTTGAAAGTAACTATGAACCTAAATATGAAAAACTAAAACTATAAAACTTTGAGAAGAAATTATAAGGCAAAATGTTTATGAATTTAGGGTAGGTAAGAATTTCCTAGGATATAAAAAACATGATGTATAAAAAAAAATTTGATAAATGAGATTCCATCAAAATTTAGAACTTTAAATAACATTGTTAAGAAAATGAAAAGTAGCCCTTAAACAGACCATATTTATAATGCATGTTAACGTATGACCAGAATATATAAAGAACTCTTAGAGCTCATTAATAGACAACCCAATTAAAAAGTAGACAAAAGAAGATGATAAATAGCCAGTACAGCACAAGAAAAGGTGTGCAACACTAGAATTGGAAAAATATTAATCAGTACAATAACAGGATTGAATTGTACACTCATTAATGAGATGAAGTTACAAGTTTTAAAAGAACAAATATCAGCTTAGGTGTGAACCAGTTAGAACTTTCTAATGCTGCTAATGTGAATGTAAAATGATAAAACCATTTTGGAAAACAATATACAAATTTTTTGTATTACTGTTAAGAACCAACAGTCCTATTCTTAAGTTTTTACTTGAGAGGAATGAACACACGTGTTCACAATAGATTTGTATATACAAGTTGAGTATCCCTTATCTGAACTTCTTGAGACCGGAGTGTTTCAGATTTTCGTTTGAAAGCCACTTGATCTGCAAAGAGGATAGCTACTCCTGCTTTTTTTTTTTCGGGTTCCTGTCACATGGAGTATTGTTTTCCACCCTTTAACTTTCAGTCTATGAGTTTCCTTTTGAATTAAGTGTGTTTCTTGTATGCAGCATATTGTTGGATCTTGCTTCTTGATCCATTCTGCCAGTCTATTTCTTTTGATTGGTGAATTTAGACCATTAACATTGATGGTTATAACTCATACATACTGATTTATCATTGTCATGACTTTTTCTTTTGTTGGATTTTCCCCTTTTGCGATTAATTTCTTGTCTGTTGCGTCAGATGGATTCATTCTGCTGGGCTTCCTGGGGTTGTGATCCTCGTTGTCTTTTCCTAGGATATTGTCTAAAATGTTTTGGAGTTCTGGTTTGTTATTCATGAAGTTCCTAAGGTGCTCTTTGTCATGACAGTATCTTATTTCTCCATCAATTTTGAAAGATAATTTTGCAGGGTACATCAATCTGGGTTGGAGGCTGTTTTCCTTTAGGGCTTGAAATACATCACTCCAAGCTCTTCTTGCCTTGATGGTTTGTGTTGAGAAGTCTGCTGTGCTTCTGATGGGCTTTCCTTTGTATGTGATTTGTTTCTTTTCTCTAACTGCTTGTAGAGTTTTGTTCTACTGTTGTGTTTTTGGAATCTTAACAATTATATGCCTATGTATAGAATTTTTTTTATCAAGGGTAGTTGGAGTCCTGTATGTCTCACTTATCTGTATGTTAAGTTCTTTTCCCCTCCTTGAGAAGTTTTCTGCCATCATTTCTGTGAACAGTCTTTTTATGTCATCTGCACTCTCTCCTCTTTCTTCATTGACTCCAATCAGGCTTATGTTTTTCTTCTTTGCATCATCTAGCAGCTGCTAGATTGATTTCTCATGGTCCCTTACAATTTTAAAGCAATTTTTCTTTTCCTGATCACTAATTGCAATCTTATGTTCTATATCTGAAATTCTGTCCTCACATTGGCTCATTCTGATGTGTAGACTTTCAATGGAGTTTTTAATCTCCTGGAAATCTATTTGCATCTGTTCTACGGATTCCATTTGTTTCCTTTGTTGGGATTCCATCATGTTCCTGAGCTCCTCTCTAGATTTATTAATCATGTCTTGCACTATGGGCACAATCTCTGCTGTTATCTGAGAAATTATTTCTGATTTCATTATTTCCAGATCCTCTTTTGTTGCCAGTTCAAGGAGTCCAGGTGGTCGAGTATCACAGTGTTCCATCTCATTTCCCTCTGAGGTTACTGTAGGTGATCTGGAAGTCTGGTTTTGAGACTTCTTTATGTGTCTTCTCATTTTGATGGGGGGGGGGGTTGCTGATGGCACCCACATGGCTCACTTCCTGTGTGCTGGCAGGGGTAGTATGGCTGCCTGGAAGCTTCCTCTTGTGTGCTGGGAGTGGCTCACCACCTGTGTGCTGGCAGGGGTAGTTTGTAGAGGTTTCAGTCCATAATCAGCTGGTTCCAAGGCAGGGTAGCTTGGCAGAGGAGAAACAGTTTATGGTGGCCAGAAGGTAGTAAAGCAACCAGCTGGCTTGCATTTATTAATACCTTATTCCTTATTTATTCAATCTAAAATATAGCCTGATAACAACTATGTGCCTGCATCCTGAGTTTCTATCTTTAGCTCCTTTTTGTCTCTAGAGGAAAATACCTGAGACTGAGTTCTTGATAAATCAGTTGATGTAGCTCATAGTTTTGTGCACTCAAGTGGATGGTGACTGCATCTGCACAGCTCTTGTGATGGCACCACCATGGCAAGAGTTTGGGAGGTCTGCTTGACCTCTCTTGAAAATGATCACAGTAGTGGTCATGCATGCGAGAGCCAGGGGTGAGCCGCAAACCCAGAAGGATGAAAAAGGTGACATGGGGATATGAGAACCAAGAGACTTAGAGGGGCTGGGCTTACTCTTTTTATGACCACCTACCCTCTTAGAGACCTAGCCCACTCCCAAAGAAAGCATTAATCTCTCTCAAAGCTAATTATGACCGGATAACCTCCCACTAGATGACACCCCTGACTACCTCAGCACTGTCACTTGGAGACCAACCCTTCAGAATATCTATGTCTAGGGACACATTACCTCCAAACCAGCAGTTTTGCTGTTAGCAATTAATAGTTCCATGTGATATGAACAAATGTGAATATATAAATAAGCAACAGATTATCCAGATTTCAAGTTTGTCCACCACTTCTAACACAGGGCTCAAATCCACACCTTCCAAGGATTTATTTAGTAAATTGAACTTAGCTGGAGATGTTCAGATGTGGTAGACACCCTTCCTCAACAAGGGTACGGAACTGGGCAGGTTCTCAGGCTTTCCAAGCCATGTTTTGATGGAGGCATAGCATAACACTTAGAGATCTCCTAAGACTGCTCCATACTCACCTCTGCAGTACAGACTAGGGTGGTGACTTATGGTATTTTTTCTAACCCCATTAAAGTCTTTTATTTCAAATATTTGTGAGGTTTTTTTTTTTTTTTTTTTTTTTTACTTATTCTAGCCTCAAATATCTGAAACATAGTAACTAAAACTATCATCCTGTTAGTGAGTTCTTAATTTCTAATCACTGTTTTTCTCAGCAATAGTAATTTTCATGTATCTGAAAAATCACTGCATAAGTCATTTTACCTATTTTGTTAGCTGGAGCCTTATTTCTTTTTATTAGGGCATTTGTCTCCTTTCCTTCTTTTTCTTTTTTATTCCTAATGGTTCATGTGATGTTTCCATAACCTAATACAATACAGAAGTTGAAAATTTTCACAAAATTTGAACAGTTAGATGTGCTAGTAAGTATGACACAGTCTTCTTTTCATTAAACAATGATGGTAATAGTCTGTGGATTTAGATCAGTGGTTTTGCCGCCTGCTGCATAGATGCAAGGACCCAAGTTCGAATCCCTGGTACCAAAAAAAAAATGATGCTATTAAGTTATTCTCAATATCATATATGTGTAATTGTGTGTAGAATGACATATACTTAGAAAATATTTCTTGATTTTGCATAATGTTAAATATATGTTGCACTACAGTCCTTACACATATGACCTTAAAATAGATATAAAAATAAAAAATAATACTAACCAGCAGTACAAAACAAATAATGTATGCAATTAATATGTTATCTTTGAAATAATGGAACTTATATTTGCCATTATCACTCAACGTAGGTTGACAGATATTCATCCATAAATAGAATGTGACACTGATAGTTCTCACATGCATCTTCTCTCTCTCTCTCTCTCTCTCTCTCTCTCTCTCTCTCTGTCTCTCTGTCTCTCTATCTCTCTGTCTCTCTGTCTCTCTGTCTCTCTTCCCCTCTCCCTCTCCCTTTCCTTGTATAAGGTTAACTGGCAGCTGGCTGCAACTGAAAGAATAGTTTTTATAAATCACTGTCTTTATTAAATTAAAAATATTTGTCCACTTAATCACGAACAGTTCTTAAAAAGTATTGGATACCCTTATATAACTCTGTAGCTACCATTGTGTAATCATAGCCAGACTTTCATCATTAGGGAATTAGCTAAATGTTCATTTGGCTGTACGTCCTGTTTGGTGAACAGAGCAGTCAGACTTTCCGGATGTTGTGATTTCTATCCTTTTGCTGATAGATAGACTTACTGTCCTCATAATTGGTTTATCCCAGTAGATGCTCTCCTCAGAGACCATGCAGTCACGGAAAATATCACCCAATTTCCTTCCAAGAATTGTTGGAAGGTTTAATCAAGAAATGTTTGTGCAGTGCATTTGAGGAGGGAAGTACTCTCCAGTGGCAGAGATAAATGATTATTACTGGAATTAGACTTTACAAAACTCTCTAATCATCATCCAAATGAAATGAAGAGATAGTAGAAAAATCCTAGTCCAAATTATGAAAACACAAAATTTGACCAAAATCTCCAAATATATTTTGCCTTAAATTGGAGAACAAATATCTTCTTCCTTTGATGTTAGTTCCCACTGAGGGACTAGCATTTCAAACAAGTTTCCAGAACAAAAGACAGAGAACATTAAATTTAAGGATTTGACTTCATCTATTCTATGCTTCTACAATTCTAAATTGCCTCTAATTTCCTTCTTTACACATGCAGTGTAGGAATGGTGTTTTTCACAGACTTTGCTTTTCCACTAATTAGTTGATAGAATTAAGTTTGCAATTACCCAACTGAAATATTTTAAGAAAATGTGTCATGTATCGGAAAAATAATTGAAAAGCATAATTTGAAGAGAGACTTTGACCTTGTCTTGTATATCGTATTATTTTAGATCCTTGCTGCAAGTGACAGAGGTCTGACTTAGACTGACTTAAGTAGAAGTACAGATTTATTATAATGATACTTAGGTCATTCATGAAACCTCAGAATAAGAATATGGCTGAGCCTGAAGAACCATCAAGCACACAATTAAGCATATTTAGGACTCTGTTTCCATATTCTCTCTTTTCTCTCCATTGGTCAGGGTTAGTCTTACCTTGTGAAAGAATCTTGTGTGCTTCGTTGGTCCTCACGGAAGGAAACCTAGCTGCCAATAATTTCTGCAAGTACTGCACACTTTCCAAAAGAGACTGCCAACCTTGTTTAGTTCCAAAGTTCCTAGGGAGGGAATTATTGATCACCCTAGCTCTAGTTATCTGTAGCATTTATTAGTCAACTTTAGGTAGAAGATGGGCTCCCACTGTAACTAACTTAATGCCAAAATAAGTAAATGAACTGGAGGTCAAAGGGGCAGTCTCCAGAAAAAAGGTACTTGATAAATAGTTCTGTAAGTATCTATCATATACTGTACATCTAAAAGCTCATTTTCTCTTCTTTTGGTATTGGGAATCAAACTCAGGGCCTCACAGTTGCCAGGCAGACACTGTGCTGCTGAGCTACATCCCCAGCCCCTAAAAGCTAATTTTCTAAAAGATTCCACAAATTGCTTACCTAAATATAAAATAGGGAAACAACATAACCAAATAATATTATATTAACTCTTATAAAAATAAATTGACCTAACATAATTCCAAAAATTAATGAAAGATTTAGAGTTTTTAAAATAATCAACTATATGAGACAATTCCACCATACAAAAATAATTTGCCTAAGGCACTTAAGCCTATTCATGGATTGTGTCCTACTCAGCTCATTTATATTTTCAATATTGCATGTATGGAAACCCTGTGTTAGAATTGAAGACAGCACAATATGCAAAACCAGTTTAGTGCCACGGTGAGCATTCTGTGTCAATGAATGATATGCAGTAATGCAGTAAATGCAATGATGGAAGGATCTACAGATTATCAAGAGATTAGGAAGGATGGACACTGGAAATGAGGGATAATCATAAATGGATTCCTGGAGTAGTCAAATCCCAAGCCATACCTTTAAAATGAGCATAAAATAATCAAGTGAAAATATGAAAGGTGAGGTGTGGAGGTGTCAGCAGGGTCAGATGATGGAGGAGTAGAAAACCCAGGTAAAGAACTTGGAATTTTCTGATGTTCCTAAAGAAAGAACATGAAGGTAATGTAATCTGGTTTGCCCAGGACTAGGTCTATTTACTGTTCCCATGAACACAAGACCAAAATGTCAGTTTCTGAGTAGCTTCATGGTCATTCAAGTAAACTATGCTTATCTTTTACAAAAGGTGTTCCAGCATTCTGTAACATCCTAGTTACACCCCAACCCCGTCCCTCCACTATGTGTGACTGCAGATAGAAAAATCTGCTAGTTCCAAGAAAAACTTGTTTTCAACAGAATTAACTATTTCAACACATTTTCCTTCTTGCTCCAAGAATGCAGACTCACATCCCCATTTCCCAAATCATTCACCCCCACCAGAGCCAGGCTTTCAATGATAGTCAGACTAAATTGCCTATCTTCCCCTGCCTTTACTCATCCTAAAGTCGTTTGAATTTGCTCATAGGAATTTCCATGCCCAGCACTGACTCTTTCTCCCTATCTGTCAGAATCTGTGGTTCTCGTTATTAAAATCTCAGTTTGAGGCCTTTCCTCCTGGGGCTGCTCATTACATACTACTCATGGTGTAGTCTCCCATCAGTCCCAAACTTCCCCTCCATGGCGTTCAGGCTATGTAAATGCAGTCCTACTCCTTGCATTTGTGTGTGTGTGTGTGTGTGTGTGTGTGTGTGTGCGCGTGTGCATTCTTCCTAAAATATCCGAAGCACAAGCTGCTGAGCACTATCATATGTCTCCTCGAAAGTGTTTATTAAATTGAATGATACTAACTTTAATCACAGGAATAGCAGATGGAAATGGGCTGCCTTCCTGTGTGCAATGTTTTCTGTGAATTCCAGAAATATTTCACACAACAAAAATAACATTTTTATCACTACCTTGTAAAATGTGATTGTGTCCTGAAACAATTTTTAAATCACAATACCAGGAAATTCACCATTTCCCAATAATAAAATGAATGGCCTTTAAATTGTAGCAAGTCATGAGAAACTGGTCCATGAAATTAAAGTATAATAATTTAATGAATATCTATCGAAGGTTTAAAAATATATAGAAAAACTAATTATCTGTTACTTGTCCTCAATGGTTGATTTGCTTTAGCTAGCACCTGGGTCTCTTATTTGTCAAGGAAAGAAATAAAATGTCATTTATTAAACACTTATTGTCATTTTGTTCTACAAATTCAACTCTTCCATGCTTTAGAAAGAGTTCCTATTTATTCATGGGGCATTTTCTAGTATGGTAATGTAGGCAATTACTAAAACTTGCAACTATCACTTAGCGAAATGTACTTGTTGAATTATAAGTCTAGAAGTATTTGGGTTTTATTTTTCAATCTATTGGTTACAAGCTAAGTTACAAGCCATTTCTGTTTATTTGTTTGAGTTACAAATGTCTTCAGGACCTCCACCATAGTGAGTGTGTGTGTGTGTGTGCACGCATGTGTGCGTGTGTATGCATTTGTGCAAGCTCCATTTTCCAGGTTATTCTTGGTGTTCTCCATTCTCTAACATCTTTCCTGAAGCCTTTGCCCTTTTCACATTGAACTATTCCTTCTATTATTCTACCAGCCATCACCCACGGCCTGTTCTATTTGCCTCAGCAACTGTACGTGTGCTCATATTTATCAATTTTTATTTCCTATAATGTATTTTTAACTTAAATAGAATATCCTGAAAGTTCAGTTTCAACCTTATGACATGATTGCTTGAGTAGCAATGCGGTATAGGGAAAACATACAGGATCAGGAGCCTCACTTCCTCTGCTTACATTTTATGTTAGATTTAGAAATATTTCACACAGCCAAAAGATCATTGCTTTTGCCATCTTGTAAAAATCTGATCGTGTCTTGAAACACTATTAAAATCACAATCCCAGGAAATTCATTTTAAATATTTACTCTCTTAAAATCACAATCCCAAACGTTTTTATGATACATTGTGAGTCTAGTGACCTGACGCAAGACATTTATGCTATCAGAGAGCCCATATTCCTTAGACTAGATCAGTGGTTTTACAAAAAAGGGTTTTATTTTTCTTTCAACAGACTATTTTTTTAAAAGCAATTGAAGTTTCACAGCAAAGTTGAGCAGCAAGTATTGAAGTTTCCACAGACCCCTGGCTGGCCACATGCATTGCCTCCCTCATTATGATCTGTGTTACCCCTGACGTGCTCACATGGACGCACCATTATCCCTGGGTAACCATCATTTACACGAAGCTCACTCTTGGTGTTATGTATGTGGTGGGTTTAGACTAATATATAATGAAACATTTCAACCATTATAATATTACACAGACCAATTAACTCCCTTAAAAAATCTCTGTTACATATACTTTTCTTGACTTTGCTTTGTTTCTTTTTTGGCAAGAGTACCTTCTAGGGGTTTTTGTTTTCATTTTTAATGAAACTTTTGAATCTGTATGCTTGAGACAAAAAATAGACAATGAATGCTTAACAAGAAAGTTGGATGCTTGAAATCTTGTCTCCTGTGATCCTATTCATGTTTGTCAATGACCACCATCAACTCAAAGGAGCATATTTTAATAAATACTGGTGGGGCCAGGAATTAGCTCATTGGCATTGCACCTGATTCACAAGTACAAGGTCCTGAGTTCGATCCCCAGTTCCCACCCACCCCCAAAAATAACAGCAATAAAAACAAAATACTAAAATCTAATAAAGACTGCTAAGCTGCTATGGAGGTGGCTTTTGTGCCTGAATTGCAACTAAAGTGGAGCTAAAAAAATGATCCCTTCTTGAAAATAATGCCCTTCAATACTTTCTCTTGGTAACAACTATTAAGATGATGATAATGAAAAGCCCTTGGTGTTAATGTTGGGAAAGCCAGTGCCTGGCTACTCAATAGACCATAAGAGATATACAGTAAATACTCAGAAATTGACACTATTTTATGTGCTTATTCCTCCCACTGTCAGTCAACAAGTGATGTCATTTTTGCAGTATAAACTCCCTCTTAATGCTAGAATATGCTTTATCACCACTTGGTTTTAAGGCTGCACATTTCAGGTGAGACGTGTATGCTATTTGGGAATTTGGCTATTGAATCTGCACTTACAAGTAACTGAAAATTAACCTTTCCCTTTCAAAAAAAGAAAGCACCTATGTAAGAATAGTAAAAGAAAGTAAATCATATAATAGTTACTGAGAAACATTCATCAGCTAAAAGTCCATTTAGATTTTACTGCTCTTAGTTATTAAATAGGTCTGTAATTCATTCTTGAAAGCATTTGCTTAGACCCCATGGCTTTTGGAAAGTTCCATCACAATGACAGATGCTGAATACTTATGTATTCCTTTCACAGATTTGCTAAGAAATTTGTCCTTATGATATTATGCATTTTGATACAGTAATTAACCACAGAAAAATACACAGTCAGAATTTATCAACAGTTAATATGGACAAGTGGAATGGATAATGGCAAAGGTTTCATTATAATGTGTGCAATAATTTTCACTTTAAGTAAGCCAAGTGAATGTCATTATATAGAGAATTTGAGGTTAACATAGTCATGGCTGACATACATAATGTAAAAGCACAGATAGGTACTGAAATTAAGAAATCCAGAGGAAAAAGCTTTATCTGCAACCCCCAGTACAAATTTTAACAGTACTTTCTTCTTGCCTATAAACTTTCAGTTTCCCCTAAAGATATACATTTAGATCCTTTTGTCTGGCTTTTCTACTACCCATGAAGGAGGGCACCAAAAACACGTATGTATTTTTTTTTACTTTAGTTACTAAGTTCACTGAACTTTTATAAATTCTGTAGTGTCATGGTTGATGCTGCACATTTTGGCAGGGAATCTCAGAGTGTCTTTTGAAGCTTGTTAATTATTTAATCTACTATTGTTTTCACAGTTTATGACAGTTATATATATATATATATATTTTTTTTTTCTTGCTCACTTTTGGAAGAATTGTGGGTGGTAACCTTGGGACACAATCATTCAGGGATCCCTTCATAACTTAGAATAATTTATTGTAAAGAAATGAAAACAGAAAGAAGACAAAATAGGCAACATAAAATATTCAGTAGAAGCTATACTCAAAGAAATATTTATTTTTAGAGTATGGGATTCTACATAGGTGCTAGAATTTCTAAGGGTTAGCAATAAACTCAGATTTTGTGTGTAAAAATATAATGAGTTCTGTTCAAGGGAATTGCTCTTAGTTCTGTCACTATCAGGTGTCCTTGTTGTTTTTATGGCATTCTTGATTATTATTGTTGGATTATTGACTACAGGACACAAATCTATATTAATTGAAGTCTGTATCTTCCATCTAGCATATTTTGGCTAGAGGACAGAACAACTGACTCTCCCCTTAGCAAATTTGAATGTTAAATATTTTAGCTAACTAATGCTTTTGTAAGATCTGAATCCATATAATAGCCCATTAAAAATCTTTATAATATATCCTCCTTAGACAAAGTATTTTCTGGTAGGTCTACTTGTGAGTTGTCTCGTATATATGAGGCTTTAATACTTTTTGTTTGGTTAGAGTTCATTTGGTGGGCTGGAATTGAGATACAGAAAGCATTCTTTCTGATTTACAAGTGAAATGATTGGTCTTGTATTTGTGCTGTCTCCTCTCATTGAAATGAACAGCAACTGTGATAATTACCGAATGTCTATGTTTATATAAAACATCCCAAATATAGACATTTGCTACTATCAACATATATGCTGGCTTTTATAAATGCACTTGGCATGTTTAGTAATTATCACTGAAAGTATTTCCATGAACTTGAATGTGGATGTTGAAAATTCTATTTAACAAAATAAAAGTACCATCTTGTCATTATTAACATCTCAGAAATGTGTTTGAAATTCAATGAATTCCAAGAAAAGGTTGTTTTTGTCTGGATTGCTTTATTCATTGTATCTTTAACTTTTATCTTGTTTAAATTCTGCCTTAGCCTATTTTGATCACAAAATATACTGGATATTATTTCACTGTATCAATTTTTAACTATTAAGCTCAAAATAGCATTGATTATCTATCAGCATGTGCTTAGTCTCTAAAATGGGCAAGGTTCTTTGCTTTTGTACTGACTGACATATAGAGTGGGACTCCAAAGACTTATTCCATACTCCACTTGGTCTTTGGTAAATGTAGAAGTGACATTTATGATGACATTTTTAATGAGATAAGGAGTTGATTATTATTGCTGTATGAATGTCTTCTTATCAAATATGTTCCCTTAGGTCAGACACTGCATACATTTTTCTCTCCATGCTCCCCTGGCATCTGCCACAATGCCACATCTGATATATCTGATATGTGAATTAGCCTTGTAATATACTAAATTTGAGTTGGGCCAAACCAATGTAACCAATTTTCTCCTCCCTCTGGACCCTTGTCCTGAAGAAGATGGAGTATGAACTCCATGGACGCGGCAGTGGAGAATGGACTGTGTATAGTTTATTGAAGAGAAGAGAAAAGAGCTCTTGCTAGCCAAGAGGGGCTCCAAGGGAGAACACCAAGGAGGCACCCAAGTTCAGGGGTTAATATGCACTTTGTTGGGCTATTGTGGTGGGTGCATGAAAATGAGACAGTGAAACAATGTGGTTGCCACTTTTAGCTGGAGTTCAGGAGGAGCAGACTTCCTATGCACCCCAATTTCCCAGGGCTTATCTCAGTTTACAGAGGCCCTTGTCCTTGGAAACAGTGCAGTTGCCATTTTTGTCTGAGCCTCTAACATTCAGAGAACAGACTTCCTCTGCTCCCCTGCTCTCTCATGAGCCCCTTTTCCTTGTGTTCAGTTTTCTCAGGGCTCATCTTGGTTTCCTCATGTCCCTATCCTAGCTGATCTATTGTTTATCTCTTTCCTGGTCTCACCGAGTATTCTAAAGTAATACAATCATACTGTTCTTCACATAATGACCAAATTACTTTAAAAAAGTTATACTACATGTTTATTTTATGCTTAGTGGTATCTGATTTGCCAAAACAGTAGCCAAGTTTCATTCCTCCACACACTGTAGCCACCTTCCAAGATCCTCATCATTAATTGATATTTATTGAGTGCTTGTTATCATGTGGCTTTGCACCGGTCCCACTGTTTGAAATAATCCTCCTAAAATGTGAGTGTCTATAATTCACATTCAACACAATTCTTTATCAGATGCATAAATGTTTCAAACACTGGATTGCACATCGCTGCTAGTTAGTTTGGGATGGACGCCTTCCCAGCCCTGACCGGAAAGCCCCAGGAGGAGCATTGATTGTGAGATATTCTGACTACAATTTATGCCCTCTTAATAGCCATCATGTGGAATTTACAATCCTATAGCACACTTTAGGGAAGATTCTGCAACTTGCCAGTTCACTTTGTTTGCAGTAGTCAAAGCCCTGGAGGCATCAGCATTTAACTGTGATTTGAAATTGCTGAAGTGGGCCGTTCCACCAGGCTGGGTGGCCTACACAGCAAGTCTAATAACAGAAGACGTCTGTTTAGGGGGAAATGGCCAGACAAGCTATATTCCGATTATCCTCTGGGAGAAGGCATTAGTGCCTGAAGAAACTGCTTTTCTCCTTCACCATCTATCCACCCACCCCCTCAGGATGAAGCTTAAATGTAACCTGTGCTGACCTTGGGCTCAATGTTTTTATTCATGGTTTGTTGAACCCTTGGTCAAGTTACCTTCACTGTTATTAATCATTTAGATTCTGGTTGTCAAATAGACAATTGGAACCCTTCTGCACAAAAGCTGAATAAACAGGGTGCAATTGGGGGACAGAGGGAGAGAATGAAAACAGAGGATTAAGGCACCTAAAATGGATTAATCTTTGACATGATAATTTATACCAGGACTAGGAGTCGAACAGAAGAGCTGTTGTAGATTATGTGTGTGATTAATCGGTGGTATGGTTTCATAAGTGACAAAATGATTAATAAAGTATAGGAAAAAGAAACAAATCCTTTTACATCTGCACCTAACTCGCTGGAATTGGGCAAGGGCTTCTCATTCATGCTGAAGTTCCCTTATAGGATGGGCAGACTTCGAACTTATATTTCTAGACTCGTGTTTAAGATGATATCACAATCTTTACAACAGATCAACCTTCGCGTTTCTTGCAAAAGAAGATGTTAGCAACAGCAACCCATTTCTGAAAAGACTGCACCATACAGTTTATTTGTGCCTATGAAGGAACACATACATTGCTACTGGAAAATAAGTAGTGTTCCCTGTAGTCCTTTTTTTTTTTTTTGCCCAAGGAAGCAACTGTGTATTTCAAAACCAAACAGAGCATCAGAAAGGGATGAAAAAAAATGGGTAGATTAAAAAGGAATTTAAAGATTGTCACATTGTATTTCTGGTGTTCTTGTTGTAGTCTATTTTTAAAATTTATTTTTATTATGACATATTTGCCATGAGTAATAATCAAATTCATCATAGGGAATTTGTACCTGTACATAATATATCTTAATTTTTTTCCCATTTCCCTTCAACTCTTCTTTTCCTCCCCATTTACAAAAGTTTTATTTCCATTTTTCCCTTCCATTCTCTTTTTAAAAAGTTCTTTTTCCCATCCTTCCCTTCCTTTGCCCCTTCCCTTGTTGTCCTTCCCATTTAAACATGTTCTTACTACTTTCAAATACCTATCCTCTATTTTGCTCTTTACTTACCCTTTGGGTTTCTCACCCAAGAGAAACAAAATGATACTTAAACCTGTGTGTCTGATTTATTTCACTTCACATTATGGTCTTGAGGTACATCCATTAAACTAAAAATGACTCAAGTTTATCCTTCTTTATGGCAGAGTATACAAATACCACGTTCTTTTTATCCATTCATCTTTTGATGGGCATATGGGCTGTTTCCAAGATTTAGCTATTATAAACTGTGCTGCTATAAACACTGGTATGCATATATGACTGTAGTATGATGCTTTTAACTGTTTTAGTAAGATAACTAGAAGGGAAACAACTGGGTAAAATAGAACCTTTAGTTTTAGCTTTTTGAGGAATCTCTACACTGATTTTCATAGTGGTTGTACCAGTTTACACTCCTACCAGAAATGGTGAAGGGTTGCTTTTTAGCCCCTGCTGGGCCAGCTTTTGTTATTGGTTGATTTCTTGATAATAGCCATTCTTTCTGGAGTAAGAGGGAATTTTTATTGTTTTTTTTTTAAATTGCATTTCTCAAAAGACCAGTGATGTTGAACATTTTTTCATGTTTATTTGCTGTTTTTCTTCATCTGAGAAGTATATTCATTTCATTTTTCTATTTTGGATTGTGTCTTTAAATTTGAGGGGTGTGATTTTTTAGCGTTCTTTATATATTCCAGAGGTTAGTCCTTTGAAGAGTGGCTGGTAAAATTGCTTTTGCCATTCTGTGGGTTGCCTCTTCACTCTGCTAGTGGTTTCTTTCATGGTGCAAAAGGTTTTTAATTTTATTTGATCCAATTGCTGATTGTAGTATTCCCTGTGCAATCAGGTTTTGGTCTCAAAGTCTTTGCCTATACCTATGTCTTCGAGAGTTTTACCTAGTCTATCTTCCAACAGGTTAAGTGCTTTTGTTTTTATATTTAACTTTTTGATCCATTTCCATTTTAGTTTCATGGTGGGAGATATGAGACTAAGTTCTATTTTCTGCATGTGGAAAGCCAATTTTTCCAACAACATTTATTAAAGAGACTTTCTTCCAGTGTAGGTGTTTGGCCCTTTTATCAAAGATAAGGTGGCTGAGTATGCTTGGAGTTGTTTCTACATCTTCTATTGTGTTCCATCAACCCAGGGTCTGTTATTCTTTGCCAGTACCATGCTTTTTTTTTTTATCATGGTGCTTTTATAGTATAACTTCAAATTGGGGATTGTGATACTCCCTGCCTTGCCCTTTCTGCCCAGGATTGCTTTTGCTATTCTAGGTCTCTTCTGGTTCCATATAGATTTTAGGATTGCTTTCTCTAGTTCTGTGAGGCAAGCTACTTTTTTTCCTATTGGGACTGCATTAAATCTGTATAACAATTTTGGTTATTTTCACTAATATTGCTCACTATATTTCACTATATCTGCCTATCCAAAAACTGGAGGTGTCTTTCCATTTTCTGGTACCCTCTTGGATCTCCTTTTTCAGAGTACTGTAGTGTTCAATGTAAAGATGTTCCACTTCCTTCATTAAACTGATTCCTAAGTATTTCATTTTTCTTGATGCCACTGTGAAAAGCATTGTTTCTCTCTCAGTGAGTTTCTTTTTTGTGTCAAGGAATGATATTGATTTTCTGTGTTGATTTTCTTTTTTTTATTGGTACATTTAAGGTATACAATATGATGACATTCATCATTGGGAATTTGCACCTTTACATAATCCATCTTGGTTCTTTTTTTTTTTTTTTTTTGGTACTGGGGATTGAACTCAGGTCCTTGCGCTTGTGCAGCAGATGGTGGAACCACTGAGCTAAATCTCTGGCCCTCCATCTTGGTTCTTATTTTTCCCCCTTCCCCTGCCCTCCCTTCAACCCCTCCACCCCTCCCTATCTACAAAGATTTTGTTTCCATTGTTTTCTCGTATTAATTTCATTCCCTTCTTTCTTTTCCCTTACCTCTCCCATTTCCCCTTCCCCTTTGCCCTTTTTCTTCCTATTTCACATTATGTATTATACGTTTTAGTCCTCATTCCATTGATTTTCTGTCCTGTTACACTACTGAATTTGATTATAAATTCTAGGAGTCCTTTGGTGGAGTTTTTGGGGTCTTCTATGTACAGCATTATGTCATCGGCAGATAATGATAATTTGCCTTCTTCCTTTTCTGTCTATATTCCTTTTATTGCTTTCCCTTGTCTAATTGCCTGGCTAATGTTTCCAGAACTATATTGAACAAGAGTGGTGATAGTGGGCATCCTTGTCTTGTTCCTGATTTCAGAGTGAAAGCTTTCAGGTTTTGACCATTTAATATGATGTTGGTTGTTGGTTTGTGATAGATGGCTTTTATCAGATTGAGATGAAATCCTTCTATTCTAATTTTCTTTAGAGTTTTTGTCGCGAATGATGTTAGATTTTTTTTCAGATGCTTTTTTTTTTTTTGCCTCTATTGCAATGATCATGTAGTTTATATCCTTGGTTCTGTTAATGTGGTATATTACATTTATTGATTTTAGTATGTTGAACCACCTCTGCATCCCTGGGATAAATCCTACTTGGTCATGGTTTATAACTTTCTTGATGATTTGCTGCATTCTGTTTGTCAGTATGTTATTGAGGATTTTTGTGTTCATATTCATTAAGGAGATTAGCCTGTAGTTCTCTTTTGTGGTTGGATCCTTCTCTGGTTTTGGTAGCAGAATAATGCTTGCTTCCAGGAATGAGTTTGGGAATAGTGCTTCCCTTAGAATTTTGTTAAAGAGTTTGAGGAGTAGTAGCATTAGATCTTCTTCAAAGTTCTTGTAGAATTTAGCAATGAATCTGTTATCAGGTAGCTTCTTCTAGAAATGGCTCACCAATTAAATGTATTCTGGGTCCTTCTTGCCTTGAACAAAGAATGGAAGGAGAGAAGCCAAAAATAGTGTCAAAAGTTTACTTGAAAAGTGAGGTGAGAGAGAAACTGTATCTGGAGAGCTATCTTGGGCTAAACAAGAGAGAAAAAGAAAAGGCAAAAATAAAAATACACTCTAGGTCTGGGAGGCGCAGGGTGGGCTGCCATGAAAGGGACATGATAACAGGCTCCTTATAACATCTGTGCTCTTATCCGCCATTTCCATCTCATGATAACCTGCAAAAGTCATGTCAGGTGGAGTTGTGTAGATCCTGGGATCCCACCATACCTTCCTTCCCAGCCAGTCTCAGCTATACTTCTCTCCTATCTTAAATTTGTCCAGACCTGGACTTTGCTTTTGTGGGTAGATTTTTATTATTTCTTCAGTTTTATTCACTGATATTGGATAATTAATTTTTTTTTATCTTCTTGGTTCAGCTTTGGTAAATCATATGTTTCTAGGAATCTGTCCATTTTTTTTCATGAGTTTTCTGTCTAATTAGAGTACAAGTTCCCTTAGTAGGTACTGATGATCTTCTGAATGTCTGCTGTATCCTCTGATTTTGCCTTTTTAATTCCTAATTGTGTGGATTTGGGTCTTTTCTTTCCTTTTTTTTTTAATAGGTTGCTGTATATTAGTTACTTTTCTCTGGTTGCTGAGACAGAATAGTTGGCACTCAAAGTTAAAGGGGAAAGAGTTTATTTAGCTCATAGTTTATAGAGGTTTCAGTCCATAATCAGCTGGCTCCAAGGCAGAGTGGCACATGGCAGAGGGGCACCTCAGAAGAAAAACAGTTCATGGTGCTTATATGGTAGCAAAAGCAACAAGAGAATCTAACAGCCTCTTTCTGCCTCTTTTATTCAGACTATTAGGGAAGGTAGCACTCATGCCCTTCATCCTAGCGCTCTCAGGCTTAGCCCCACTGTGAATAAATCACATACTCTAGATGCAGTCATCTCCAAAATAGCCTATGACCACATAAGCCTTTGGGGGGGGGGACACCTAGACACAAACCATAACAGTTGCCTGAGTGTTTATGCATTTTATTGATCTTTCTAGGAACCAACACTTACCGATTCTTTGTATTCCTTTCCTAATCTCAACTGCATTAATTTCTGCTCTGATCTTTATAATTTCCTTCTTTGTGTGCATTTTGGAGTTAACTTGCTCTTCTTTTTCTAGAAACTTGAAGGTCAACATTATGTTATTTATTTGAGCTTGCTCTGTTCCTGATGTGGGAATTCACCTCTATAAATTTACCTCATAAAACTGCTTTCATTGAGTCCCATAAGTTCTGGTATGTTATATTTGCTTTGTTATTTAATTGTCTGTCTTATTTCTTCTTTAATTTCATCTATGACCCATTGGTTGTTCAAGAGGGTATTACTTAATTTCCATGTGTGTATGTAGTTTTTATGGTTTATTTTGCTATTGGTTTTCAATTACATTGCATTATGATTTGATAATGTGCATGGGATAATTTAAATTTCTTTGCATTTACTTAAGCATGTTCTATGAACTAGTATGTGGTCTATTTTGGAGAAAGTTCTGTGTGCTGCTGAGGAAAATATATATTCTGTTGTTGCTGGATGGAACATCTTGTAGATATCTACTAAGTCCATTTGTTCAAAGGTTTGGTTCAACTCTGATGTTTCTTTGTTCATTTTTTGCCTTGCTGATCTACCTGTTTGTGACAGTGGGGTATTGAGGTTCCACATTATAATTGTATTACTGCTTGTCAAATTTTTCATATCATTAATGTTTGTTTTATATAGTTGGGTGCACTGGTATTTGGTACATATGTATTTATGATTGTTATCCTCTTCAATTGTTCCCTCAACAAGTATTAGGGACCTTCTTTGTCTCTTTTGATCAGTCTTGGTTTGAAATCTAGTTTATGTCTAAATAGAATAGCTACCCTGGCTTTTTTCTGGGTTCTTGTTCTATAGATTATTCTTTTCCATTCTTTAACTTTCAATCTATGAATTTATTTTTGAGTTAAGTGTGTTTCTTGTAAGCAGCATATTGTTGAAGCTTGTTTCTTGAACCCTTCTGCCAGTCTGTTTCTTTCCATTGGTGAATTGAGACCATTCATACTGACAGTTGTAACTGATATATATTGACTTATCCTTGTCATTGTATTATTTTCCTTGTATATTGGTTGCCTTTTTTTCCCCTTCTAATAATTGCCTTCCTTGCCTGATAGATTCATTATGTTGGAATTCTTGAAATTGTTGTCTTTTTCTAGAATGTCTTTCCAAAATTTTTGGAGTGCTGGTTTGGTGGCTCTGAATTTTTTCAGTTGTTCTTTATCATGAACATATATTATTTCTTCATTAATTTTGAAAGATAACTTTTTTCTGAGGTACAGTAGGCTGGGTTGTAGGTTCTTTTCTTTTGGGGCTTGAAAAACTTCCAAGCTCTCCTTGACTTCAGAGTTTGTGCTGAGAAGTCTGCTGTGATCCTGGTGGGTTTTCCTTTAGAAGTGATTTGGTTCTTTTCTCTAACATCTTTTAAAATTCTTTTCCTTATGTTGAATTTCTGGAGTCTTGACCATTGTATGTCCTGGTGTAGTTTGTTTGTTTTTCTTTTTTCTGATCATGGCTATTTGGAGTTTTATATGCCTCACTTATGTGTATGTCAATTTTTTTTTCCATGCTTGGGAAGTTTTCTGCTGTTACTTCTATGAAAAAGTTTTTTTATGTCCTTTGTGCTATCTTCTAATTTTTCATTGATTTCAATTAATCTTATTATTCTTTGCATTGTCTAGCAGCTGCTGGATTGCTATTTTTAATAAGTCTTTCATATGATGCTTGCCATCTGCAAACCTATCTTCTAGAACTGATATTCTGTCTTTACATTGGTTGATTCTGCTGCATATGCTTTAAATTAAATTTTTAATCTCCTGGATATCTGTTTGATTCTGTTTTATGGCATCTAGTTCTTTCCTATATTGATCATTCATGGTTTCCCTGTCTTTCCTAAGCACGTCTATTTTTAAAAATCTGTATCTCCTCTAGATTCACTAACCATTTCCTTCATTAAGGTCATCATTTTTAATTATCTGTGTAATTATTTTTGTTCTGGTTTTGTCAAGAAACTTATTCATGTTTTCTTCCTATTTTACTATTCCAGAAAGTTCACCTGGGTGGCTTTTATTTTCTTCCACCTCCCTGACCCCTGGATTTGCCTTGGGCTAGTTGGGGATGTTGAGCTGCATCTTGCTTCTGTGTTTTCTCATTTTTTAAAATTATTTTTTCATCATTGGGGCTTGTAAATTGATTATGGTATATAACTTTATTACTAGTATCAATACTTTTTAAGAAAATGACTATTTTTCAGAGATGTCTTCTAGGTGTAGCTGGCTTTTGGCCTTTGAATCTGTCCCAGGATGCTGCCTGTTCTGTTTATTTGTGATGAGACATTGCATCCTATTTGGCCTAACACCCAGTTGTTTGGTACTGGACTGTATTATTGTTTATGCCCCCAAACACAGTCTCATTATTGGCATATAGGCAAGATCAATTGATCACAACAATAATGTTACCTTGGCTAAGCTAGTACAATCAATAATAACAATATCCTAAAAAACAGGGTGGGAAGTGAAAAACTGTGTTAACTAGTAATTTACCACTTTTAACCATAGGTACAAGATCTATAGTTATATAACAAGGACTAAGGAAAATTAGAAAATTATACACAGTGAATATCCAGTCAATAGAGGGATTAGACCCTAAGGGGAGAAAATTTAAAAGGGAAAAGAGGAAGAAATAGAGAAATGAAAGAAGAAAAAGATTAGAAGCAAGGCTGAAGGATGAAGGAAATTACTCAATCCTCAGGAAACTGAAAACAAAGAAGACAGGAGGTAAGGAAAGAAGCATAAAACAAAAACAATAACTAAACAAAACAAATAAACTAAAAACAGTGTTCACGCTAACAAAAAAAAAATAAAACCAAGCAATCCCTAAAAAAGAGAAAAGAACAAAATAAACAAAAACAAAAAAGAAGAAAGTAAAAGAAAAAAATCTTCTCTGATTTCAAGACTATAGTTATCTTCTGGGGTCTACAATTTTGTGGCAATGTCTAATTCAAGGCATGACTGTATTCTTCTTGACAGACAAGGTTGGCAGTCAGAGCCCAGATCCATGCTGAATAATCCCAGCAAGCAGGCAATAGGATTAGGGCATGGTGCCTGTTCTGGGACTTCAAATCCACAGAAATTCATGTTAAATCTAGGTTTTGGTGATGGGAGTGGGGCCTAGTTGTTTACCTTATAGTAGTCTGGGTGTCCCTTGCCAGCCTGACCATGGCTCCCTGACAAAGGATGTGGTTGTTCCTCACTCAGTCATTGTGAGAGTTTAACACTGGACACTGGGAGAGTGAGATAATGCCGACATGTGGCTGCTTTGAGTCCCAGGTTCAGTTGGTCCCTCCCTAAAATAGCATCCAACCAGGCACACTCTCCAGGGGATATGCCAGAGGCTTGCAGTGGAGTTACTCAACAACTGTTGTAGTGCATGGCATCCGCTGCTCCATTCTACTGGTGCATTTCTCCATGATGCTCTCTGGAGTCCCCTGCTTTCACTGTGTCTCTGTATATTTGATCTTCATTTTCTCTCTATGAGCCAGGATCTAAGAAATAAGTGTAGATTACACCTTTTTTTCTGTATTGTGGTCTGTCTCATCACTTTCTCTCTGTAGGCTCCAATTTTCCTTTCAGATCCTTCCTGGGTCTCAGGGATTTGTCTCCCTCCTTTGTTTCTTTCCCACATTGTTACTTTTCAGTGTCTGGATTCCAAATGTTGGAGAGGCTGATTTATTGCTTCTTATCACCCTGCCATCTACCAGAAGTCCTATGGCTTTTAAATGTACCTCAACTCTGTTAATCAGTTTTGTTTGGCCCTGCCAACCCCTTCTTGGGCTACCCTGCCTCATGCCTTTGTGGATCTCAGTCCCCTGGCCTTGGGTGAACCCTGTTTGTCAGAATCCTCTTCATTTTTCAGGCCCACTCAGACTCCATCCCTCCTGGGAAAAAATCTTCATAGTCTGTTTTAATAGGATATGTATCAGTTTGTGTGTGCTTTCATATATTTCATGTCCCTCCCTTATTAGGACTTTACACTCAAACCACTCTGTGTAACAGTCCTTTGGGACTGTTAGTAAAATGCATATTCGTGAGACCCTCTTACAGAGACTCAGTGTCACTGGATGAGAAGAGCTGAAAGCAGTGAGCATTCTACATCTTAAAAATCTGCAGGTGAATCATTGCAGGCAATTCTCAAAGCAGCTTTAAGAAGTGGAGGACAGAGGTTAAGGTACATTGTTTTTTATTTAATTGGTGAAGAAAACTGAATATCAGAGGAATTATCTTAGAACTGTAAAACTGGACAACTTCAAAGTCTTAGCGCTGTCCCAGTTTCTTTTCATGCTGATCATTTTGAGGAAGAAAAGTCCCAACCATCACAATAGATAGTCAAAGAGGACTGTGGTTTAAAGAGTGAAAACCTTGTCTTTCTAAATTTGGCTGCACATTGACATGACAAGGGGTGCTTCTAAAATATGAATGTTTGTGTCATCTTCTTAGGCATTGTGGTTTTATTGATCTGGGGAGCAATGTGTAATTGGATAATTTTTTAAAATCCGTAGGTTATCAAAATAGCAAATAAGTTTGGAGATTACTCATTGGAACCTTTTAATCAAGGTAGTATTTCTCAAATTGATTCACGTACACCCTATGATATGTGAGATGGCTTCTGTGATAGAGGAACAATTTGAGTTTTAATAGTTATGTCTTTATTTAAATCTGCATGTTAAAAAATGTTATAAGGAGCCAAACACATTAGCCAGTACTCATTCCTTAAGACAAATAAGGCTAAAATAGGCATTTTTAGCTAGGTGCTATTGTGGCACAAGGCTCTAGTAACAGCACGCTGGGAAGCTGACAAGGAGGCTCACAACTTGGAGCCCATCCTGGGCAATTTAGCAATTTAGGAATACCCAATCTCAAAGTAAAAAAATAAAAGAAGGGGGCTGGGGATTTAGCTCAATGGTGCTGCCACCTGCCTTGCAAGTGCAAGGTCCCAAGTTCGATCCCTGGTACCAAAAATAAAGAATTTAGCAAAGAAAATCATCAAAGACTAAAGGATGAGAAATTATTTAGCCAAATATCGTAACATAAAATTACAAAACCCACCACGATTATAATAATACCAATAATAATATGTAGTTGCAAATAAGTAACATATGATGAAGATGAATGACACTAGCATTAACTAAAACAGGAGGTTGGTGTTACATGAAAGTGAAGAATGAAACCACAGATGGTGTGTGTGTGTGTGTGTGTGTGTGAGTGTGCAGGTTGAAAATAGGGAAGTTTACCAGAAAGAAACGACAAAGGAGGAGTCATGAACAGGTCTCAGAGAAGCTTCTTTGTCTAGGACAGTGGTGGTGATCCTATGGCATGAATGCTGCAGCGGATTGTTTGTATTATTGAAAGCTGTAAAAGGTTTGCTATCATGGTCTGTGGGTTCTTATGAATAAAATGCAGAGAGTTTGCTCGGTGTTCAGCAAGTACCTATCACAAGTGATCCCATAAGGTTAAGAAATGCAATTAGGACTCAGAGCTTCCTAATGCACAGTTCAGAAGTCTAGTTACTCAGGTTTCTAAGTTCCTCCAAAACCAGGATTGGTTTGTTGACTTGGTCCACTCCATTCCCTTCAAGGAATTCCTTCCCAAGGTCATAGTCCTAACTGCCCAACCTTACCCTAGCTCTTACCACCCTTGAAATATGCAAAACCCTGCCTGATCTACTAGTATTTGATAGCTGATAAGGATAAATAAACAGTGGATCCCTTAGCATATCAGGAAATTAGCTCATGAGTGCAAAAAATAATATATTTAACTTTATGACTTACACTAATTTCTGAATAAAATATACTTGCTAAAAATAGTGGAAATATTTGAAAAAACATAGCCATACACATAGAAATATAAACATGCACATAGTATTTGAGAAGAGTAACTTTGCTTTTATGAAATCAAAGTTAGAAACCATAAAATAATTTAATTGACATAATCTTATAATGCTTTAATTCTCATATGATAAAATTGATGAAAAACAAAAAATTAAAATATTTCAAATTTGTGTTACAAAGTATTACTCTTTCAGATACAAATAAGATTTTTATAAATTACTAAGCAAAAGACAAATCTGGCAATAGATCAATGACCATATACAAATCCTCAAAGGATAATGTAAATACTTCTTAAAGTTGGGAAAATCCAAATAAAATATAAATTAGAAAATAATGAAATAATCAACTTGGGAAAAATAACAGATTATATATAGAAACAGTCATTTTGACTGCTATATGACAGTAAACTGCAAAAACATAATTTTGCAAGCCCTTTGATCTGTAAGCTACACTTTAAGAAATATTGACATGAAAAATGTCATTGTCATATTGATATAGGGGGAAGAGATGCAACTCCCAAACCTGCTAGATATCTAAAGCGCAAGTTCATAGTCTCTAAAATCAAAGAATGAATTCTAGGAACAATGGAGGTTAACAGTAGGAAAAATTTATTAAGAGAAAGATACCTTCTCTCTAAGAGAGCAGAAGGGGGATCAGAAAGTGGGTTGCCCACTCACCGAACTTCTCACAGGTGTTTTATGGGCCAAAGCCATGAGGTGAGGTGGGTTCAAGGTGGGACAAAACTATAACCAATTAATAAGATTACGAATAGTCACTTAGATAATATTGATCCAGTGAGAAGTTACAAAGTGGGCAAAACTATGAACAACCAATAAGATTATGACGAGTATTGTCACTTAGGTAATATTGATTAAATGGGGATCCAGTGGGGAAGCAAGTCACTTAGCAAGCCTACAATGAATGAGCAAAAATTTTCAGTGGTAACAGGTGGTCCAGGGATCTTTCTTGGAAGATCTTGCTCCCCCACCTGGGTGATTCATACCTATTTAGAATGTCAATCACTACTATTCATTCTATATGGGTGTGGTAGTTTCTCTCCTTTACAGTGCTGGGCTTCAGGGAATGTGTCTTGATTGCCCTCCCTGTTGGCTCCTCCTGGACTGGCCCGGTCTAACTACCTACAAGATATCTAATTAACTTACCTATCTCCAGTAATATTGTTTATTTCCATATTATTTAAAGCACTCTAAACAAAGGAATTCTGTATGTGTAAAAATAACTCATCCATCCAGAAGATTGAATAGAATGCCATTATTAATATCAGCGTGCAAAAAGGTATAAATATAGGGGACTCAGTGAAAGAAGAATGAAAAAAATGTGATGTTGTTAAACTTGTGCTTTGGTTAATTATATCATTTTCTCTACTTTTTGAATGCTTACAATTTTTCCTAGGAAATGTTTTGTTTTTTAAGTCAATGTGGTAGGATAATCTGTAGTGACATGGAAAAAATTTCCACTATGATTAGCTAAAAACAGGTGGCAAAAGGAACTTACACAGTCCATGATATGACTGAAGTTTTGGAATAAAGATGGTACAAGTGTTTCTTGCCTACATGTGGGTGCGAAAAACTTGAAAGACGCTTTAAAAATGCAACAGTATGGAGTTATTTAGGATTTTTCTTTTTAATAATTCGTGTTTTTGTCGATGAGCATATGTTATATTTATAGTAAGAAAAATATTATAAAATAATGTTTGGTACTAATGTTTTACCTTGACATTTAGAAATACGAATTTTCAAGTAGTTAATTATTTATTTGACATTTATTGAGCACCTACTTTGTGTAAGCCCTTGTGATTAGACTGCAGATTTAAAAAAAAAAAAAAAAAAAGGAAATGGCGTACCTCTTGCGCTCATCAGACTCACAGAGAAATTATGTGTACAAATGCATAATTACAGAATATTTCAGTAAATGCTAATGTATCAGAAAAGATACATTAGGGAACCCAGAGAGAAAAAAAGATAGAGTATATAGTTTTCACTCCGGGTTTGGTGAACTAAATGGTTTTGAGTCATGAAGGGGTTTAACTTTTTGTTGATGTTTTGTTCTGTTTGTTTTTTGCTAATTCCTGTCAACTGATACTTTTTTCCTAAAATCATTGTGGCTCTGGATGGCTCCATTTCTTGAATCCTACTTCCTATTTCCTGAATATGTTCCATCAAGCTTAGACAGCAGTCCTGGGGAAGTAGGGATATGCTCAAATGTGTAAGGGTTAGTTTTGGCCTTGATTAAGCCCGCACATTAATAGGACATTTATAATGAACCTAGTTCTCCCTATGGTTATTTTCTGAGAAAAATGAATTCAGTATTAATGTATCTTAACTATGTAGAGTGCACTAACTCAAAGTCGATAGTCTCACTGCTCATAGTAGTCACTAGTCACATCTGGCTGTTAAGCACTTGAAATACAACCAAATGCAAAATACAGTAAGCTGGATGTATAAAATGCACACCAGGTATAAGAGCTCTCTCTTCCTTCTCTCTCTCTCTTTAAAAATGATATTGATTACAATATTGATTGCGTGTTTGAAAAGATAAGAATTTTTAGTTTGGGCCAAATAAAAAAGATATTACAATTAATTTTACCTTCTTAAAAATTTTAAGAGAACATTTAAAATTACCTGTGTGGCTCATCTTTATGACTTAACATTATAGTTATCTCGTACAGTACTAGATTAAAAGCTTCAAGTAGAAGGACCATGGTGATACAAGGGGAACAGATGTAATGCCCAAACCTAGACACAAGTTCATGTTCTCTAAAATTGAAGAATGAATTCCAGCAACAACGGAGATTAAGAGCAGGACAAATTTATTAAGAAAAAGATAGCTTCTGTCTAAGAGAGACAGAAGGGGGACCAGAGAAAGGCTTACCCCATGACCCTGCTTCTCAAAGGTGTTTTATGGGCCAAAGCCATGAGGTGAGGCGGGTTCAAGGTGGGATAAAACTGTAGTCAACTCATAAGATCACAAGTATAGTTGCCTGGGTAATACTGATCCACTGAGAAATCACAAGGTGTACATCACCCAATAAGATTATGACAAGCATAGTTGCTTAGGTAATATTGATTAAATGGGGATCAAATAGGGAAGCAAGTCCTGTAGCAAGGGTACAAGGAACTGAGCAAGGATTTTCAGTAAGGGGTGAGTGAGGGCTCTTTCCTGGAAAGGGTAAGATCTTGGTCCCCCACCCAGGTGATGGAAACCTATTTAGAATATCAGTCACTGCTATTCATCCTTAGGGGAAGCACACAGGTGTGGTAGTTTCTCTTCTTTTACAATGCTGGCCTTCAGTGCATGTGTCTTGATTGTCCTGCATGTTGGTTCAATTGTCTTCCATGTTGGCTCCTTGGAGGGCTGGCACTGTCTAACTGCCTGCAAGATGTCTAATTAACTTATCTACAATAATTGCACCTCTAAATGCTGAAATTAAATGTTTTAATTGATCCGCATAATAATTCTAACTTGGTGAAAAGTACACAGGGCTTATCAGCTCCCTTCTTAAGTCCACCGAGAAGCATTTATAAGTTATATTTTGTGCTTTGGTTCATGAAGTACTTCATTTAGTACTTTCTAATGTCCTGTAGAGAAAAGGGCAATAGATATTCCAATACTTTGTGTGTCACTTTTCCCTTTCTATTTGCCATGTAATAAGGAGCATATATGTAAATAAGGGGATTCATAGGTTCAATTTGCAACCTCTGTCTTTCTCATGCCTGTGTGCATGTACTTTCACACACATCTACACAAACAACTCTAAAGAATTCTGTCATTTAAAATATCATCTTAAAACATATAAATACATATAAAATATAGAGTATGAAATATGTTGCTGAAGAGAAATTTGAAGCTATCTAAACCCAGAGTTTCTCCCACCTTCCTCACCACCCATTCCCAGACCACCCTTTCTTCTTGCTATGGAACCCTTCTTCAAAGAAGTTTTGGGACTCAATGGCAATGCCAGGTACAGATAAAAATTTGCTCTGGGGTATGTGTGGAGAGATCTGGAATCCCACTCTATCAGCTTCTTTGAATCCTGAAGGACCCTTGGGTTATTTCAAAACCCAGTTTGAAAAAGAAAATGAAGCCCAGAAAAGTGAAATTTCAGCAATAACAGTTTTACAGCAATGAAGGCCAAAGATTCTGCATGGTTTTCCAGAACTAACCCAAGTCTTGCTGCAGAATAGCAAGACTACCCACCCCTTCACTTTAAGAGCCAAGTATTCATCTTTCTTAAATATGTAGCCTGTGGTGATGATGTAGATATACTACCTTAGAAGGAAACCAACCATGAGTAATCAAACCAATGGTGTATTTGTCTTTCAGTTTGTCCAGTATTTCACAGTAGTATGGGCTTGATCTAGAGCATTAATTTATATTTTCAGTAAAAGCCCAATACTTTTCTTTCACAGTTGAGTCACAGGTTCCTTTTGGAGCTACATGGACCCCAGATCTGTTTCTTTCCTAATCTTTACTATGATTTATTAAGAAAACACTGCAGCAGCCGCTTGCTTTCACCGTGAATCTCTTGAAGTTTAAAATGTTAACATCTGGTAACTACAGATGGATATCACTGAAGGCACAAAGACAGTGGAGACCTCCTCAGGTTTCTGGCTACTCTTTGTAGATGGGCTGAGTCAAAGTTTGTTGTTTTTATCCTAATAAATTTTTCTTCATGAGTGCAACAAGCTGAGCCATGTAGTCTTCTCATGGAACTTCCTCTTGTTCTCAGAGATCAGTGTTCAGGGGGCATCAGGATTTGGGTCTGAGTGAGTATGTGTCACTCTACTCTGAAGAAAACCAATGTTTACATTTTTATCTGTTGATATTTTAATTAACAATTTAAGTGCAATGTTTGCCCTGAGAGTTCAATGGGAAAAACTCTGCAAATAAACAGCAGTTCCCTCTTGGACAATCACTCTGTAAATTAGCTTACTTTGTCAATAAAGTGCATGCCTATCAGGCTCTTCAAAGCAGCAGGGGTAAAGGTATTCATTTACTTAAGCAGTAGGTTCTACCATTAGCGTTTGTGATTGGTGTTAATTAGAACTGTGTGTGCGCGGCTACCTGCCACAGAGCCCACATTTTCAAAATCCTAGTAACAATCACACTATTAATAAATTAAGTACCATATTTGTTTGTGTTATTTTTTAATCTAATTGAACCTTTTTTTGAGCAATACCATCTTGATAAAAATTTGAGGACTGGTTTCTTAGTACTGGGATGGTTTAAATGATGCTTGATGACTTTAAAAATAGTTTAACATAAAGGTTTCACATATTCATTGAACTTTTTACAATGAGTACAGTTGGAAAGCCTAATTATTTTAGCTGTTTGGGAATTTTTGTAACCTGTATTTCTTTTTAAAAGTGGGCCTTGATAATAAAAATTTCGTGTTTTCCCCAAATTAAGCATTGGAAGCATGTAAATTGAATTTACAAACATGCAAGAGAATTTAGAAAGTATTACGAGCATTCAAGTGGACATTAAAGTTCTGTTAACAACGATGGGTAATGAGTGCAATTATGTAGATAATTAAGAGGAGGGAAGTGGAGACTTTAGAGCCCTGGGTTAAGGAAGCTCAGTATAGCAGGTATTTCCCTTTGATCTAAAATATTCAGACTTGGGAAATTTTAGTCCCCTATTTCACTTTGCTTGGGAGATACAACCTAAATGTTTCTCACTTATTCTCAAACTCAATATGAAGCGAGCCAATGTGACTAACTCAAAGGTATTTTCAAGATTGTTAGCACAGAGAATGAAGAAAAGAATGAAACACAATTTATATATAGTTCTATTTAATAAGGATTTAATATTAATATTAAATACTGCTTTTTATTGCCAAGCATATGCTTCCCTGGAGAAGTTGAGAAACATCTCCATTCCACTTGGTGCTTTGTACTTACCCTTTCAGACGTTTTTGTAACTTAAAATTTGTGATAATCTTTGGAAAATTCCATAGAGATAAAGTAAGGAACTCACAATTGTGGCATTGATTATTTTCTACTAAATATCAGCAGTCTCACAGTGAACTTCTTTTAGCTTCTGGTCTTAATCCTGGTAGTTTGATTCATGGATATTAAGGATTAGTTGTGAATGTGCTCTAGGTTCTTCCACCTTTATGGTTATCTGGAGTTAAAGATATCTTTTTAATGATTAGAAAAATTGGAAGGAAACCTACAGAAGTATTTGGCAATAATTATACTACAGTACCTGATTTTCTTAAAAGTATTTATTGCGTTTGGCTGTAGACAATAGCATCTCTCATGTTAATGGGTTTTCGCCCCATTAGCTCCTGATTCTGATGTAGCTGATTTCCTGCCCCTGTGCTGATGGGATCCCTGTGCAGTAGCCATGTGCCATGACACCAAGGGTTACTGTGAGAGGTGGAAGAGTAACCATGAGACACTTTCAGTGATAATGTGTAAAAGGAAAACTAGTTGTTTTTCCCCCTTTAATTTTATTGCAGTCTGTGTTTGCAGACACTTAGGGGGAGAAAAGCAGCATGTTGCCTATCCCATACTACATTTCCTCCTTTTACAGTAGTAATATCTTACACCAAACGAATAATTTCTCATAAAGGCACAACAGAAACTTTTCTCTTTTCTGGCAAAGAAATCAAGACAATCAATGAATTAAATTCCTAATGAAAATAGCTTGCTCTGTGAGGAGACTACCAGATTAATTTTTGTCTACCTCCAAAGGCTTTGAATTTGTAGACTTTCTCTAGAGTGTTCCTTCAAAAGGATGGGGGTGGGAATTAAGAGTGTCTCAAAAAATCCCCCAAATAAGTATTTTCCTATAAATGCATATAATTTTATTTGAGCAGTTTTCATCACCCAAGTAAACTCTTGGTAACATATGTCTGTTAGTTTCTTTTTTCTCATTGCTGAGACAAAATACCCAACACCCAAAGTGAAAGGGGGAAAGGTTTATTTGGCTTACAGTTCCTAGAGGTTTCAGTCCATAACCAGCTGGTTACAAAGCAGGGTGGCAGAGCAGCAACAGTTCATGGTAGTGGAAGACAGCAAAAGCAACAAGAGACTTTTAACAGAGTCTTTCTGGCCTTTTTATTCAGACTACTTTTTGCGGGGAGCACTCACGCCCTTAATCCTAGTGCCCTCAGCTTAGCCCTACCATGAATCAACCACTCTAGATTCAACCACCTCTGAAAGAGCATGAGGCTTTGGGGGGACATTACACACAAACCACAACACTATGAGTGTACCTATATTTGCAATAATTATTACTTCTGTTAGTGATGTTTGTATTTGCTCACATTATAGTAGAGTGGACTCTTGACTTATGAACTTGATCAGTTCCCCAGGGCTGGTTGTAAGTCAAGTTAGTTTTAAATCAATACAGCTGAGATCTGGATGTTTACCTGGGTACATGCTATAGATGACAAGAAGCAGATGAATCTTCCATAAACCTAATTAATCCAAGTTGTTCATATGTTGGGCCAGAAGTAACTTGAGGATCCACTGTACTTATTTGCTGTGGCTTTAAAAAACATAGAATTCATGTTGTAACATTTATAATTTTAAGAGCAAATGTTTCTTACATTTAACACAGTACCTTAAAATTAGAAAAAAAATTGGACTATATCTAAAGTGGGAATAAAACTAAAGGAAATATACTACTATCAGTTAAGGGGCCTGGGATTTAGCTCAGTGGTTCCGGCGCCTGCCTCACAAGTGCAAGGTCCTGAGTTCAATCCCCAGGAACCAAAAAACAAAAACAAAAACAAAGACAAACTACTATCAGTTATTCATTTTAAAGGACCTTTTCTACATAGGATTAAAAGTCATACTTTCAACACTGATAAGAATTAATTTTCTCTTTGAATTTTAATTTTTGTTTTTTAAGAACTATCAGGTCTCAACTGGGTATGGTGATGTATTCCTATAATCCCAGGACTTTGGGAAGCTGAGTCAGGAGGGTCACATGTTTAAACCCCTTGTGGGCAACTTAATAGCTTAGACCCTGTTTTAAAATAAAACATTAAAAAAAGGGTTGCAGATGTAGATCAGTGCAAAGGACATAAATTCAATTCCCAGTATTGGGGAAAAAAAAAAGACTATCAGGTCCAGGTTCTCAAAATTAGGATTTTCTTCTCATTGAAAGACCAATCCTTTCTAAACCTATAAACAATTTTGTGAATGGTGTACATTTGATGACATTAAATGAATGGTGATATATTTATTTTTTTTCCTTAAAGATTTCTTAAATGGAAGGAGGGACAGGGATAGAGACAGAGAGGGGTGTGTGTGTGTGTGTGTGTGTGTGTGTGTATATATATATATATATATATCTCCATTGAGAATAGGAGTACTTCTGTGTAATATCAGAGATTTGTGGGTTTTTCCTGGCCTGAGGCATGGGAAAGTCAAAGCATTGATTTGGTTTTAAAGGATTTTGTAAGCAAATGTATACAAAGTGTTTATAAAGGCCCTTAGAGGATGTTGGGAAAAAATACTGCAAAAATCCTGCTGAATTTTAAAGTGTGGCCATTAATAGTAGCCAAGATCACAAGTGTTCTTTTTTATTATGCAATGATTCTATTTTTTATTGTAAAAAATATGTAAGTTCAGTCCCACTGGCACTGCAGGAATCTAAGTGATGATAGTATTTGGAAACATTAGTGCCTATACTTTCATTGGAGTAACTTATATCTGATTCACAGACACAGAATAAGAAAAATCCTCATTTTAACTTCACATTATTCAAATATTTATTGTCTTAATTGAAACACTGTTAGAGCCTCGCTCACATTCCCCCCAAAGCACACAGTTTTGGAGTTGCCAGCAGGACTTGTTATTGCCCTTGCTAGAAGTTCTAGGCCCAAGAGCTTCCACTGCACTCAGTACAGCACTAGCTCAACTCTGTCTCCATGCAAAGAAGGCTAGAATTGCCTCTGAGGCTGTAGATGCCAAGCTGGCTATTTGTTGATATACACTTCATTGGCTTCCTTCTCATTCCTATATTACTTCCCTGTACGTCTACCAATGTTCCCTGAGATCATGTCCCATTCAACTACATAAAAAATAGTTGTTTTAGGGTTCTTTTAGGAATATCCAACTTAACTTATGTGTATTTTTTGAACTACCGGTTGAAACATTAACAGGCTAGAGTTTATACTCAAAAGTACTTCTATTTATTACTCTTCTCTCCTTCCAGTAAAATACTTAGGTAAGAACAAGGCAAGAGTCATCTGCCTCTCTTATGTCGAGCACATAAAGATGTAAGTTTATGAAAAAACAGAATGTTTCTCTTCTTGGATTTTGCAACGGGCCGAGCCTGAAGATGGTCCATCGCCTCCTCCCTACTCCCTTTCTCCTGTGAGAATTAGACAGTCAAACAGACCCTGGATGGCACAGCCCCAGGAGATAGTTACACTATGTATCTTTGCCTGTTCTCTTCCTGTGCATGCCCTCATCACGAAACAATCACGCTATGTTCCGCCTGGGCCACAAAGGGCATGTAGCACTATTTGCCCCACCTTCTCTTCCTGTTTGCCTTCCACTATAAATAAAGAGTGCGTGGGATTCCAGGTAGCCATTAGATCCCAACAAGCTATGGTTCCGCCTGGTCCCAACTTTCAAGAACAGTCTTTGTTTCTTTGTTTTTTTCTTCATTTTCCGCTGCTCTCCCAAGCTTTGGACCCTATGCTGTGTGAGTTGTGGCAGGATTTGGCCTTTAATGCTGGCCCTAGAGCGGCTTGTCACCTTCACTATTGCCGTTCCAGCCCCAGGGAAGAGCTTTTTCATAATCTCCTGCCTGTTGTGTTGAAGTAAAAGCAGCTGTGCTCAAGTGCTCTAAGGTCTGGGTTATGTCACAACTGACATTGAAGATGGACACTCCTTCAGAGTCCAGCGAGGTCTGAGCAGGGGAGCACTTCAGTAAGAGAAAAGGCATATGAATTAACTTGTCAGGTCTTTTCTGTCACATAGCATACATGTGAAAGATTCCAGAATGATTGAATATTTTCCAGAGTGCCAGATAGCCATTTCTTCTTCACTTCCTGCATCAGTTTGTGTTCTTGGGGGTGCTGGTGAACTCACATGGTATTTACCAGAGTTGCACACAAAAGTTAAAGAAACTTGTACATTGCTCAACAATTTCGCTTAGTTGCAAATTTGTATGCGTTGTGCAAATCAATACAAGTATGTTTAAGGTGTGAAACAGATGTTCTTCAATAACCACTGGAGAGATAATGGTGAATTTTAAGAATTACATTTTTCTTTTCACAAAACTATCTCAAAATATTGAATTACATTTCAAAAATGTATATAAGACATTTTCGTTTACTTAAATAATGTGGCTTAAAATTATGGTATTGTAAAATTATTTATATTTGTGTTTTGCATATCTATTTAATTAATTTTTGTTTGTTTGTTTTGGGGATTGAAACCAGAGCTTTCACAATGAGTTACATCCACAGCCTTTTTTATTTATTTATTTGTTTTTTATTTTGAGACAGGGACTCACTATATTACCCAAACTGGGCTCAAAGTTGTGTTCCTCCTGCCTGATCCCTCATATTTTTAATAGCAATTAAAGTCAAGTTTTGTGAATGTTGAGTCCAGAGATTTTTTTTAATATTAGGACTGTGTACAAGTTGAAAGATTATAATAGAAGTAAAAATATATGACAAGAAAAAGAAAAGAAAAAAACAACGAAATGGCATATTTTCAAATTAGTGTGTTAAATATTTAAAATCTTGAAACCATGAGAGTAAATAGACTTTTATCAAACATGACCCAAGAATTCATGAAAAGGATATTTTACATTGTTTCTTTAATTCATGTTTAAATACTTGTCAAGGAAGATGATCAAGAAAATTATTCTTATCAGTTCCACAAGATGAACACAGATGATAAATATTTGAATTTTCATTTGTTTTAATAAGTAGATTTAAATATTTACAAACAATGAAAATGAAGAAAATAAAATTCATATTTAAGAGTATCTATTCTGTTCTTTACAAATTAAAAAATATGTTCATATCATCATCAAATTGAACAAGAAGTAGTAAAATGGGATTATGTTATGCATATTAAATGAAGGTTCTAGACTACACACACTTCAAGTTTCTGACAATTTGGTATTGTTTTGTAGTAAAAAAAATCCAATTTAAATTAATAATTATAATTTTTATTAACCTAAACGTGACATAAAAGTTTAATATTTGTATTTTATTTTACACCAAAATTATTTTAAATTGATAAAAATTTAGCAATTAGCATTTACATTCTAACTTCAAAGACAAAATGTATGGTTATTACTCTTATATGTACCAATCTTCATGATTAGATTTGTCCAAAAAGTATGACTTGACATTGCACACCATATAAAGTTGTTAAAAAATTTTAAAAGACTAAAACCAGCAATGAATAGTATTTAACAAAGATACATAAAAGCTTTTCTTATCTAAGACCTTGCTGTGATTCCTTTATAAAGTATTATGTGTCCCATATTTAGTTAAGCACAGATATGCTTTACACAAAGTAGAAAATAATTGAAATGATTTATATTTTTTGGCTTTCTGGAAATATTTTTGACAGGTGATACTCGAATGGCCAAACATGTCAGACAGATTTAAGTATGGTGGAATAAACTATCATCTAGAAAGGTGTATTAAATGAGAATAAGAAGGAGATAAGTTATTCAAAAACATTAAAAATGAAAAGTAAATATTACTCACAGAAATTTTATTATCATGGAGAAAAGTCATGTTGAGCATCCAGTAGTACCTGTAGACATATGTTACCTATAAAAGAAAGTAGAGTAAAAACAAATGAACATTTCATGGGTTTTATGCCCAGTATTATAAAGAATTACAGGTTTTTACTTCAGTGAAGTTCAAAAAAGCATCTTTTAATTTTTTGGCAATGATTTAAAATTTGACCTAATAAAGACCTTTGAGAAGAACAGTAACATTTTTGGAACAAAAAACTATATGAATCAGAATTTTCACTAAAATTGATATACGATTCTTTGTGCTTATGCATGGTACATAGTTTGAATTTATACTTGGAAACATATGAGTAGACTTAGAAGTGATTAAAATAGTAAATACAGCATCTTCTGGTTCTGCTGTAAGACAAAACATCTGGTTTTTGGTATAATATTGTCGTTTCTAATTGATCTTTTCTTAACATCTATTAATTTTGCATATTAAAGGAGTTCAGTGCCCCATTTCCATAAATGAGTTGATGAAATCCAACTTTCTTTATTTCTACCTCATGATCCCTGATTCATACACTTTCCAATCCCAGTAATCACTATTCTACTTTTAGGTTAACATTTTTAAGCATCACATATGACATAGAACACACAGTGCTTGTTTTTCTGTGCCTGATTTATTTTGCTTAATATGATGTCCTAAATTTCCACCACATTTCTGCAAATGACGGGATTTCATTCTTTATTATGGATGAATAATACTCTACTGTGTATATATGCCATACTTTTTTATCCTGTTGATAGATATCTAGGTGGATTCCATATTTTAAGTCGTGACTAATACCTTGGTAAACACAGGAACACAGGTAGAGTTCTCTTTGGTATGCTCATTTCAGTTTCTGTGAACATAGTGAGGGGCCTCCAACTTATTGTCTATAAAGATGGCACCAATTTACACTCCCCCCAACAGTGTGGAATAGTACTTTTTCCTACATCCTCACCAACATTTGCTAACTTTCTGTCATTGTTATTATTTTTCACAACATCCGTGCTAACTGGGATGAGATAGCATCTCACTGTGGTTTTGATATGCATTTCCTTAATGTCTAATGATACTGAGCGTTTTTTGATGTATTTGTCGACCGTTTGTATTTCAATTGACAAAGAAGTTTATATTCAGAGGATTAGCCCAGTTTTTCAATTGGGCTATTTGTCTATAGCTTTTTGAGTTCCTTTTTTATACTGAATATTGGCCCTCTACCAGATGAATAGTTTGAAAATATTTTCTCACATTTTGTATGTAATCTCTTTATGCTGTTAACTGTTCCATTTGCACTGCAGAAGTTTGTCATTTTTTTTTTGTTTTGGTTTGATTTTTGGTTTTTTATGGTAACGTTGGGGATTGAAGTCCGGGTCTTGTATTCGCTCTGCCAATGAGTTACATTTCCGGTATTTTCTAACTTTTCTTTTGAGACAGGGTCTCTCTGAGTTGCCCAACCTGGCCTTGAACTTACTGCCCTCTTGTCTCAACCATGCAGGTAACTGGAGTTACAGGTGTGTGTTAATGCGTCCAACTGTGAAAGCTTTTTAGTCTGATATCATCCTGTTTATTAAGTTTTGCTTTTGGTTCCTGTGCATTTGAGGTCCTCTCCAGAAAATCATTGCCTGAACCAATGTCTTAAAGTGGTTTCTGATGTCTTTTTCTCATAGTTTCTGAGTTCTAGGTCTTACATTAGGTCCTTCATCCATTTTGAGCTGATTTTTGCTGAAGATGAGAGATAGTGGTCAAGTTTCAATCTTCTGTATGTGGATATCCAGTTATTCTAGCAGCATTTATTGAAGAGGATGCCCTTTTCCAATGGACATAGATGTTGCTGCCAAGATTTAGCTAATAAGAATTGTGCTGCTATAAATACGGGTATGCATGTATCGCTGTAATATGATGTCTTTACCCTTTTAGGAAGATACCTAGAAGGAGAGAGTAGCTGAGTCAAATGGATTCTAGATTTAGTTTTTTGAAGCATCTCCACATTGATTTCCATAATGATTGTACTAATTTATGTTTCCATCAAAAATGCAAAAGCTTTTTTCCCTGAGGCCTTGCCAACACTTGTTATTATTTGATCTCTTGATAATGGCCATTCTTCCTGGGGTAAGAGGGAATCTCAGTGCTGTTTTAATTTGCAGTTCCACAGTGTAATGGTCATGGTGTTGAATAGTTTTTTCGATATATTTATTGGCTATGTGTACTTCTTTGAAGTGTCTATTCACTTCATTTACTCATTTTTTGATTGAGTTTTATTTTGGATGTGCAATATTTTTAAGGTCTTTATATATTCTAGATATTAAGTCCCCTGTCTGAGGAATACCTGGAAAAATTATTTTCCCATTATGTAGGTTGTCTTTTCACTCTGCAGGTTGTTTCTTTTGCTGTGCAGGAGCTTTTTTCTTCTGATCTTATTTGTTGATTCTTGGTACTCATTCCTATGCAATCAGATTCTGTTGAGAAAGTCCTTGCTTTCACCTGTGACTTTAGAATATTTTTCTAGTTCTGTGAACATGTCATTGTTATTTAATGGGAATGACATTGAATCTGTAGATTGCTTTGGGTAGTTTGGGCATTTTAACCATATTAATTCTTCCAGATCATTAACGTGAGAGATTGTTTTATTTTTTAGATTTTGAATTTCATTAGTATTTTGAAATTTTTATCGTAGATGTCTTCCATTTCCTTTGTTAAATTTGTTCCTATGCATTTCATTTGTTTGTTTGTTTGTTTGTTTTATAGGAATTGCTGCTGCTTTTCTGAATTTGTTTATCAGACCTAATAGTCGTTTTGTGGAAGTTTTAGGTTTTTCATATGTAGAATCATTTAATCTGAAAATAGCTATCATTTGACTTTCTCCTTTCCTATTGTACCCTTTTTATTTCTTTCTCTTGTCTAATTGCTCTGACTAAATTTTCTAGTAATACATTGAGTAATAAAAGTAAGAGTAGACACTTATGAATTTAACTATGAGACACATAATGAATTTAACTTTACTAAAATTCCTAAACAATTTATTGAATAAAGACTAAAGTCTTTTCAAACAATATCTTTCAACAAGGAGTAGCATATTAGGATCTCCCATAAATGACATTTTGGAATTAAGACTTTACAACCTCTTTGATGATTGTGAATGATGCTAACTAAAGCTTTTTAAGAGGACATAAATAGATCTAAGTTTGGCTTTATCACTTTTTTTTACAGGATTTTAGTTTTTAATTAACAATATTTTTGTTAATCAAAAGAAACTGTAAAATATGCAACGTGAGTGACATGCCAATAAAACATGAGAGCATAGCAAAAAAGTAAATATAGTTGCATAGATTTGAAGAATCAAATAGTATCAATATGTATAGAAATGATTTTCTCACCAATATTATAGATTAATGTACAAATTTTACTCCAGTAGCAAGTTGATGATTTTTAAAAACAGGAATGTATACAGTTTTCCATTTTCTGTATAACCTTCCAGCAGTGAATAATTTTAAAGAAAATGTAAGAACTACCATATGTGTCTGCATCAAGGATTAGCAAATCATGGCTCTAGGGCTTATGTCAGCCTGCTGTCTTTTTTTAAAATAAAGTTTTATTGAAGCACACCTATGGCTTTGACTTCTGTAGCACTATAATGCCAGAACTGAATTGTTACTACAAAGACCAAGTGTCTGGCAAAGCCTATTTATCCTTTTATGGAAAGAGTACTATTAAATATCCAGATAATGCTTTGAGAGTGAAAATTGCTTCATAGGCAGCAAAGATTCATATCATATAAAAATACTGCCTGAGTTGTTCTTACTGTTGATAGAACATAGAAGATATAAAGAACAAATCTTGACCATGGCAATGTAATTAGAGAATCTGATAAATGAATATAGGAGAAAAATGAAATAAATCTATAATAATCTATTATTTTAATCATTATTTTTCCTGAGCCCAAGCTCGCTCTGCTGAGCCAGTTTCTCCCTTACCTTTCACTTTTAATTTTTCCTACCTCAAATAAATATGAAACTTTGCTACTGCTGTTGCATGTTTTGTTCAATTCTTTAAGACAAAAAACCCCCTAGAAATCACCTCCAGAAAGAGACTCCAGCACCCCAAAATCTGATAACAACATGGTCACTGATAAATTCCCCAACTGGTGAAAAATCATGAGCTACAAATTCAAAGAACTCTGAAAATTTCAAACATGATAAGTATAAGAATAGTTACACTTAGGTAAATCGTTAAAAGACAAAATAAATCAAACTGTGGGACAGAGAGTATAGCTCTAGGGTGTAACACTTGCCCAGCACGTGTGAGGCCCTGGGTTTGATGCCTTACATGATAAAATAGTAATAAAGAACCAAAAAAAAAAAAAAAAAA
>NW_004624733.1:23423692-23455180 GCF_000247695.1 Heterocephalus glaber | reverse complement strand
CAAATATATATTTGATATCACTTTTCTTGACTTGTTATTTTGATTATTCAATTTGCTTATAGTAATTTCATGTAATAAATATACACTGATCTGCCTTTGTTACTTATCCAAATAGTGTCTCACTAACAAAATATCAAGAAATAAATCATCATAGTAGAATTCAGTCATCTCTGTTGTTTTTTACACTTTTAGTCACAGAATTATAGATTTGCACATGTTCTTTGATTTGTTTTTATAGGACTATATTTGTCACGGTAGTGGAATAGACTTTATTCCACTTTATTTAATAGTCTATTAGCTTTCTTTATACCTTAAACTGTGAAAGAGATGATCCATGGGCTATACTTGTACTCTTCCCTTCCAGCCTGCAATACTTAGTTCTGGGCTTGTGTCTCTCTCCCAGCTCTCCTCTCCAGAGTCCACTGTTGCTACATCTCTAGAACACCCATGAAAATATGTATGCATGCAATAGACGCGTATAATGTTGCATTTAATCCTGGAAGTTCCTATAAATGTAACCTAACTGAATCGTAGTAGCAGTCTCAGCTTCTTCCTTACTGAGGATTTCAGAGCCTCAAGGATTGAAATGCCAATGGGAACTACAAATACTATTGAGTCAGGTTCCAAAATTGGTTTCACATGTATGCCACCAAATAAATTAAAGATCTCTCTCATCTGGCCTTTTGTGTTTTGTCTATATCATAAAATATCTGTATCTTTATTTTTGTCAGAATTGTTTCTGAATCATTTCTTTTGTTTTTCTAATTCATGTAATTTTAAAGGTCAATAAGTTTTTTCCTTGAGCTTGATAATGGGTGTGTGTGTATATGTCTGGGTGTATTATCTAAGAAGAGGATGAATTAGTTGGCCCATTTGCTGAGGAGTTTTGATAGATATGGGAGTCACTGAGAGTACACACATAAGAGGAAACTGGAGCTAGAGGGCCTTGTTGCTGGAGCAATAACAAAGACAACCTCACTGGGCCCACCTCCAGTGCGAACATGGAGCTAAGAATGATATGACACTTGATGACCATTTTCTCTTTGGGAGTAAAGTATGGCCCCCCTTTTGCATTTCTGCCACCTAGTTTTAAGTTAAAAAAAATACAAACTTCACTTATGGGCTTGGTATTAGAGGCACTTTTTAGTGAATAGCAAGAAAATCTTACTAGTGCATGGAATTTGAAGCAGGATAAAATTGGACACAGCATGTGGGGACAGCTGACATCTGGATTGTGTATTTTATATGCCTGTATTTGTTCTCAGATCTGTGAGTTTCAGAGCACAAGGGAATATATCTTATTCTTCTGTGTATTTCCAGTCCCAGAAAGGTACTCTGGATGCAATTATTTATTTCAAAATCTTGGCTGAACCAGGATCTGAGTGCCATAAGATTTGTCCAGTGAGGCCTAGTGTCTATACATACTAAAGATAAAATAAATCTGTGGCTGTAGGTTGGATAGTATTTGAGTATTATCTCTCGTTAGTAAAATAGACTCAGAAGTATCAGCTATTTTCTAGTTTAGTGCAATGCTGAGATTAGAAATGCCATTGTGATAAGCAGGTGTCCCTAAGCATCTAATTCCAAGGAAGTGACTTACATACTGAAAAGATACATGCTCATTCTGCAATTCCTATTCCTTTCCAATATACTAATAAGTACCACTTTGGAAGAATCACATACAATTTATTTGAGATTTCACAACGAATTGAAAGTGAGGCATTATGGAGTCCTTGCAAAGATTCTTCATTTTTGAATTTGATGCTCTCAGTACTTAAATGGCACCTCTTGAAAAAATTCATATCTTTATTTTAAGGACCAATTTAAGATCTGTAAAGAAAATATGGAAAAATTAATGCCTTGAAAAGAACTTGTGAAATCCAGCATTGGTTTAAAGAAACAAATCATGTAGTATGATTTTATTTCTATTCTACTAACCTTTTTTCTGCATCTTGGGTTGTTTTTGATAGAACATTCCACTGATGGAAATGCAAACATCCAAGAGAAAATGGATTTTTGTAGTGATCAGGAGGAACAGATTTCCTATAAAAGATGGGGTTCACTGAATTTCTATGCTCACAGAATTGTTTATTATATTTGAATTTTTTATGAACCAGTATTCAGAAAAGAGGTTCCATGGGCAGAAAGGGAATATAATGTGTCAGATTATATTGAATGAGTGAGAGATAATAATGATAATAATAATAGCTGAAATCAGTCCTGGCTTTTCCCCTCTACAGAGCCCAAAACATTTCATATATTGAGATTTATTTTTCACCCTGCAGGAAGAGTATTTTCAGGAGAATGCTGACCCAATAGGAAGGAAGCCATAGGGAAATAGTTTCAGTATCCCTTGGTGCCAGGATGTATAGAAAGAATATTTTTCTTTCTATGGTCTGAGATGGAGTGAAACATATGTAGCCATTCTGCATATATAGTCTTAGTGTCCCTGGGGCCCTATTTTGTATTCTATGAGGATTTAAATAAAAACATTGAAAGAATATAAATATGAAAATTCAGCTAAGACATTTCGTCCTTCTTGGAGAATTCTCAAGGCTCACTTCTCTTAGTCATAACAATTTATCCTTATAATGGGCTTGGGGAGGGGGCTTGTATTGAACTAAGAACATATGTGTTAGCTGCTTTCCAAATTTGGCTTTATCTTGGACAATGGGAAGAAGGCCAATTTAGAAGCAGAAAATGGATGGTATGTTATATTTTGAACCATCAACTATTGAGATGAGAAACCAGACTGACTAACAGAAAATTACTTCTTTAATGCCCTTCAGATCTGTCATATTGGAATGAGAATGCATATAGACCTCCCCTGTCCCCCATGGCAGTTAGAGAGAGCAGGGCTTTAGAGGAAAATCATCTACTAGCTTCTGCTGTATGGGAGCCAAACTGCTCATAAGATGTGCCCTAAAGCCCTTTTCCTTTTGCAAAGTGAAACCTAAAAGGGTTATGATGTTTGTCACTATTCCTTTAGTTCTTGCCCAGTTCTGCCTGCCAACTCCTTGTAGACAGGTCAGTCCACATGGGCTGTTCCTTTTCTGGCCTTAAGGGAGAAGTTATTAATTACATTAATTTATTTGCTATAGTCACCTTCTACTCTATAGGAATAAAAAAGAATCCTTGTTTTTAATAGAAGAAAATTGTCCAAATTAAGTACCAGGATCTTATCTGAAAGATCCTTGTTCTTTCCCCTTTCCTACGAAGAAAACACCTCCAAAGCTTAACATTTTCTCCACTATTGAGAAGTCGGACTACTTACTTGACCATTCTTAATATTACTGTTTAAATATCCTTCATCATAATGAACTACTACTGGCCCATTTCCCCTCTCATTTAAGCACTGGCTCCAGTTTTACCCATTAGGGCAGCACAAATTAGCATGAATCCCTCCTTGTGCTGTTAGTTTTCATATCTGAGGACAACAAGCTCATCACTGCTTTCATGGATCTCTTCTTCAAGACAATATATTTCAGAAGAAGAAAAATAAGGTGCCTTCTTAAATTTGGAATTAAAGCTAGAAAAACATACACATCTTTTACACATCTACCAAAGTCCTATAAGATAAGTTGTAAGTAACATGCGAACCCTTCAGCATGAGGGATGGAGAGGCATGTATTGCCCTCCCCACTGCCTTGTTCCATGAACAGATTTCTTTGCCATATGAATTTTTTATTTAAGCAGTATCTATAAACTCAGAAGATTAGACTAGATGATAATTATGTTTTCCAGTTCTAAATGTCACATCTTTACCCTTTATATAGGAAAAAATAGTACCAGGCTTTCTGTTCCTTTGAAAATCTACTCTGTTTGTAGGTGGTAGTTTAATCCATGTGTGCCAAGTAAATTCCACAGCATCCTGAAGATGAATGCCCTGCACAGACTATACCAGGACTACACAGGCTCCACAAATCCAAAAAATGAGAAGCAAAAACATACCCCAGCTGTTGTATGTTTCCTGGAATCTTAAACCAATCTGTAAAACAACAGATTAAACAGATTTTTGGATTTGTTAAGCTCTAAGATCCTACTCTAGTTTGTCCAAAATAAATTTTTTTTTTATTTTGTTAATTAAAACAATCTATATTGTTTGTGGGGTTTTTTCCTTAAGGGAGAAGAGGACAAATACATTTTTTAATATTATATGAAAGTGTTCCTTGTGTTCTCTAGGAGTCTAAAGGTTTACTCACGTGAATCCAAGTCTGAACTGTAGCTCTTGGTACGTAGATGAGATTTTGATTAAGATATAAGGGATCTCAACTTAAGTTTAGAAAAAAACAGTAAATCTAACTTCAAAATTTAAATCTTCTAATGAAAATTTAGTTTACTCTATTACAATAATAGGCAACTGCCTAGAGTCTACAAATATTGAACATGAGGTTATTTGTATCATTTGAGATAAAATGTTGACATTCGGAAATACATTATCTTTGGGGGTAACAAGATGAAGGTCATTGTCCTAAATATTATATAGTCAGGAATACAAACTAATGGACAAAATTTTCCTTAAAGAAACTCTGAATAAGAAAGTCAAGGGTGAATAAGATAGTGTTCTCCTTCCCACTGGATGCTCCAGTATCTCTTTCTAGGACTCATTTCTGATTTTGGGGTGTGTGTGTGTGTGTTTGTGGTTCTTTCTTGCAGCACTACTAATAATCTCTTGAATACTTCACAGATGTTCTCCCTCTTTGGTGGCATACTTATTTTTCAAGAGGCTTCTGAGAGTAGATGTTCCCATGAGTCTTTGAACCTTCTTTTCAGTTGATGCTTTTGTAGCATTGGCAAAATAGGGGTAGAGGTAGAGAGGAAGAATTTTATAAAAGACCAATTACAAAGCTGACATTATTTTGGAGCAGAAAGAAAATAAACACCGCTGTATATTTAATTTTTATTGTGAATTTATAAATAATATCCATTCAGTTCAATTGAAAATTTAAAGTATTTATTGAAAATTTATGTATAAGGCTGTTGACTCATCTCTGGAAAGGTTCAAAGTAAAAAGATGTCACATAGGTTGGAGGAAGGATATTTGTAAAACAAGTCTATATTCACACGGCATATTTATGAATTGGTATCTCAGGCAGAAGGCAAGATAAAAGTATAAAACTTTAGAATATGTCAAGTACAATCAACTAATCAGCAGAATCTTGGTATTGCCTCATGTGGCAGAATAACTGAGAATTTATAATCAGAGGATAGTCTAAGCCTAGAATATAAAGAAACATACTGACTGAAGATTTTGTGATTAACTGGATTTGTACTGGTAGATATTTTGCGTAGAGTAGTAACACAGTCAGAGCTGTGTACTTTGGATTTAAAAGATTGTTTTGGCAGTCGTGTAGAAAGGATTAAGGAAAACAAAGACAATACACATGAACAGTTATCCATTCCACTTATGATGAAATAATAACATAGGATAAAATCTTTAAAAATCCAAAGCAAATCATTGTACATTGTCCCTTCTATTTCATTCCCTCCCTAAAGATCTGATTGAATAAAGGATCAAAAGTGATTGTCTTAGTAGAAATAAGAATGTATAAAGAAAATATGGGTAGAGATTACAATTTTTCTTTTCTGTTAACATATCCAATAGGCAGACATCTAGTGATGCCCAATAGGCAAAGCACATCTGCTATCGGGAAAGCTTTGAGCTAGAGATAAATACTTCTCAAAAGTCTCTGTGTAGAGTTGAGAAGTTACCAAGAAAGAAGCTGAAAAAGACTTTGGTAGAAGACTAAGAACAAGATTGTGGTAATTACTGTGGTACTGGTAAAGAGCCCAGGACAAGAGGTCGAGCCTATCAAACTAACTCACACTACAAGTTCAGTGAACTAGCAAGCAAAGTCTTAATAGTAGAGGGTGAAGTATATAGTTCCACAGACAAGGAAGAATCAACAAAATTTTGTACAGCAAGAAGTTTAAAGAATAAAGTAAGGTAAAGAGATTTTGTCATTACAAGGTTTTGATGATAAATACTGAATTAAAAATTGATTGCTGGTTGAAATTAAAATCAGAACCTCAAAACAGGTGGACCCTTGACTTACATACTTGATAGGTTCCCGAGGGCTGGTTGAAACTCAAATTGCTTTTAAGTCAATAGAGCTGAGATCTGGATGTTTACTTGGGTATACACTGTAGACAATAAGAGGCAGATGAATCTTCCATTAACCTAATTAACCCAAGTTGTTCATATGTCAGACCAGTAGTCATAACCTGAGGATCCACTGTACAAGCTCTAAGTAATGTTTTATAAATAAAAAGATTTATGTTTGACTTATATGAAGAGAATAGACATTAGTTTACCATCTAAATATTTGCTACTATCCAAATTACTGAAATATAGCAAAGTTGAGGAAAATCCTTAACATTCTTATAATGGATGCATTTCAGATTTCTTGCTGATCGTGACAATGGGAAATTGACAGCCTGCCATCTTGATAAGAGAGAGCTCAGCTCCTAAACCTGGTGATAGAGATTTTTATACTCACATTTTCCTCCTTATAAGAAGTTCTTGTTGAAAACATCAACTAAACTTTCTTCTTTTATCGGTTTTTTAAATTTTTATTTTTATTAGTGTATGTTGGAATACATTTATTGTAGGGAGTGGGTACATGTACATAACACACCTTAATTATTTTTATGTTCCCTTCCCCTCCCCTCTCTCAACCTACCCTCCATTTCTTGCCCCCCTCCTTTTGCATATGATCTCATTTCCTATTATCTATCATTTATTTTGCTCTTTATTTATATACTGAATTTTTCATATAAGTTAAACCATTTGAGCATGTGTGCCTCACTTATTTTACTTAATATTGTGGTTTCACAGGGCACCCATCTTCCTACAAATGACTCAAATTCATCTTTTCTTATAGCAGAGTAGTACTCCACTGTGTGTAACATTTTGTTATCCATTCAACTGTTTATGTGCATATAGGCTGTTTCTAAAACTGTAGCTGTTATGAATTGAATATTATAAAAATGGCTATGCATGTATCACTGTAATATGATGTCTTTAACTATTTGGGAATGATACCTAGAAGGGGAAGTGCTGGGTCCAATGGAATTGCTATTCCTAGTTTGTGGAATTTCCATACTGATTTCCATAGTGGTTGTACTAGTTTCCATTCCCATGTAGAATGGTTCCTTTCCTCTGAACCTTCACCAGCATTTGGTGTTATTTGATTTCTCAACGATAGGGATTCTTTCTGGGTTAAGAGAATCTAAGTGTTTTGTTTGTTTGTTTGTTTTGTTTTGTTTTGCTTTTCTCTAATGGCCAGAGATGTTGAATATTTTTTCATGTATTTATTGGTCATTTGTATTTTTCCTGAGAAATGTGTACTCATTTCAGTAGCCCATTTTTTGATCGGTTTTTGTACTCTCTGTGGTGTCTCAGTTGTGCTGAGGAAAGACTGGCTCCAGAACCAGGTGAGCAATAAGGAGAAAGAAAAACACATCACCTTCAGAGGAGAGCTAGTGTGTTCCAAAGACAAATAGAGAGTGCTTGTTTGTGGCTTTTTTGTTAAACTTGGGAATGACACTGGACTCTCTCCACTCGCACATACACCAGTTATGTGACTATATTATTCCTACTTATTCTGAGTCTAGAGCCTTGGAAAGGCAGTTACCTAAGGCTGTGACCAGCAGATTATTTGCTTTCCCTATGCAATGCAGTGACATCTACTCATTCGTTCATTCAAAGCTTCCTGTGTATGAGACGTATTTTCTAATTTCTGCAGAGCAAAACATCTCTACAGGTATTACAGAATTTCATTATTTATGTATATAATTTTTATAATGATGGAAATTCACAATGGTCAAAAATTAGACATTTATGTAGTAGATGAATTGTTGATCCTTTAACCCTACTGAACTAGGATTGGAAGGCACAGGACCAGTTAGAAGATGAGCCAGTTGACATTCAGATTTGTGAATAACTGTCACTTTTTTTTTTTTTTAACAAAATATGCACTACTATTTCAACCTCTTTTGACATTTATGATTTGTCTTACCCTGCTCTGTGCCATAGAGTTTTCATTTTTAAATTTATGGTTATCAAAATTTAACAATAGAATGTAGTGTTTCTGGTTTAATTCTCTGAGGTATCCCAAGCCCGTAGATGTCTACTTGACAAAAAATGCCTGTATAATCAACATATGTTTGATGAACCAATCACATTCTATTACAGACAACCCATATGCCCACTGTTGCTTTGATTCTTCAGAGTGCTTCTTAGAACATGTCCTGAAGGTAGAGATAGATTGTGGATGCCTTCATTTTCCCAAGTAGAATAATGACAATGATTGCTGGCAGAATCAGTATAAAAAAGCACATAATGTCCCTACTGTGTTTCAGATACTGTGCTAAGTGCTTCGTGAGTATTATCTCATTTAGCTCACAGAAATCTTTAGAAATACAGTTACATTTGATAATGTTTTGTCGTTCTAGATTTTCACTAAGGAAGGGCGTCCCTTTGTTGAAAGGCACACAGTAAACTTAGTTGAAACTAAACAGCATGGTCCCATAGCTTATATTCTGACCCCACTCTGATATATTATTCTCATGTAATATGTTAACAAGACCTGCTCAACATTTTAAAACAAAAGTAATATGAAATGTTAGATAATCACATATTTCAAAAAGCCTGGTGTCATTTTTTTTTCAGGAAAGAGAGGGAAGCAAGGAGAGGGAGGAGAGGAAAGGAGGGAGGGGTGGGGAGGGAAGGGGAGAGGAGAGGAGAGGAGAGGGGAAGGATGGGAGAGCGGAGGGGAGGAAAACATGTATGTGAGCAAAGGGTATTTTCAGCTGTCTCTGGTAAAGACTTTGCAATACCCACGTAAGTCAGCCACTCCTTCACTTCCTGTAACAATTAACCTGGAAAATTAGAACCCATCAATCCCCCCAAGAAACTATTTCCCATTATTTATATGAAGTTTTCACCATACAGTTGTCTTTTGAAAATAATCTTCAAGGTTCAGGAGACACTGTGTTCCATTGTTGTTGTCTTAAACTGTGGAGAGGCTACTACTGATCACAATCCCATCACCATCTATTAAAAATGAATTTGGTAATGACAGCAATGCTGAAGAATTGGAAATAAAAGAGTCTCTTCTACAGCCTACCTGTTAGGAGGGAAACCATCCTAAAGGATAGGTTGAGTATCAAAAGAAAGTTCGGGGGCGGGGGGGACTTAGCTCAGTGGTTTCGCCGCCTGCTGCACAAGTGCAAGGACCCGAGTTTGATCCCCGGTACCAAAAAAGAAAGTTCATTGCTTCTCCTAACTCCCCAATAAAATGACTGTCTGTTAGACCTGGGAGATAGTCTCCCTTTATGTTGATGTAACTTAAACCCGATTATAACATGAGGAGAAATGTGTTTACGTGACTTTTAGAGAAGTGATTAAAGTCACCTGAACAGTGACAAATGCAGAGTGAAAGAAAGATCAACATAAGATTTATTACGGACAAGTTTTAAGTAATCTATGCATGTGTGAAAAAGCTGTCACACATCCTGTAGGCAGAGAAAGGGTGGTGAATCTGTTTGCGAGGGGTCTGAGAGTAGATATTGTCAGTGGCATCTGGTTTAAAGAAACAGTCACAGCACCTGTAGGGTATACGTAGATTATTTAAGAAGCAGAGTCTGTAACAAGGATGTGGACATGGCATGATCACACATAGGTTCTATGAAGAGGGGTCTTCTTTTCCAATATGATGTTTCATGCTCAAATCTTGAGAAACAATATAAGGAAGAATTTATACACTGTAAAGGTAGCACAGATAATAGGTAATATGGGGCAAATATTAAACAAGTACATTATAGGACTTTAAGCCCTTTTTACTTTATTTTTAATAAAATAAGGAAAACACCACTTTAAGCTCAGTAGCTAGAAGTTACTGTGCATGCAAGATCACTCTGAAAAAATTTCTAGGCTCACTTTAATATAGAAAAGAGGGTTTGAAACTTGTGTCATCCTATACCCCTCATTTGACATTGGCATTTTCAGAGATATACAGCAATACTTTGAAGATGTAAAATGTAAGTAAATATTAAGCCATTGTTACCTTTGAAAACAATGGAACACAAGTTGGACCATGATCTCTTTACCCTTATGCTCCCTTCCCAGTAAGAAACGCTTATCTTCATATCCCAGCCTGCTGGTCAGAGCACAATGTCTCCATACAACCCGCTCTCCCTCTTGGATCACAGTCTTTGGAAGCTGCGTTAGTCAGCTTTTTATCACTGTGCCAAAATACCTCAGGTGATGAACTTAAAAGGAGGAATCTGTCTTTTTTTTTTCCTCATACTTTTGGGAGTTTCAGTCTTTGGTTGATGGTTACTTTGGTGCTGTGGCAAAGCAGAATATCACGGTGAGGAGTAAATGGTGGAGGAGTAAAGCTGCTGACTGACCTCATGCTAGGAAGCAGAGAGGGAGTGTGGAGAAGGGAGCAGCATCCTACTCCTTCCTTCAAGCGCATCTCTCAACGACTTCACTTCCTTCCACAGGGCATCACCTCCTAAGGTCCCACCATCTCCCAGAAGGATCTCAGACACTAACCAAGCCTTCAAGACATGAGTCTTTATGGACACATCAGATCCAAGCTATCTCACCATTCAGTGACTTCCCACCTCCATGTTTACTAAACCTTTACATAAATAGTAGCCTTCTGCTAATACTACTTGCTGGTTTGTGCCTCTCACGTTACAAAATGCCAAGGAAGAACTTGAGTTATATTAGTATTCATGATTTGCTCCATTTTGCAGAAAATATGAATAATGGTGTTCTAATTGTTCAAGACCCATGTTGTTTGGGGCCGGGGATTTAGCTCAGTGGTTTCACCGTCTGCTGCGCAAGCGCAAGGACCCGAGTTCGATCCCTGGCACCAAAAAAAAAAAAAAAAAAAAGACCCATGTTGTGAGTATGTAAGTGTACAGCCTCTCTCACTTTTAAAAAATAATCAACTCCCTTGGGGCTGCAAAATTTTTATTGCAGATCCTTGCTTACTTTCCGGGAAGGCAGCAAGAGAGAGGACCCGTGATCCAGAGAAGAAAGTCAGCAGTTCTTGCCAGTAGTATTTCAAGCATAAGTGAAGATAAATTATTTCTGAGACAGTAATGTGAGTCAACGTCAGACAGGATTCTGTTTACTAAAACAGTAATTGAAAACAACTTAATCAAAATAGCTCTACATCATCTATGGAAAGAAACTATAGTTTGGTAGGATAGCTCCCATTCATGGCCCCTTAGATGCAACTTATATGACTCAAGAGAGCAGCAATAATTGCAGCAGAAAGAAAATGATGTGGAAAATAAAGTAATTCTTGGTCATTTTAGCTCATAGAGATGTTCCTGGGATGAGATGTTACTGGGACAAGCTCATCTGTACACCCGTAAGAGACAGGTGAAGTGAATCATGCAGCTGCCCTATTTCTTCTCCTTTTGTTTTGTTCCCATGGGCACAGTCTTTGCCTGCTATTTTTTCTCCTCTTAGAAGAAGAAAGGAAGAAGGAAGAAGGGTAGTAAGTGATGTCTTTTATGACTGCCCATTTGAAAAACTAAAAAAGTGGAGAGGAGAAGTTGTGAGATACTTATCTAGAATTGCAAGGAAGGTATTTTCCCTCCTTACACAGGAATATCTTTTAGAAAGCAAATTTTGTTTAAGAAGATATCTTAAGAAGCCATTTAAAATAGTAACCAAGACTGTTCTAGGAATTGGTTAGTGGGAGACATATTAATATAGTGATACCTAGGGCTGGGGATTTAGCTCAGTCGTTCCACCGCCTGCCCTGCAAGCACAAGGACCCAAGTTCAATCCCTGGTACCAAAGTAAATAAATAAATAAATAAATAAATAAGTGATACCTAAATTTCTGTGCTATTTCAATGGCCTAGGAAAAAGGGAAGGCTGAGAAATGTGTATCTAATCAGGCATAATGGCACTAATCTATCATCCCAGTACTCTAGGAGGTTAAGCAGGAAGTTTAAGCCAATATTGGAAAATTCAGTAACTTACTGGGAACTTGTCTTAAAATAAAAAAATGAAAAACAGCTGAGAAAGTAGCTCAGCATGATGGTCTTGTTTTCAATCCCCAGTAATACATGTATTTAATATATATATATCATATATATGATATATATTATAAATATATAATATATATATTCAAAGACACGTTTAAAAGGTGATATTCTACATACAGTTTTCAGTTGTTTGTGTTGTAAACCTTTCTGTGCTTCTTACTCTTTACATGAAGCTGCCATATAAAGAGGTCTCCTGTAAGGACTGGTATGTTTCTGGCATTTCAGAAGACAGGTGAGCTCTATACCTGGTTGGCATTTAAAAAGCCAGACAACATGGCAGTGAGGTGACTCAGAAACCCACTCAGAGGAAAAAGTAACTGATACCAAGAAAAATGTCAGCCCTGTAAGAATATGTGGGAATTGGGATACTGAGTTTTCCGCAGAATATGGAAAGGTTTATCTATTTGTGTGATTGGGGGAATAAGCCCAACTGGCATCTGAATTACATAGGGAATGATAGGTTTTAGCAGATAAAGCTTTTCTCACAAATATTATTTATTTTTGATATCCACATTAAAGTATGACTATTGATGCTGAACAGAGGGTTCCATGTAAAAAAAATCATGGAATTTCAGCCCTTAATCATTGAAAATATCTTATGCAAATGATTTATATTATAAAGGAAAGAACAGTGGTCAGCCGTGTGGAAGTTCATGGCAGAACAAAAATGAGAGTTAATTGTTCTTGGATATTTTTTATTAACAAATTGTGATGTTTTCTTACATGTATATATTTTGTAAAAGTCAATTTGCATATCTATCACCACAAAATTACTCATTTACTTGTGGCAAGAACACTCAAAATCTTCCGTTTTTAAATGTATAATACATTACGTTAACTATAGTCATCCTACTGTGCAGCAAAACACCAGAAGTTATTACTGCTGTAATTGTGTACTCTTTGCTCAATCTTTCCCCTTTCCTCTAACAAATCTCCCCTACAGGGTCTTATAACTATCATTCGACTTTCATTTCTGTAAATTCAACTTTTTTAGATTTCACATATAAGTGATATCATACTGTTGTCACCCTACGCTTAGTTAATTTTCTTGGTATAATTCCCTGTAAATTCATCTATGTTGTCACAAATGACAGACATATATACTACAGCGGCATATATACTACATTAAAAATTTTTTCTCAGTCATTGATGGATACAAGTCATTTTCATATCTTGGGTATATATGCAATCATAAAATTTCTGGGATACATAAAAGTTCTATTTTCAGTTTTTGGAGGGAAAAATGGCTCCAGTAATTTTCAATACAGCCAGTGGTGTATAAAGTTTCCCTTTCTCCACACCTTGTTAAAAACTTGTTTTATTTTCTTATAAAACAATACCATAATTATAAAACAATATCATAGTACACAATACCAGTGTGAGATGACATCTCATTGTGGTTTTAATTTGCATTTCTCTGCCAAGTAGAGATGTTAAGCTTTTTTCATACATCTGGTGGCCATTTGTGTGTCTTCTTTGGTTACCTGTATTCACATCCTGTTTGCTTTTGAAAACTAGGGTTGTTTTTTTGTTACTGAGTATTTTGAGTTCCTTATATATTTTGTTATTAGCCTCTTATCTGGCATCTGTTTCGTCAATATTTTTCCCCATTCTTTGGGTTGTCTTTTTTTCTGTTGATAGTTTTCTTTGCTTCTCAAAAGTCTTTTAGTGTGGTGTAATCCTGCTTCTCTATTTTTGCTTTTGTTGGTTGACCTTTTGAGGTCTTATTCAAAATTTGTCACCCAGTCCATTGTCATGGAGATTTTCCCCTGTATTTTATTTTGATCCATTTTGAGTTGATTTTGGATCAGATCAGACATTCTTCTTTATGTGAATATTCAGTTTTCTTGACATTTTATGTCTCATACCTTTGTTGGAAATCAGTTGGCTGTATATCTGTGGAATATTTGGGGGGTGCTTTCTATTTTGTTCTGTCGGTTTCTATGTTTGTTTTTATTCTACTACCATGTGGTTTTGATTACCACTGCTTTTTAATACAGTTGGAAGTCAGATAGTGTAATGTCTTCAGGTTTGTTATATTTTCTCAAGACCCTTTTGGTTATTTGGAGTCTTTTCTGGAAGCATCAAAATTTTAGGATTCTTCTTTGAATTTCAGTGAAGTGTGCCATTGGTATTTTGATAGGGATTACGTTAAAGCTGTAGTATGGATTCTTTAACATTATTAATTCTTCTAGTCTATAAACACGGAGTATCATTCCATTTATTTGTGTCTTTGCAAATAAATTTTTTTCAGTGTTTTATAGTGCTCAGTATAAACTTATTTCATCTCTTGTTTAAATTTATCTCCCCCCTCTTTTTGTAGCTATTACAAATTAGAGTCACTTCTCAATTTTTTTTTTCAGAGCATTGTCTTATCTATTGGGTTGTTTCAGTTGCACATAATAAGGAAAAAATTTTTTTAAAGACAATCACTGTTCAAGCCCTTAAAAATATATTCCTTTTTGTTATATGGACCCTATGGGCACTTTGGCCTATTGGATAAATATGATGAATAAGTCTACCATGGGAATTTATGTAGAGCGAGAGATAGTAATTGAATTGAAGATCTTGGGAAATGAGAAAAGATTAACTCCAAAATTAAAGCAAACTAAACTCAAACAAATACCTGTCAGATTCTGCTCTATCAAGGGTGTTAAAGTGGTCCCCAAATAGCACTGCATTTGAGTATCTGAGGACAGTCCTTTTCAGATCCTATAGGGATGTGCATTTGGGATGAAAATATGAGAAAAAGAAATGCACAGTGTCTGAGTCACAACTGAACTCAGTGAAGTCAGCGGCTTGAGCTCAAAGACATTTCATGGGACTTGACCTCTCGTTGTCATAGCAGAGTGGAATAGTATTTTACGCAAACACATACACAAAAATAAATTTTTAAAAATTATTTTTTTTTGTCCTACTGGAACATCATACCTGATCTACAGATACTGGAAAAGTCAAATAGTGTAAACTTCTCCTTAGGTGTGAGAAGAAGTAGATGTGTTCTGCTAAGTCAGTAATCACTAGGTATTAGCATTTTACCTACATGCTCTAATCTAACAATTTTGTCTTTTGAATGATATTGGATGCTTAGGACAGAACTTTTAACCAAAGCCAAAAAATGGCCTAATTGTGTAATAGGCCACATGTTACATTTGGGTTCATAGTCAATTTCTCCATTTTTATGTATACCACTTTCTTCAAAGATTCTGAATGACACCAAGAGGGAATGAGCATTAGGCAGAGAAAAGTTTTTATGGTCCCTATTTCCTTACAAATCCTCTGAATTGGAGAATGTTAGAAGTTTGTAATTTATTTTGACAAAATTATATGTGTTTGGACTGCTTTTTAAATTTTGTAGTAGAGATTGAACCCAGAGCCTCACAGGTCCTTGGCAAGGGCTGTACCACTGTACCCCAATGCAGAACTGGGTTTTGACCTATGTTTCAATGACTTCTGGTAGTGCTGTGACTTCAGCAACTGGTGATAGTAAGGATTTGGAATTTGAGGAAACTCTAAGTTAACAAATACCAAGTTGCTAGGGATACTTCGAATGTTGTAAAGTAGGAAGAAGAAATGCTGCTCTCAGGGTCTTGTCCTATATATACTATAAACAAGATTTCATAACATTTAACGCATCCATTCCAGGCCCTATTCCAGGCTGGTGTCCTCTTTCTGCTGTATCTTATGTACAAAGCAGGCTCCGAGAGAAGAATTTGGCATAATTTGTTGCTCGTCTTGGGAGAACTAAGTAAAAAGCCACAGATAAATATTTTTCTACAGTAAAATTTTGAAAGCAGTAATGCTTATTTCACTCTGTCTGATAAGCAATATAAATTCAAGTGGCTCTCATTCTACCCACATTTTCTTCAGTTTAGAGATTCTCAATGCTATATAGTATGTGGAGACTGTATTGTATATTTAAGAGAACATGATATTTAAATTGACTTGAATACATTTTCAAATCATTATTATCACTATGTATTTTACTTGAGAATACTAAAAATCTTTCTCATTTCTCTTCCTTTTTCATGGCTTTTTCTTGGTGTCAGCCCATTTTTGTAATGGTTATCCACTCCTGCTGAATGGTACCATGGCTGCCTTGACAAATAAATATCTATAAACCTCTTTTCTGGATGACACAGTGAAAACATATACTGAGTTAAGGCGGCAGCACATTACCTTTGGCATACCTTCACAGAACCTGACCACACCACATATAATTTGGCAGTCAGACATGAAATTTTGATGGAATGATAGATCAGTACAGAGCAAATCCTGACACACTGAAAAGTAAGCTTCTCTTTCCCCTAAGTGAGTCCCCTTTTTTTTTTCATCTCTGCACATACTAAAATTCTCTTTGGGTATCAGGAAAATTCTCCCTATGCTACTCTCCATCCTAAGCCAGAAGAACATGCGAGCATGTCATATGCTTTGAGCAAGGCAACCTGATCACTGAGTATTATAACACCCGTTTCTTGCTCTATTTGCCTGCGTTCTCTGGTACACTAAATAAGTGAGATAGGTCCTGGTTCAAGCTCCTTGATGGACTATGCATTTTCCACCTATGGATTCGGCCTTTCCACCCAGATGTATGGAAATTGTAAGCATTTCCTGTGATGGCTCCTTGAAAGGTCTTTCTCTTTGGGATACTTTTAATATTTTAAATACATATATCATTATTTTCTGGTTTTTCTTGGAAGGAAAAAAGAGTGTTAGCATTTTAAAAAGCTGTCTCTCTACATTTTATTGTATAAATCATTTTCCTTGCTGAAGTCAGAGGTCATACTTCCTGCTGCATAACAATACTTTTTAGTCTAATATCAAAAGCTGGCCTCATTTTATTTGGTAACAGAAGGGTCACTTTGGCATTAATATCATTCACCAAGGCAGCTGCTCATATAATAACTTCCTTTTAAGCAAGATGAGAAAACACACATTTATCAAATAATTTTCAGTTATGGAGGGTACAGGTTTGATTGCCTCAAAAAGCTCAGCCCATCAGTTTATCTCTCCTGAGAGATGCCAGATCCATGTGTTGTAGAGGATATTGATTAGCCAATGAGTTTATTTCTACATAACATATTTATGGGATCTTTTATAATGTGCAAATAGGGGAACAAATGTGGCTTTAAACATGTTCTCTAAGCTAATATTAAAGAGAGCATGTCAACACTGAGAAATACTTTTGTACAGAAAATAATAGACTTTCCTGGTATTCCAGCTTGATGAATGGCAAAGGTAAAAGTGAATTCATGTCTTCCTGTTTGTTCCACTTGCCTGTATAGAATTTGTGTCTATCATGACACTAGAAATGGCAGCTTCCTGTTTTGCTTTTTGTGAATCCATATAGTAAAATCCATGCCACTTGCACATAGGTCAATTTAAGTCTAGCCAGGACAGAATGCATCCTATGAGAGGTGACATCAGTTTTAATCATTGGAAGATAGATCCTTCTTGTGTATTGCATTCTACTTTCTACAAACATTAGAAGGCAGTCTGGATAACAAAGTTATATAAAGATTCAGTTGAGTATCTGTACACATAGCTTTTCATTTCTGTTTTTCTATTTCTAAAGTATATGTTGCATTTGCTTAACTTATGATTCTTGAAAAAAAACTTACGATTCTTGAAAACATCATAGTCAGATTATTTATAAAAGTATAAAAATACTATGGGAGTCAATCCAGCTACATGCCCACTTGCAATTTCTTTTTCCTTTTGTATTTGAGGTTTAATTACAAATACTGAGATGAAATTGACCCAGGGAAATCTTGCCAAACCAACCAACAAAACCCATAGTCGTTTCTGTCACTATGAGTGATAAGGGTACAAGTGACTTACCTACTCAGGTGATTTTCCTCTCATCCTGACAACCCTGCCAGTCAAGCCAAGAAGAAATATGGTTCAAAATGAGGAGAAGCAACTGAAGGCCTTTGCTGTGATGGCCTCTGCTTTTATGTACTTATTTATTTGTACATATTCCTCTGTCTTCCTTTTTCTCTCCCTTTTTCACTTTCTCCTTCCCTTCTTCTTTTCAACATGTCCATTTCTTGGAAATTCTCAAGCTATGGCCAAATACCCACATTTATCAAATGGCTATGGCAGTTCGCATATGATTTCAGCATGGTTCTTTTAACTTTCTAACTTGAGCCCCTCTGATGTACAAGTTTTTTCAGGGTCTTCTGAACTGAAATTGTGAACTTCTAGACCATTGCTAAATGGTGTTCTAGAAGCATCTGTGTTTTTAGATCACCATGCGCAGGGGAAGCCAAAATCATGACATGTATTTATAGAGTTTCAGCACACACCTGTGGCTTTGCCCCATGTGCACACACATACATATACACAATTTCAAATGTAATTCAGAAGACACAGCCTCAGGAACAGCTTCTCTCTCAGAATTTCCTGAAAGCTGTGTCCTTTTCCACAGAGACTCAATTCATTGCCAGTGGAAAAAATCATGGTTGCAGTTGTAAGGGGCAGCCTAATCTAATTGATCCCATTCCCTTAGGAGGATGTTCTCCACCCAGTTAAGAGAATAGTCACCTGCTTCATGTATTGGCATCAAAGAATTCACTTGAGCAGGTCCATCTGAGGATTGGGGCACCATCTTTTAAGGATGTGTAGTACTGAAGCACCAGCACATTAAGCTCTAAAGCTGGTTCTTAAACTGTCATAATGCTGGTTGAATTATAGCTGATTGGAATACTGCACATGAAAATGCTGGTTAGCTGAAAGGGAATCAAATTTGAGCAAAACCACGTTGCCCTAATAGAATAATATGACAGAATGCCAGAGAGAAATTATTTCTACATTGCTTTATAAAGGTTCTGATCATTCATCTAGTTTATGTTCTCTAAGCATTGGTCCCCTCTAAGATGTTTAATCAAAACCAACTTTAACTGTTTTATTTACTGTGAAGTAGTATGGGGATACACATGTCCAATAGAAAATTTACATTTAGTGAAGGAATACTTTCCAGCCTGTACACATATGTGTTAATTCATGTAGGTACAATTGTTTATGATAACCAGTAAAACTGCTCAGTTGATGATTTTAGAGATCCATAAAATAGCCAAATTCTAAATAAATTTTCAGGATTCCTTAAATGTTCAGTTATTAAACAGAAGGCTAGTGAATATACTTTATTATTTTCAAATTAGTTTTAAAATTTGAAGTTTCTAATAATTATGGTGGTGAAGTTATAAACTCACTAACATACTGACTCTAACTACTTATCGTATGTCTTAGTCACTTCCTCATTGCAGAGATGCTCGCAGCTCAGAGAAAGAAAGATCTATTTTGACTCAAAATGACAGTCCGTGGTCAGCTGGCTCCAAGGCAGAAATGGCATGGCACAAGGGCCTGGGAAGAGGAAAAGCTGCTGATGTTATTGTGGCCAGGAAGCAGAGAGAGGAGGAAAGAGTCAGGGAGTGAGATGCAGCCTTCCAAGTCATGCCAGCAGTGATTGGCTCTTCTGATGAGAACCCATCTCCTAACAGCAAATGAGCTATCACATGCCCAAAATCTAATAACCTTCCAATCACATGAACCTAGGGGACCTACTGAGATAGAAACCTCAACATCGTATTAAGTGAAAAGGTTACCCACGAGCTGGGCCTGGTGGCACATGCCTGTAATCCCAGCCTTCTGGGAGGCTGAGGCAGGAAAATCACATCTTTCAGCTTAGCCTGGGCAATTTAGTGACTTAGCAAGACCCTGGTTTAAAATAAAAATATATTTTTTAAAAAGGCTGAGGATGTAGCTCAGTGGAAGGGCCCTGTGTTCAATCCCCAGTATTGAAAAAGGTATGGAGGTGGGACCCATATACAGGCTTAAACCAATCTTACATTTGTTTTGCATGATTTACTCCTCCTTCCACCATTTTTTCTTGTTGTTGTTCATTACTGCTTTGGTTTTGTAGCAATGCCAGTAGTTAGTAATACCACTAGTTAATAGGATGATAGAGGTAAGAAAAACATACAACTTTCTTCAGATATTTAAAAGTACATTTTTTAAAGCAAATTTATGGTCCTGCCCTTTAAATTTCAGAAGATATTCTCTTCATGTAATTGCTCATTACCTTCAAAAGTATCGAGATCTTTCACATTAAAGATACTGTAGAGACACAAATGCAGCTGCTCTTACAATTTAATGACTCATATTTGGTTAGAATAGTTATATGGTAAACCTTTTTTAAAAACAAACTTTTGTCTTAATTTGAGCAGTCCGATGCAAAGTGTATCACCCACTCATTTTATAATTTTAGACAGGGTCTCCCTGCTGCTCAACTCAGTCCTTTCATCACCCAATGTTCATTTTATCAGTTTTTATTAATATTCAGAAGGTTTTCTAGAATATATGCAGGAGAGGCAGGGGGAGAAAGATTTTGTTATTGTTTGACGTGAATAAAGTCAACTTCTGGCCATTTTTATATAACAGGTCTTTTCATAAGACAATTTCATAAGATGATATTTTTGGAGATCTTTTCTTAGTGTACATAGAATTACCTATGATTTTAAGTGCTAGTGAGGATTTTTTTCAAAAGGGTAGATGAATCACAATTTATTTAAATCTTAGGTTGATGAAAACTTAGGTTGTTTTCAACATTAATTCTTTGATTTCTACGATGAAAATAAATTTTTTGCTTCTATATCCAAGACCTAAAATACCTGTATCCAAGACTAATATACTCTTTATTATTTAGAACTGTAAATCCTTAAAAATAAGTGAAAATGCACATCTGATATTTGTTGCTTCTGCTTCTGGTGAACTCTGACCTGGTGAATCTATTCCCTATTCTTGGTGAACTCTGAACTTGGGTGTTTCTTTCTTGTTAGATTAAAATATCTAATCTTTTTTTTACATTCTCTGTAATAAGACTATTAACTCTATCTTTCTGTTATACAACCTTTACTTTCTTGTGTTTATTTATCTTACAACTACCCAGTCTACTATGTATTTTAAAATGATCCATCCTCCAGAACCTCAGGGGTAGCACATCTATGGCACAAGTGTCACAGTGGCGAACCAAATATATGAATTGTTTTTTCAAAATTGAAACCTCAGTATTAAAGTTTAATGCAGTATTTGCACATTGCAATAAATAAGTGGGTTTTGCTTTGCTGTTTAGGCCCCTGGTCTCTAAAAGGTTCACCATCCCTGCTGTAGATTTATCTGTTTTACTCTCTGCTGTACCTTGGAACTTAAATCAATACCTGGTTCTTTACAATATTTGCTGAATAAATGAGAAAAATTATGAACAAATGAACTCTTTACACCAACTACTGATCTTGGTATTTGGCTGCGCCTCTTGAAAGTCAACATATCTGAAAAATAAAACATAAAAATTAAATAGTCTTTTAAATCATGATTAAGATTTTTAGTAAAGATTTGTTAAAAAAATAGAGACCTGTTTTGACATGAGAGACTAGAGAAATGTGGCACTCTTCTATGTAAGAAGAAAATAGTAATTTAAGAATAGAGATAGTGGTTTTATACTCTCGTGAAATATTATCTGTGTAAAGTATTAGATGGTTTTACAATACAAAATTATGACAAATTTAGTTTGAAGATCCTAATTGACTTTTTTTTTGTACGAGGAACAAACTATGGACCTTGCACTTGCAGGGCAGGGGACAGAACCACTGAGCTAAATTCCCCGGCCCTCCTAATTGGCTTTTATCTGTGATTCCAGAGTTAGGTAACACAGTTCCAATGAGCCAAGCAGTACAGCTTGGTTTTATAGACAAAAAAGGAAAACAGACATAAAACAAAAAGGGAAACAGAAAACAAAAAGCAGACTGATTGTTTCAGGTGTTACTCTTATGAAGGTTAAAACAGGAGGACTTCCTTATTACGTTTGCTAAAATCGTCTCGTTTGGAGATTTGGCTTTTATCTGTCATTGCCTTGCTTTCTCAGAAAGTCAAATAAAACAACTTAGCTTTGGCTTCATTACATGAGACTTTGTCATGAGTGATTCCTTTTGGTTCAGTGTTTTGGTCCTAGTGGCGGTGCTTCATCCAAAGCAATGGCCTCTAATATGTTGTATTTGACAATAGTTTACCACAACATGCTTTCTCTGTTTTATGCTAAGGGTACAGAATGGGATAATTCACCAGGACCCCTTAGCATGTGCTTTGTGAACACAGAAGCCATCTCAGGTGTAATTAATACTGTGACTTCCAGATCTACTTCCTGGTTTATCCTGGGAGCTCTGCCCTGAGAAGCTCCCTTCTGTTCAACATAACACTTCTCTTTTTGTCTTTTATGTTGCTGCATCTTCAAGTAAGATAGTTATGCAAACTGTGATTCTCTATATCCTTTCTAACCAAATAGAAAATAGAAATTTAGAACACTGTGGTCAAACTGTCCTCACTTTTTTTAAAAATCCTATTAATATTTCAGAATAAAAGGTTTGGAGTATTTAATTCTCAAAAGATAATATCCTTTTTTGGATCACTTTTAGTACCTTAACTCCCTAACCAGAATTTCACAAGTTGAACAATTAATCAACTAAAAGACACTTCAAATAAAAGTAATTCAGTAATTTCAATTCATTTCTCCAAAGACATAAAATTATAGTTAAACCAGCTCAAGAGAAGCAAAAGTAAATCCAGGTTTGATTCCTGAGGTAGGATTTATTAGATAATAAATTTGCAGGAAAATTTAAATAAAAATAAAAATTAGTGCTTCTATTAAATACACACTCCTTCATACTCTGCCTCTAAAAGAGGCCAGAACATCAGTCTCCTTTCTCTGTCTCTCTCTGTATCTCTGTCTCTCTCTTTCTCTTTCTCTCTCTTTCTCTCTCTTTCTCTGTCTTTTTGTCTCTCTCTAATGGAAGCTAGAGCTAAGGAAACTGAAGAGAGAATAATAGTTTGATCTTTCCTTTTTATTCTCTAATAGAATGTGATTTTCATTGGCATGTATAACATGCCATATATAACAAATTATAAATGAAAAACTTCAGGCAGCAATCATTGTGACTAGAGGGAGTAGGGTTAAGTAAAGCTTCAATCTCCAGTTAGAAAACATTTTAAAATATTAAATGAGTAATAAATTGTCACACTTTAGAATACTGAAAAATCTTGTACATTCCAGATGCTTAGGTGGTCACTAGCTAGTTCAGGAAAAAAATATTTTTTGCCAACTTCATGCATATTAAACAGATACATGCCATGTGGCCAAAAAAGAAAAAAAAATGTTTGGAATGTAAAAATAACTTTTTCAGTCCCTTTGAGTATCTCTGCTTTTCTTTTTAATCTCTTTGGCATTTTATGGTTGGCACCATTCACTGGGCTTTAAAAAAGTCAAATGCTTTCCTCTGAATAAGAAGGACTCACCAACTTATTTCCATGTTTACCAAGGGAAGCTCAAAAGTTCATGTTGTTTTTCTTGGTGGCAGTAGCTTCAAAGGATGTTATCTCTTGCAAAAGTCATTATGCTGTAATATGTTAATTAATGTAGTTAGGTTTACAGTCAAAGAAGTTAATTGGTTGCTCAGTCCATTCCACAAAAACACTCTTATCTATTCTACAATGACTTGATTTTGTGTTTAGAGTTGGAGAAAAAAGGAAACTTTAAGTTTCAGTTCAGAGTAAGAAGAAAAAGACTGGATTCAAAGAGAAATCTTTCTAAACTCTAGATTTGAGTCATTTTTCCAGACTCAAATATTTAGTGTTTTTAGAGGATTATCTTTAGATATGACTGAGAAAGAAATTTGCCACTAATTGCATAAACAATACTTAGTAGTAGTATTATTGCAAACCTGAAACTTCTTGGATCTATTTTAGGAAATTATTATGAGGAAAATTTTTTTAATCATTTATTCATATTCATCTATTCACACATTCAGCAAATCCTTACTGAGCGCCTCCTATGTGCTCTGGCTTGTGCCAAATTCCTGGGAATATAATGGTGAGAAAGAGCAAGCAAAACCTCTTCTCCCAGGGCTGAAGAATCATGTACAATAATTTGTAGGGAAAGGGGGAATCATTATGCAACAAGGATGTTTTCTCATCTGCAACCCCATACAACACTACAAAACAGTCTGCAGAGATATTGAAAATTTAACTCCAGAAATGATTTCTTGATTACAGCCTGAGATGCTCTAACAGGTTGAGATGACACAATTGTACCTATGGTTAGAGGACACTGTCAATCACAGACAGAAATTCAGAATAAATCCTGCCACACCTCAGCACTAAAGAAGGATGAAATAGTGTTATGGACAGTGCTCGCCACACTAGCATACTGAGTGAAATTTGCCATGTACTAAATTAGTTAAATATCATGTTTTATCTTGTATGTGAAACAAAAGTAATACATAAATAAATAATTAAAATGAAGAGAAGGGGAAACCAGGAGTTAGACTTTTGGAGAGAAGAAAGACAAGGGGAAGGGAGCAGGAAAGAGAGAGGAAGTAAAGCAATATATGAAATGCATGTGCCAACCACCCAAAATGAGCCCCACAATCATGTGATATTAACATACACTAATAAAAAATGAACGACAAATCTGCCAGAAAAGAGTAAACTAGGCCGGCACTGGAAATTCTGTCCACTCAAACCTCAGTTTGAATACTATAAAGTTTTGGCCACAAAGAATATCTGTTAATTCAAGAAGAGAAATATTAGAAAAATGAGAAAAACATCTCACAGCATACTCAGTGCTGTAATGACAATGAGGTGACCAACAAGTGAAATAAAGTGATTCTTTTAATTATGAGAGAATGACAATGTTAGCATAATATGAGGAAGGGAGATTTTACATGAAAATAAAATTACAGCTCTAACAAGACTGAAAGAGAAATATTCTTTCAGTTAAAAAGAGTGAATATTTGGGATAATAAATATGTAATGAAGTTATTTTATGGCACACAAAGTAACTGAGGTGAATTGGAGATATACATCTTTCTCTTTGTGCTTAGCTTTGTATTTCAAGTTTAAATGATTAAGGTCAAAGCACCCGAATTATTTGCTGAGTATACCATGTTCATCCAACATGGGGATTTTTACCTTTGGGGTAGGCAAAAATGACCTATCCAAAGAGGAGAGAAAAGGCAGGACTCATGGAAAAGTTGGGAGGAATTGTTTAATTCTCATCATACTTGGCTTTCCTAAGAATGATTATGCGCTCCTTATGAATGTGACATTGAAAATCTGTACTTTTTATAGTACGCAGTGGGAAAAAATGTAAGCTGTAAAATATTGCTTTAAAAACGTGTTTAAAAACAGTGTTCTGACACTTTATTGCACAATGAGCTCTTACATTAAGCATTTATGGCAGCTACAAATTCACAGCATGGTTTTGATGCAGTAATAAAAAGCACCAAAATGGGTCCAACTGACATTTTACAGCCAGAACAAAGGGTTGAAAGTTTAAAGCTTATCTGTAGCTACTACATGTTACATATTAGCTACATTATCTATTACAAGTTATCAACCCCAAAATATTTCTAACAATAAATTATTAGTAAATTCAGTATTTCAGCCACTTTCGCGGTCAAAGAACATTGAATTACATGGCCAAACAATCTTAAGATAATTAGGAGGCTCTCCAGTGTCTGTGGCTGCTGAGTGCATATGGAGTTGGTTCAAAATTCTTCCTTGCCCAAAGAAATGGACCAAATCTCATTTTTTCTCTTTCCTGGAGTTCCAGAAAATCGCAGCCTTTTTGTACCCATTAATAGGATTGGATTACAAATTTCCTCAAAACATTTATACAGTTTACCCATGGATCTTGGCAAAATACTGAAAATGTCTTTGATGTTCTCAATTAGCCAACCCCATCACAAACCGTAATTGGGTCCTATGTTCTTCCTGTTCAAATTCCTCCACTGCTACACAGCGATTGTGGCTCTTTTATCAGTATTGCATGAGTTCAAAATCAACACTCTCTGAGCTATTAAATTGAAATCTTAAGAGAGTGGGTGTTTGCAAACAAGTGTTCTGTATAATTCATGTAGTCCACATCAGAAATTTCCTAGATGTATCCTAAGTGTATATTCAGGGTGGTCAAAATATACAGTGAATACCTTGTCATTAATCCCCCTTAAAATCGCCCCTTTGTGGGCCTGGGATTTAGCTCAGTGGTGCTGCTGCCTGCTTCGAAGGCACAGGTTCCTGAGTTTGATCCCTGGTACAAAAAAAAAAAAAAAAATCACCTCTTTGCTTCAAACACAATTATCCCATCATTTTTTCAACATTCTGAAACAATTCTGAAAGTCTTCTTCCATGAGTGCCTTTGTGCAAGTTCTGGCTTTCCTCCAAAGTTAAATTGACCTTGAAAGGTAAATGTGTTGAATTTATTACATTTGTTGAGAACAGCTACATAGGGGCCACAGAGACAGGCACACCAAGATATCATCCCAAGTGTGCACAGGTCCCAGTCAGAACCCCGCCCAGACAACAAGTCAGCTCAGGGATCCAGAAGGCCATGACAGCACAACGAAAGACACTCAGGAAAGAAGACTGCCAGAGGTGTTTCAGAAGGTGTCAAGAGTGACAGAATAAGTATCCAAAATGAGAAGTATTTTGAGGGAGTTTAATGGCAATATGTCTTTTACTGTAATGAAATTTTAGAATTTAAATATTCATTATATTTTTCAATTGTGCTTTGTATTTAAATTTAAAAAATGCACTGTTAACTAGATAGACAGATAGCATTTTTAAAGAGGTTGTTGAATAATCTGAGCCTCTAGTTAGTTCATTAACTCATCTATGGAAAAGAACTAGCATCATTTTCCTACGCCAATTTTTTTTGTGAAATTGCCACTGCCAAAAAGTTCATGACTTGGACATAGCATAGTCCAGTTTCTCAGCAGTGCAGCAGAAGCCAAAATGAGTTCTTCCCCAAGGGCTGGTTACATTTGCCTGAATGCCATGTTCATCATTTATAATGTTGGACAGATATTTTGAGACTGAGTTATATGAAGATACTTAACAGCCAATCTATTCTCAGTATTATAGATGAAACAATTGTATGCTACTGGGGCTCAAACTATTTGAAAGATATTTTAATTTAATGGATCAAAAGTAATGTAAATATAATTACACAAATCCATAAGTATTTTATCATTTTTATTACATAAATGTTGAGAAAGACTGTTTAACTTGACTTATATTCGGGTTTTTTTGATAGTAAATATGTTTAGATATATAACAACATATATTGAGAATTCCTCGGAGAAAAATTATCAAAATGACATAGTGTTGAGCAATTAAGGCTCCTATGTATAAAATCTCTGGATAGTTCTGAAGATTCTTTTGAAGACATTTCAGACTCCTTTAATCATATGATCTATAATGCTATCTTCTATAAATTTTTTATCATTCTTGAAAATACAACAGACAAGTGTGTGTAGTTGACAACCTAGAACATACAACTCTCTCAGCTTAAAGATACCTTAATGTGAAAGAGGCATTAGAGGAGCAGGGAGGGAGGAGGAAAGGAAAAGGGATTAAAAAAAGAAACAAGATGTTTTGTGTACATGGATCCACTCCACAAGATGATTGTAAATAGCATGTACTGCAAACAAGTGCTAATACAAATCTTAAAAATTAATAAAAAGATGTCTCATTGTGTTCATATATATGTACATAAAGTTATATCTGCACACAAACATGTATTTGCACATATATGTATGTCTCATTTCATACTCTCATGATGATAATGCAGCCTGGTCATTCTCGTGTATACACATGGGAAGCAGAGTACCAAGAGAATATATCTAGGAATCTTTTATTACTTTGTATAATTGAATAAATATAGTCAATTATAAAGAAGGAATAACTCTACATCTTTGATATTTTACTAGTTTTTCTAATTTCAAATATTATTATAACAGATTCAAACAATGTAGGAATATATTTCATATACAATAAATATTTGACAAAACCCTCATCTGGCCCTAAAGATTTGCTTTTATGAGTTTGCCTTATATTCTTCTTATATTGTTTAAAAACATTTCTTATATTCTTTTAAAACATTTTTAATACTTGAGATATGCATAAATGAAACTGTACAACTTTTTATAGTTGTCAATATAACAGACCTCAAGTTTAGAACTATCCTTCCCTACTTTTATATCTTGAAGATCATTTCCGAAACTGTTATATTTTATTTTTTTGGTTTTATTTTCTTTATTTATATTTTCCAATCTATCTACAACTTTGGGAAACTATTTTGTGAAAGGGTAACAAATTCATTCTTATTTCAAATATTTAGCAAATAGTCACAATGGCATATGTTTCAAATAGAATCAAAAGGCCCTAGGAGAGAAGCTCCCGCGCAACTGCCCAGGCCAGGGCCCACCCAGAGAGGAGCTGCACCAGCATGTGGGCTTCCATCAGAGGCCCACCATTCCATCAGTGAGTGCATGCAGATCGCAGGGACCAGCTGTGTGGCCCAGATCAGCGTGGCTGCAGGCAGATCACAGCAGGGGCTATGTCCTGATCCCAGAGGCTCAGGTACACCTGATTAAGCCACAGGCCCACCCAGAAAGGGGCTACATGGGCACACAGGCTTCAGCCAGAGGCCCACCATACCATCAGGCACAGCCAGGGACCCACCTGGAGAAGAACTATACAGGCACACAAGCACTCCCCAGAGGCTTGCCTGATAGCATTGATAAGTGCATGTCAACTCTAGCCAAGGCCTGTGCAGACAACAGGAACTGGGATGAAAAGCCCCCAACCAAAGGCCCTCACAGACAACAGCTACATAGGGGCCCCGGAGACAGGCACACCTAGATATCATCCCAAGTGTGCACAGGTCTCAGTCAGAGCCCTGCCCAGACAACAAGTCAGCTCAGGGATCCAGAAGGCCACCATTCTGAACACAGGAAACGGTGAGCAGCAGAGTAAAGGCTGCTCAGTGGCTTGCTGAGAATCCAAGACCACTGAGTGAACAAAAAGTCACCTCAGCAAAGACACAGCAGGCTGCATCTGTTGAAATTAGAAGATACATAAATAAATCTCAAAACTAGACTTCCACATCACCTAAGGGAATCGCAAAGGGAAACAAGATGGAATAATCTAATACTCAACTACCTGGACTCCCTGAGCTGGCAAAAAAAGAGGACCTGGAAAAAATGAAATAAGAAATAATTTCTCAGATAACAGCAGAGATTGTGCCCATAGTGCAAAACATGATTAAGAAATCTAGAGAGGACACAGATAAAAAAATAGAGGACCTGAGGTACATGATGGAATCCCAACATAGGAAACAAATGGAATCCATAAAATGGATGCAAACAGATTTCCAGGAGATTAAAAACTCCATTGAAAATTTATGCAGCAGAATGAGCCAATGTGAGGATAGAACTTCAGATATAAAGATGGGATTACAATTAATGACCAGGAAAACAAAAATTTCTTAAAAATAGTAAGGGACCATAAGAAATCAATCCAGCAGCTGCTAGACAATGCAAAGAAGAATAAAATAAGACTGATTGGAGTCAATGAAGAAACAGGAGAGAGTGCAGATGACATAAAAAACTATTCACACAAGTAATAGCAGAAAACTTCCAAAATAGGGGAAAAGAACTTGACATAGGGATGAGAGAGGCATATAGAACTCCAACTAGCCTTGCTCAAAATAGATCTACACATAGGCATATAATAGTTAAGATTCCAGAAAGCCAACAGAAGAACAAAATTCAACAAGCAGTTAGAGAAAAGGAACAAATCACATTCAAAGGAAAGCCCATCAGAATCACACCAGACTTCTCAACACAAACCCTCAAGGAAAGAAGTGCTTGGAGTGATGTTATTTCAAGCCCTAAAGGAAAACAGTTTCCAACCCAGATTGATGTACCCTGCAGAACTGTCTTTCAAAATTGATGGAGAAATAAGATACTTTCATGGAAAAGAGCACCTTAGGAACTTCATGAATACCAAATCAGCACTCCAAAAATCTTTAAACAACATCTTAGGAAAAGTCAACAAGGATCACAACCATAGAAAGCCCAGCAGAATGAATCCATCAGGCAAGACATGAAATTAAAGCAAAGGAGGAGAATCCAACAAAAAGAAAAGTCATGACAAGGATAAGTCAATACATATCAGTTATAACCATCAATTTTAATGATCTCAATTCACCAATCAAAAGAAATAGACTGGCAGAATGGGTCAAGAAGCAAGATCCAACAATATGCTGTATACAAGAAATACACTTAATTCAAAAAGAAACTCATAGACTGAAAGTTAAATATTGGAAAACAATACTTCATGTGACAGAACCAAAAAAATGTAGGAGTACCTATCCTCTTTTCAGATCAAGTGGATTTCAAACCAACATTGATTAAGAGAGACAAAGAAGGACACTACATACTTGTAAAGGGAACACTCCAAGAGGAAGAGATGACAAATATAAATATATGTGCACCAAAAACTAGTGCATCCAACTGTACAAAACAAATACTAATGGACATGAAAAACCTTATAAGCACTAATACAATAGTAGTGGGGGACCACTATCACAAACAGATAGATCAACTAGACAAAAAGCAAGCAACGAAATACTAGAACTCAATCAAACTCTTGAGCAAATGAACTTAACAGATGTTTAGAGAGTGTTTCACCCCACAAACTCAGAATACACATGCTTTTCAGCTGCAAATGGATCTTTCTCTAAAATAGACCATATACTCCCTCATAGAACATATTTAGGTAAGTGCAAAGGAATTTAAGCTATCCCCTGTATATTATCAGACCATAGTGTGATGAAACTGGAGATCCATAGCAAAAGAAACCGTAAGAATTTCATAATCACGTGGAAACTGCGCAACACACTTCTGAATAACCAATGGGTCACAGAGAAATTAAAGAAATCAGACAGTTCCTACAATTAAATGACAATGTCAGTACACCATATTGGATTCTATGGCACGCGATAAAAGCAGTCTTAGGGGGGAAATTCACGGCAGTGAATACTCACATTAGGAAAACAGAGTGAGCTCAATTACACAACCTGATGCTGAATCTCAAGCTTCTAGAAACAGAAGAGCAGGACAAACCTAAGGCTCATATAAGGAGGAAATTATAAAGATCAGAACAATAGAAAAAAAAAATCAATGAAGCCAAAATTTGGTTCTTTGAAAGAATAAACAAAACCTACATACCCTTAGCCAAACTTGTCAATAAAAGGAAAGAAAAGAGCCAAATCCATGCAATTAAGAATTAAAAGGATGAAATTACAACAGACCCAGCAGAAATCCAGAGGATCATCAATACCTACTTCCAGAACCTATATGCTAATAAAATGGAAAATACAGAAGAAATGGACAGATTCCTAGATACATATGAATTACCAAAGTTGAACGAGATGACCTAAAATTTCTAAACAACCCAATATCAATGAAATTAAAAATTTAATTAAAAACTTACCAACTAAGAAAAG
>NW_004624733.1:23349357-23402193 GCF_000247695.1 Heterocephalus glaber | reverse complement strand
CTATTCTGGGTCTCTTCTTGTTCTAAATGAATTTTTGGATTGTTTTCTCAAGGTCCATGAAGTATGCTGCTGGGATCTCAATTGGAATTGTATTAAATCTATATAGCAGTTTTGGAAGTATGGCCATTTTCCTGTAGCCTTTTGTCAGAAGAGAAATCTGAGACTTAATGAAGTTAAATATCTTACATAGAATTACAAATCTAGTAAAGGTTAAAACAGAGTTGCCAACCTAGGCAGTTTAGCAATAAAGCCTTTGATACGTTTAAAACATAAAAATCTCCAAAGTCAATTTTTCTCTTAAGGGAAGTTATTTCAGTAACTGACGCTATTTTACTTGTTCCTCTGTATTCTTACATTTTAGAACTTACCAGTAATCACCAAGCCACTGAATGTGTTTAAGAAGAGGTGAAAGTGACTATTCCGAGTTACCCAAGTGCTAAATAGTATGGATATAACCTCTGAGATTCTTTGTATTTTAAATTCTTTGAGAAATGAATTTCACTTGAGTACAGTGTTGAGAAAAATTCTTACAGGATATTTAGGTTGAACAATGTCTAGATTGTTAATACAATTTTAAAATTGTGGAGGTCTTGTTTTTGTTGTTGTCGTTGTTCAAATAGTGTTGCAAAGGCACATATTTCTCATTTTCTCTGTTTAGTTTCCATTGATTGAAGGAATGCAGAGTAATTGTAAGAATGCTGTTATCTGGAAACTAGATATCGCAACATAAGAATATTTAGATGATTTCTAAACAAAAAAAATTGAACTAGTACTATTTATCCTTTGTTCTTCCTGCCTCCCAGAGCAAAAAATGAGAGATATGTATGTGTGAGTAATATATTTAGAATGACACACAGTAATGGTTGGGGTGGTAGGACGCAGAAAACAGTGTATTAGGATATCAGATTTGCCACAGATCTCCATGGCCAGAAAGAGAATTTAACCTTCCCGTGGGATTTTGAATAGCTGTGTAAAATGATTCTCAGAATTATCCACATAAGATTAAGAAGCGGCATGCATTTATCTGCCTGCATTTGTCTGCTATGCCTTTTGTGATTCCACAAGTATGAAAGCCGAGTCAATTCCTGCAGGTGCCAGGTGCCACACTTTGTGCTCAGAGAAGTCCCAAGACAAGAAACAGAAAGAACAGTGAAGTGAACTCAGGGCACAGTCCTGATACATTTCCTCAGCCCAAAGATGGTCAAAGCATGCTCAGAACTCGCCACTATAGAGCAAGATACAGTCAAAAGACACAGCAGAGAGTAAAAGAGGCCTATTACAAGGGCTGATTATAGGTCTTTATTTCTCACTCTGTATTTCTGAAAGATAGAATAGTACTTGCAACACAACAGGAAGAGAATCTACAATGTTAGAATAGCAGGTACTCTCCAATTTGGAGCACAACTTGCTTTCCTAAATTCAGATCTAAATGCTCCTGTCGTGTAGTAAAATTAGATGGAAATATCATGGAAAAAGAAAGAGCAGCCTTATCAGCTCATAGTATCATAGAAATAGAAGAGATCATGAAATGTCATTTCGTCCATATGCTGCCCTGAAGCATTAATTCACAACATATTTTATTATCTTGACATTTAAATACAGTCAATTGGCACAATTACTTTTCAGAGGAAAGTTTTACTTATATTCTTGGATAGGCTATCAGTTCTGGCTCCAAGAACCTCAGAATGAATTCAAAAAGTTGTTCTTCTTATTCCTACTAAAGGTAATTTAGCAGCTCTGGGCATATCAAATTCTTACTATAGATAAGGTTAGTCTATGAATAAGAACTCAGCGAATATGACGCAGGTAGGAGAACAGAAATATTGCATACACATTTTCCAACAAAAAGTTTCTATGGTCTTTTGTTTAAATATGATTTTATGGTGAAATTGATTCTTTTATTTTTCAAAACTCTGACCACTAGCCGTAACTAAAATATCTCCACTTGTGTTTTAGGTGGGTTATGAAAGTTTCATCTATGATCTCTATCAGAAATATTTTATTTCCTTCTCTTCTTAGAAATTTTGTTTGTGTACCATAGATACCATTTCAAATTACATCAGACAAAGCACATACATACAAATGTACATGCTCATACACATGCATATATTTTATTTCATGTAGTTTTAGTTCATACAGGCATGTAAAATTACACACATTCATATATTAGCTTGCTCAACTAGAAAAGTCCATAGAATTCCTAGCCTTAGCTATAGATAGAAGAAAGTCTAGAAGTGATGTCTTTAGAATTTTCTCTAAATCAATTTTTATTTCTTTATGATTTAATTTCCAAATGTAAGAACCGAGATGTTAAATTAAGTTTCATCAGCCTTGCATACTCAGTGGCTGTAGAAAAACCAAATCAAAACTTTGTTCATTCTTGGGGCCATTCTGTTATGTGACCCAAATGACCAGGACTGGGATACATGCAGTCTTTTGGCATAAAAGCTTAGATTAGAGTTGGTTCCTTCCTAATGCATAGACTGAGATTGAATGATCCAACAAGTCTTTAAAAGTAAATCTGAGTACTGTTTCCGAAATTAAAAATATTGATAGGCAAAAATAGCAGGTGTATCATTCACGTGTTCTAAAGATAATTCTGTGTTCAGAAAGTCTGTACTTCACTTACCCAAAAGCTTCTTGTGGGCAGATACTGTTTTTTGTTCATGTTCTTGAAGCTTATTTATCAGAGTACCTGACACTCAATATTGATTAAATATTGAGCTAATTTTAGGTCTTCTAATTAAAGATATTACACCAATATCACTCAGTTCAGTTTATTTATAAGATAAACCAAATATTTTAACAAATATAACAAAGAATATCACCTAATTCAGATTATACCATGCAAGATCTATCAGTAATCAAGATATCTGCCCAATAGACAGGAACAAATAAATGCCTTACGATAAATAGTAGTAGTAGAATTAAAATCTGCTTCCATTTTTAGCCTCAAAACATTTGGTAATTGGAAGTAATTTTGCTGCAGATTTTTGTGTATGTAAATAAAGTAAATGTGCAAATTAATAAAATTCTATTGTACTTCATCATGAATAATGAATAGTTATAAAGTCTTCAATGAGAAAACTAGATTTGTTGCATTTTAAGCATTTCCACAAAAAATATGTGTAAAACCATTTATATGTAATGCATGTGTAGTTCCTTTGTGTTTGGTCTGTTCTAGAAAACAAACTGAAATATTGTTAAATAAAGTAATAGAATTGAGATTATGCAAGTTTGGGCATTTTTTTACCATCTTGTCTGTCATTCACTTGAGGATAAAATGATATTTCCTGCTTTAAAGGAAAATTTTCCAAAGTGCTGAAACAATTTTACACAATTCATGGTGAATGTAAAAATAACCTACAATAGTGTCTTATGCCAAATTAGGCAGCACTTTAGAGAAGCAGGGAATAAAGGCTCAAAGTGAGAGGGGGCTAGGAACGGGGCATTCTCTTCCTTGTCAGAATAATTGCTTCATTAAATGGAAGGAGAGAAGGGGATGAGATAAAATAGGAGAGTTCCCACTATTAAATATGTATTGCACTAGGTCTTTTTCAACTTGCTTTATAGCATCACAGCTGATGTACACAGAACCTAATAAGCAGCACAGTGAATAGGAAGCTAGATTCCAAACTGTTCAATCGGGGTTTTTTTTTTCCAGTGATACAGAGGAGGGTACACTGGTCCAGCTAATCCCAGGGATCAGGCCCTGAAGCTATGCAAAAGGAAGAGAGGGCTGATTAAAGCTATTGCAGCCAAGACCTTTGTGCAGTTGTGATATGTGGGTGTACATAGACACAGCCCGAATAAAGAGGACACGTGTGGCCAGTGGAGTGCTGTGAGCGAGCTTCTGAGATGAAAAGTACCATTATAAACACAAGTCATTATTAGCAGCCAGCATAAATAGGATGGCCTGTCATGGGGTTAAGATCTGTGATCTGCTGGGACTTGCTACTCTTCAGAGTAAGGAGATACAGCAGCTGTGTGACAGCGAAATCTGTCTTGAGAATACATCCAAGGGCCCATGGAAAAGTGGTTGCTCATAGACATGGTCTTTAATTAAAGTGGTTGTTATAGAGAGGAAGGTCGTCAATCGGAGTTGACCCTTGGATCGAGTTTTGATCTCCAACTAACTGTTCAGTTTTATTCAAGGGACAAAGAGTCAGGAGGGGACCAGAGGGAATAATATCAACGCAGGAGACACATGTGCTTGTGATGTGCAAAACCATAAAAGGTTCAAAGTTTGGGTTTTGGTTCAAATAAAATCCTAAGAGTTCAGATGGTTTTGTAAACCCTCTGAACCTCCTGAATGTAAAGAGCCCACTGAAAGAAATCTTGAAAGAGCACAATGGTCTTCGGAATGTTTGGCCACCTCACTGACAAATCTGGGCAGAAAAATAACCATCAGCAATGTAGGCAGGTACCATCCGTAGACAAAGAAAACACCTTGAATGCCATACCAGGCAGCTTCCCCAAAGAAATTAAGAGCATGATAAGGTGCATAATGATACATAGAATATTAAAAATAGCTCTGGTCAGACAATGAAAAACAAGAAGGGCTCAGACAGTAGTAATTGTTGGTTCAGTTTATAAACAGACCGTAGAATCCCACTACAGTCATGGTCTCATGTAACAATGTTGTCCCCCAAAGGTCCCTTTCTCTTCCATGTGCCTTCAAGTTTTTTGCTTCTAGGATAGAAGCTTAGGGCGCATAATGCTAGAAAAACCCTGGCTAGGGAGTAAAGGGAGCCTAAATCTCTGTAGCAGTTCATTCATCTTATAACCCTTCACCTCATTCTGTTGCTTCTCCTTTGTAAAAGCGACCATGGACAGTTTTGTACAGCCAGAGTTTCTTCTCAGGATCTTCTCATCGCCTTGTAAGAGATGATCTTCTGTAGACAGCTGATGCCCTTCTTTCCTGTTCTCCCTACCTAGAAGTTCTAAGCAAAGATTTCTCTCACCCTCGCTGTGTTGGGTTTTCCCCTTATGTACTCATGATGTTGTTCTTGTAGTTGAATATAACATTGTAGTTGAAATGGATATGATAAAACAAATGATAGGTGTAAATTTAGAGAATAGCCTAATGTGTTTTCTCTTCTAGGTTAAAGGCTTTGGGGGCAGAATTTATTGTAATTTATTATTGTATGTAAACCTAGAGATAAATAGAGAACATTGAGGGATGAGGTATCTTTAATTCTGTCACATGTACAACTGGACTGTACAATATCATCCTCCTGGATCCTTTCACCCTGCCTCAGCTGCTAGTGTTATGCACCCGCTGAGCTCACATAGCTGCCTCTCCTATGGGAAAAGGCCCTTAACCTCAGACATCACCCTCACCCAAGAGCAACCGCCCTTGAGGCAGCTGTCCCCGAAATTGGCAGACAAGGGCATGTGAAGTTCTGTACCTGTCACCCCTTTCTTGCTTACCTCAAGTTATGACAACTCTTAAGAGCCACCTGGCATCAAACTTCCTCCACTCCTTTGTTTTAGGATCAGCTGAGGATTCAGAAACAATCCATTGTCAGCTGCTCAGCTGTCCTCCCTCATTTGCTTATAGATGTATCTCCTATGTTTTCTCCTCACTAAACCATTTGTGTGTAGCTTTCTGGTTTTCAAACACCTTGATGTAGTATAATATTTCTTCTTGCATTCTGGAGGATCCAGGCAGCTTGTCCTCAATGCTACTGCTTACCAGAATATTGCTACACATTGCAGAGTAGCTGACACCTTGTAATGGGAAGGGGGGGGGGTGCATGTAGGGAGGGCTGAAACCAGACTGCCTGCTGAATAGTGAATAGAGGTCATTGGGAGCCTTGGCAATTATGGGTGCATAATAATGGGGCTTAGCATACCAGAGGAAAATCCTCACCTCTGTCATGAAAGCTATCATTCCATTTTCACCTCCAACCTGCAAATTTCAAAATCGATCCTTATATTTTATACCTGCCCTCCATGTTTCAGGTACAAAAACATTTCAGAACAAATGTGATCTGATCATTTTTCTATAAATAGAGATCTTAATTATCACATTTATCCATTTTATTTCTTTTAAAAGGTTTTTAGAGGTTGGATATCAATGACATCTCCTCCGAAGGATTTGCATTTGAAAGGCTGTTGTTCAAATTTAATTCAAATTTGACACAATGTTTTCTCTTGCAAAACATTACTGGGTATCCGAAAATCAGTTTTCAGCAGTCTCTATTCTACATTCCTCTGATCATTTCTCTTTTTATTATGGAGATATTCTAAGTGAATTTCACATGTGTTGTGGAAATGAGAAAAAAAATCAGAAAATGTTCAGACCTTTCATTCAGTCCCATTTTGATTTTTAAACTGCACCTCCTCTATTGTCTTCCCCATGGGGAGTGCTGGCAACAGGAGCCTACAGGACAGTGTCTCTGGGCTTCCTGGGGCATTTGGGGGCAAGAACAAGCTTTCACCTGAAGGAAGCACAGTGCCTGGCCGATGGAGAGTTACGATTAGTTTCTGTCTTTGACTCTTTGCTCTTCCCCTGTGAGAGCCCTCCAGTGTGAAATCACGCCACATGCCCTGATGGTTTGTTTTGCACATCAAGCTCCAGCAGCTGTTGGTGAAAACTCAGGTAATATCCCTCACACCCGGGCCGGAGAGAAGGCTCTCTTTAATGTGACAGAATGTACATACAGCTCTGCTCACGGCTAATCCTGTCATCTTAGAAGGAAGGGAAAAAAAAAACTGATGTTGGGCATTGATAGAAGAAGCACCCTTCTTGGGGAGCAGGGTCCAACACAGACAAGAGAGACAGCAGGAATTAGGGACTGCTTGTTTGTACGCCGTCCTCAGACTAGGAAAGCTTAGATTTTTCAACTCTGCTACTGAAACCCCCAAATCAGATGCAAATGCAGGGTACAAAGTAAACCTCAGAATGGTATGCTGTCATCATATCATTGCTCATTTTATATGTTTTGTCAGTTTCTGAAAAACGGCGGAGGATAATTGGCCTGAGATGTAAAGCCACACTCTGCTGTTCGAAGGAACAAAGAAAGACAGCTTTAGCCCACAAGGCCATATTTTGTGAAACATACCCTTCCTTTTTAATAATGAGCCAATACGCTGTGTTGCTTCTCCACTCTAAAAAACCTGTAGTTTTCCCCCTGCAATGTCGTACAAGGCATTTAAACTGGTGCCATTTGTAATGCCGTGGGTCTCAATGAACAAGGAGAACCTTCACTTGTTATCTTAACAAAAGAGGAATCGCTGCTCCACTGTGGTATGACTGTGAGAGCTGCAATATCCTTCCAGTATGTTTGACCCTGGGACGATAGCATCAGAAACAGCGATAGCAAATAATCAGAACCCACAAGCTGCCATCCCAGCCACTATCATGATCTTCTGGGTGCATTCAATGTTTCCGATTTAGAAGTGGGCAAATATTTGTCAAGAAATATAAATATGAAAATATGACTAAAGAATGCAGGTTGTACACAGAGAAAGAACAAGTAGCCCGGGCGCCCCATGAGAATCATGACCATGATGTCGTGATGAAAATAGATTGCTGTTCCAACGTAATCACCTTGCCAAACCCTTCTTACTGAGGCATTACCGTGGGGCAGTAAAGGTATGGTCATCTTGTTCTTCCACATTTGAACTCAATCACCGTTGTAACTTTTCTTAAAAGCCTACCCATATTACATGTCATTTTCTTTGTAATTTACGTGGCTACACCCACATCACTCATGATACAGCAGTGATTTTCTTAAAAGCCAGTTTCATTATGTTACCCTTGAAATTCTCCCAGTAGCTTCCTTAGCTACTTAGGATAAAACCAAAACTCTTTGCCATAACCCCCAAACTCAGGTTTGTCTGTGCTGCTTGCGCCTCACTGTTGCTGATCTCCTCTCATGCTGTTTTTCCCCTGCCACGCTTTCTTCTAGACACATCAGCTCTTTTTTGCCTTTCCTCAAGTTGGCCACTCCTTACTCTTGCTTTAAAGGAACTGGTTGCTGGGCTTTCTTTTTACCACTTGGCTCTGTTGAATTTTAGTTCCTGGTTGAAGTCTTACTCCATTTATCCACAGTAGGAGCCTCTCGCTCCCTGTTGTCCTACATCTACACTTCAAGAGTGTATCTTACATTAATGACAATTATTTGTAATTATTTCATGTCTTTGTCTCTCTGCTTCCTCTAAACTATGTACCTGTAAAAGTGGAGGTTGAGACCTTTTCTCTTCCCTTTCTTCCTCTTATCTCCAGAGCTGTTACAGTACCTGGCAATGATGAAGTGATTAATAAATTTTGGTTGACTAAGTACGTTTCCGTGTGGTGGCTGTATTTTAAACCATGTTTTAGTTTTCCCCTCATTTGGCACCCTGAAGAGGGGAGCTGGGTCTGTATCTTATTCTATCTTCATCCACAATAATTTTGTGGACTCATGAAGCACATGCTCTTCCCTTCCTGTTGTCTTCTGCATTTCAGTAGGGAAGGACAAAGTCAAGGTGACATTATTGGGCATAGGCAAGGGCACTGCAGATGGGAAGGAGAGATAGCATATGATGGAAGGTGTCAGCATGGGCCCATGTCTTCTCAAAAGGCTCCTGGCAAAATGAGAGCAGAAACAAGCTAAGCAGATGGTGGGAGTCATTTGCTTTTGCAATTCACTTGTTTGCATTCTGCTGCCTTCCTGATAATTTCAGCTTTTAAACCCTGATACTCAGGGTCTTGTCCCTGGTTCTTACTGAGGTGTCACCTAAAGAAGATTTGATATTTTATAAACATTGGTTGTTTGGTAGTATATTTTGTTAGCCAGTGCAGGGACCTTCAGGAATTACATATGATAAACTTGATTTAAACCAATGTTTCCAATTAGCTAGATGACCTTGAATAGAATTGGCCTGACTTTCCTATGTACATTTTCTCAAACAGCTTTTCCAGCGCTAATTACTGTAGTGATATCAGGTGGACTCACCATCTGAATCTGAAAATTCAAGCCATTTTTTTTGTAGATGAATATTACATGGTAGCAGTGGGCATTTTTAACACAAAAAGTTCATTAATTCAATTAACTATTACAGTACACACTACATGTTCCTGGTTTAGAGTACAAAGAGGAATTGTCCTCTATTCCCTTTATTCTATCTAAATTTGATTGATGAACAGTTATATGTATGTACATATATATGTCTATATGTGTATATATATATTTTTTCACTCCTTTAGTACACTCAAATTTACTTATTAAAATATGTCTGCTATCACCCTAGCATACTCAGCGATTTTATTTAAATTATACTGTTTATTGGGAAAGAGCTTAAGCTGATGAGAAAAGTGTGTTGTTCTTGCTTTTTAGCTAACAAAAGCTTTCCATTTGACAACTATAGGGAGGTCAACAAATTTGACAAGAAACCGTTGGTAAAGCCTTTGTATCTATAATAGTATATTTGGTTACTTTTTTCTGTGATAAAATCTGAGAATGTATATTAATTTTTAAAATTTTTAATATGCTGAAATCAAATATTTTCAAATAAATAGAAATCATGTAAGAAAGCTCCATGATTTATGAATAAATATGTAAAATGGTGACCATAACCAGTATGTATATGCATTGGATTATGCTAATTTGTTATTATTGTTGAAGTTAAGTAGGCTGGTTTGGCAATGTATTTTTATCAGTATTTGCATATTATGTTAATTATCTACATTGTTTATGTTTAAAAACCTGTATTTGTCAAAAACTGTGAAGAGTCTCAGATTTTACTCTGCTCACAAGGTAACAAGGTAGAGTGCCACCATTTCATAAAAACTGGCAGAGACATGAGACTTCTGAGGCAGGGACACATTACTTTAATACTCAGGACACTGCAGGCAGCATAACATCAAGTTTGCATTGGTTCCTGTTGACCCCTAATTCTCCCTGCAGATAATGAAGAAATAGATGCAGGTGGATTCTATTCCCACAGTGAGTCCGTGCCATTCAGAGGTGCACTGAGTTTAGGAAACCCCAATCTGTTTAAAGCATTGCTGGCCAAACTACCTCATCTTTATCTCAGAGGTGAACATTATTTTATTGTTCCAGAAAAGAATATCTGTGTTTTGTACACAGAGAGAGAACTAGCTCTATCTTCCAAGGTTGTTCTACTGCCTGAACATCTTGAAAAGTTCACGCAGTTGAAAAGTCTAGGACTGAAAGTGTCATAAGACATAAAAAAATGCCATCTCTCACTATTTTAATTCTTTTGTAGTGCTGAGGATCCAACTCAAATCCTGTGTATGTGAGGCAAGTGTTCTACTACTGAGCTACATCCCCAGCCCTATCATATACTTTTTAAAAGTCATGTTAAAAAAGATGTTTAATCTTGGATAAAACACTTTAAACAATGGCAAATGAATACAATGTTGACAGATTATATTACAATTTGAATCAAGATTTTTTCATGAAAAATTAATGCAGTGGTACCTCAGTTTATGAATACTTTTTGGAAAAATTTTGTTTTTGTTTGCAAACTCTGCAGTGGGTGACAGACACAACCATGGCCATCGTTCCGCATGAACATGAAGGTGGTCATTTTTTCCATACTTGTGGAATAAGTTAAGTTCATGAAGGGAGGTATCACTCTATTCAAATTTTAACATTGGGACATCATATTTTGATTTTTTAAATTAATATCTCAGTTTTTGTATATAATATGTCATCATCCTCACAGAAGAAAACTATGATTAGAATGTTTCTTTTAGAAATTTGGTACTGAAATACTTCATTTTTGAGAAGGATAGCAATTCTTTTAGAAAATAAAAAGATTTGAAACTTGACTATGAAAACTTGAAAATTTGTTGGAAATTTTGTCATGTCAGAAATTTCATTATGTTCATTATCATGACTTTCCTCATAATTTCTCCACATACAGCAGTTATGATTACTCACAGCATATTAACTCTGCCCTGAAGAAGGTTCAGTAGCACAATTCGGCCATTGCCATGTCCTACGGATGGTTGGAATGTTCTACTTAAATTGATAAAAACAGAGAAAATGGAGATTCCCCAGCTTCAGAGCTAAAAATTGCCCACTGTGAAATTTTCAGTTTTAATTCATTCTTTATACTTCCTTGAAATTCTGACTCTTAGAGTGACACAGGGAGTTTGAAAATGAGCAAAATATAAGGTGTTGTCCGTCCTCTCTGCAACTCACAGCCTAGAAAGGGAGTAAAAAGGAAACAACCCCAATCTAGCCATGATGTCCTGTCCATTTCCAAAATTGTAATAAATCATTAAAACACCAAAGCACATTTAAGATTAATCAAGTGGAAGAAAAAGAACAAGATGCTTTCTGGACATGAGTAGAATTTTTCACCTTCAGATATACCAACATTAAATTTCTTCATGAAAAATAGCTTGATCCAAATATATGATAAAAAATAAATCCAGATTTTAAGCTTTTATATATGATATTTCATGTTTCTTAACCTCTATTTACTCCAATCTTTCATCGACAATGGAGATAATGAAATTTTCTACCTACTAATATATCTACAAAAAATTAAGAAAGATGGCAGGCACTTGAGGCAGTAGGCATGAAGTTAGTATTCAAGAAAGTTCATATATCATGGTTGTGGTTGTTGTTTTAAGGGTAGCATCACTAGCAGATTTTGAAAATGGTGCATCTGACCACATTAATGCAGTTTATCTATTGAAGTTAATTTTTAACCCACAAATAAATATATACATATAAATTGTAGTTAAATGCTTTCAACTTTTTAAACTTTTGTCAGATTTGTTGAATTATAATACATTCCATAAAGTCAAAATATAATATGAATTTTCATGTAAAAATTGTACTAAAAATGATGTCTTTTAGTGCATTCATTGGTTTGGGTGACCACAGCCACATTCTATTTTAGAACATTTTATCATCCACCAAAAAAATTCCTTGCCTATGATCAGTTACTTTCCATTTTCCCCATTTATCTTCTCCCCATATCTCAGTTACTTTTTTTTTCCTTAAATTCTTTTATTGGTACATTTTAGGTAAGCAGTACATTTACATTTATTATTGGGTGCTTGTACCTGTACGTGATGTATCTTGGTTCTTATTTTGTTCCCTATTACCTGTACACCCTTCACCCCCTCCACCCTTCCCTATTTACATAGACTTTGTACTTTCTGACACCCAAAGTTAAAGGAAGAAAGGTTTATTTCAACTCACAGTTTGTAGAAGTTTCAGTCCGTAGTTGACTGTTTCCAAAGCATAGTGACATGGCAAAGGGGTAATGCAGAGGAGAAATAGTGCATGGCTTGGCAGGGCTGGCAGAAGACAGCAAGCAGCAATAGAAGCAGTAGTAGCAGCAGCAGCAGGAGCTAGCCTCCCTTCCCTCTCTCCCTCTATATTCCACTCAGCCTATAAACCTATTGATTGGTGCTAGCCACACACAGGATGGGACTTTCATTATTCACACCTTTAATCCTAGTATTATACCATTAAATCACATTCACACACCCTAACCTAGCCACATGACTTCCCACCGATGTGTGTATGAGGTTTTGAGGGGACATCTAGATACAGGCCATAAAACCCCATTTACCTATAGGGAGACATTATTAATTTTTAAATCTCTATGTATTTGTCTATTCTTTATATTTCATATAAATATATAAAGCCTATAATATCAAGAGTGGTATTATTTATTGGCTTTTCTACTGAATTAATGTTTTCAAGGTTCATCTAAATAATAGTATTGATGCTATATTTCTTTCAATTATGTTCTATGTTCTTTTCTTATGTTCTATTTTATCGATATAATACATTTCATTTATGCATATATCAATTGGCGAGTATTTGGACTGTTTTCCCTCTTTAGCTATATTAAATAATGCCAACATGCATATGTGTACAGTCTGTGTAGGTATGTGTTTTCAGTTTACTTCTTTTATTAGGCAGCTTTCTCATTACAGAGACATAATACCCAACAATTATAATTTCCAAATAACTTTTGTGAATCTATTGTGATTAACGTGTTGTTTTTGTCACTTATTTTATTGATATACTGTAGTTGTAACACTTACCGACTTCCAGAAAGCTAAGCATCCTGAGTTCATTGAATAAATTTCACTGGGACATATTGTATAATATTTTTATATATTTTTAGATTTATTTTTCTTGTGTTGATGACTTTTAAAATGGAATTCTTAGGATAATAGTCTATGTTTTATTTTCTTGTGATGTCTGTCTTATGTTGATGTGAAGATACTAGACACATGCAATAAGCAGGGAGGCTGTAGTTCCACTTTTGTAAAAAATTATGAAGATTGGTATCAAATCTCTTTTAAATGTTTGACAGAATTTAACAGTAAAGTCATTTAAGTACAGGCTTTGTATTTAGTGAAGAAAATGTTTAATCAGCAGAATGATGTCTTTACTTTTTATTGGTTTATTTAAATTTCATACTCTCACTTAAGCTCAGTTTTGCTTTGTATCTTCCTAGGAAAGTGTCTGTTTTTTCAAAGTTATCAATTTATTGATATAAAATTATTTCTCTAAGATTCTTTTTATTCTTGGAGCCCAATAGTGACAGCTGTTCTTTTATTCTTGGTTTTATTAATCTGAGCATCATCTTTCTTTATTGTTTTTTTGCATTGTAGTTAAACAGTTTTCAATTTTGTAGAGCTTTTCAAAGAAGATGCTTTTGGTTTGGATTTGTTCTGTTTCTTATTTTTCTGTTTCCTATTTCATTAATTTCCACTTTAATCTTTATTGTTTTCTCTGTCTTACTATGCGTGTCTTTTTCTGGTGTCTTACAGCAAACTTTGGACCTTCAGTTATTTTTTCTTTTTCTTCTTGCATATGTGTATGCATGTGTTTATATCTGCAGGTTTCTCCATCTGTATCAACACTGCTGCACTTGCATGTCATGGTTTTAGTATGTTGTGTCTTCATTTTAAGTTTATCTCACGATATTTTTAAACCTCCTTTGTTATTTCCTGTTTTACCCATTCATTGCCTATTTTGGGTTGTATTGTTCAATTTCAACAAATTTGTAAATTTCCCAAATTTATTTGTTACTGATTTCTAGTTTCATCCATGTAAGTAAAAATATTCTTTGCATGCTTATCATTATTTTATTTTACTTTTTGTTTCATTTCTGTTTTTGAAACAAGATCTAGTTGTGTTTCCCAGGCTGAACTGGAATTTCTGGGCTCAAGAAGTCCTCCTGCCTCAACCTCTGAGTAGCTAGAAATATCGGTGTAAGCCACTACACCAGGCTTAAATTATTTTAAAAGTATTGAGGCTTGTTTTGTAGGCGTACATGGTCAATCCCAGAAAAATTTACATGTGTAGGTAAGAGAATATATACTCTCCTTCAGTTAGGTAGAATGTTCTATAGAGGTCGGTTAGGCCTAGTTGGTTTATAGTATTGGTCAAATCTTGTAATTTTTCTTGATTCTCTCCCTATTTGTTCTAACAATTACTGAAAGTAGGATAACAATGTACTTATTATTGCTGAATTCTCTATTTGTCCTTTCAATTTTGTCACTGTTAACTATTTGAGACTTAAACTGCTTTTATATAAAGGTGCTTTATAATTGTAATATTCTGGTAAGTTGACACATTTATCATGATAAACTACTTTTTTCATCTCTTGTAACTTTGAAAATTTATTTTAAAATTTATTTTGATTTATATAGAGAAAGCCACTCCAAGATTCTTATAGTTGTTGCTTGGATAATTTTTTCATTTACCTTTCAACATATTTTTGTCTTTGAATGTATAATTTATCTTCCATGGATAACATATATTTAGAGACAGCTTATATGGATTAAAAGTACTGTGAATATGGACTTATTAACTTTTTAAAAGATCTTGATTTTGATTATAGTAAAAGATACCTTGCCTAGAATGATGAGATAAATGTGTTCAAAGCAAGGGGTGAAATTTTTACTGTTTTACTGTCAGTGTGTCTTTTACTATAAAAATGTTTTTAATTTAAGCATTCACTGTACTTGTTAATAACTCAACATTGATCAACCATTATCAGGAATTTCTGTGAAATAAAAACATTGCAGTGTCTCATCCATCTTATTCACCAAATCTGACACTATGTAACTTCAAGGTATTCCTCAAATTCAGAATAACTATCAAAGGTAAGCATTTTAAATAGATTCAGTACATTAAAGCAGCCACGACAGCACAACTAGAGACACTCATGAAAAAGAATTTCTAGAACTGATTTAGAAAGTGATAGGAATAATGGGAGAAGTGTGTATTTGAAGTGAAAGGATGTATTTTGAAAGAGATTAATGACAATGTGTCTTTTATTGCAATAAAATTTGTAAACATTTATGTTTTTAATCTATGTAAACATTTATCATATGTTTTGATCACACAGTATATGTGACTGTGGTTCTGATTTATATTAATTGTAATGAAACATAGAAATATTACTCCTCTAAAACCCTTAATCCCTATTTATTCTATTATTATAAACATATCTATGTAAGTTAAAACAGTAATAGTACACAGTTGTCATTTTTTATATCATTATGTCTCTTAGAAATGTTAATAAATTTTAAAAATCATATATATACAGATCAATTATATATTATTCTTTATTCTTTACTCTTTGACTTGAACAATTTCTATCTTCTATTTCACTGATTCTTTTTCTGAGTAGCTCAAATATAGCTTTTAGCCTCTCTAGTAATATTTTTATTTTAGCCTTTGTACTTTTAAATTCTACAGTTTAAATTTGGTTCTTTAAAATTTTCTTAATTTTTCCTGTTTGCTGTAATGAGTTCTTTTCATTTGTTCCCGTGGATTCAAGTACCTATCTGGTGTCATTTCTTTACTTCAGAAAAGCTTTGCTCTCATCTACCCCCTGCTCTTATTATCAAATATGTATCTATATGTTAAAGCCCAATAATGCAATTATATGCCTATTGTTTTATAAAATTGCTAAGACTGTTAAGAAAAAGTAAAAAGAAACATGGACTTTAACTGCCTTTTATAATTACATAATCGCCTTTACCAGCACTTTTATTTTTTCAAGTGAACTTGAATTACTGCCAGAGTAATGCTCCAATTCACTTTCACTCTGAAGATATTTTTAGTACTTACTGTAAGTCAGATATGCTGTCAACAAATTCTCTCAATATTTTTCATCTGAGAATGTCTCTCTTTCATCTTTGAAAGATACTTTTTCTGTGCAGATCACATTTTTGACTGAATTTTTCTTTCAGCACTTTGAGTGTGTCATCCCACTCCCTTTTGGTCTTCATTGTCTCTGATAGGAAGTTCACTGTCAATCCTATTGAGCTCCTTATTTAGAGTTATTTTCCTTGTGTAGATTTCAGATTTGTTGTCTTTCCCTTTCACCATTTTGACTATATGTCTACATGTACATTTCTCAAAATTTGTTCTATTGGTAATTGTGGGGGACTTATTAGATATGTCGGTAACTGTCTTTCCTTAAATTTGGGAGGTTTTCAGCCATTGTTTTTAAATTTTTTTCCTTCCTGTATATGTCTCATCTCCTTCTGCTGCTATCATGATACATAGCTGGCATGTCTAACAATTTTGTAACATTCTGTTCATTTTCTTCATTCTGGTTTCTCTTAATTCTTCAATTTACTAAATCTCTGTCTACCAATTCACTGAGTCTTTTTTTTTCTGCTACCTGAGATGTAGCATTAATCTGCCATAGTAATATTTTCATTTTAAATTTTATAGTTTTAAATTTCACAGTTCTACTTTGTTCTTCTTTAAAATTTCTATAACTGGATTGATAATCTGTATTAGATGTGGTTTCCTCATCCTGTCTTCCTTTATTTCTTTAACCCTAATTTACTTGGTTCTGAGTCTATAATCTCAGTCTCTGTAATAACAGTCTCTATAGTCTGGATATTTAAAAAAACTTATGTATGTATCTTATTTTCCTGTTTCTTTATGTATATGGTAATATTTTGCTGAAAACTATATATTTTGGATATTATAAAAACCCTACAGACCAATCTCATCTTGGGAGTATAGTTTTTATTTGTTTTCTATTTGCTTAGAAACATGACAGGAACATTTTTTTGAAATTTATTTTCCCTCCAGGACACAGCTTCTATTGCCACTTCTAAGAGAGCACAGCTGTGTCATGGCTGCGGTCTCTCAGGATGGCACTGGTTTTAGCAGAAATCTCTTGGTCTTTTTCATTGATTTCTCTATTAAACTGTGTAACCTTTGTTGACATCACCTAGCCATTGGCCTCCACTAATTGCCAACTGATTGCTCTAAAGTTTTCAATGAAGCTTCATGGCATAAATTGCTTCAGTGTTTGAGCCAGTTAAAGGCAATCACAATCTTTGGGTCAGTGTTTGAAGCTTTCTTTAACCCGAAGAAAACTCTCCTGATCTGACATTTTCCTGGTTCTTGGTAAACTTCTAGGTCGTCTTCAATTTAGTTTGTTGCCATCCTGGAGCTGCCAGCTTTAATTGTTTATCACTAGACTCTCCACTGTTTTTGAGGGTACACTTGGGTTTGGATTACCTCAGACACTGTTACAAATAAACTCAATTTTCTTGGGGAATTCTTTGAAGCTGTGCAGTTATATAGCCTACCTCTTCCCATAGGCAAAATATGTGCACTACTACCCTGTAGCAGTGGAAACAGTATTGTTACACCTTCTACTACTAAGAACAGTGCTAGGTTCTTCCCTTCTGAAGTTTCACAAAACCACATTCTTTGTGTCTCAGGATGAGACACAAGCCTCAGTAGTAATAACCACTGCTCTTCTCAGCTTGCTCCTCCCGGCACAGCATCTCTCCTCTATTAAAGAGCTATGTTGACGGTAACCTGTGTACCAGTATTCTTAATCTAATATTTTTGGAGCAGTGTCTTTTCTATGCATGGGACAGGGTGGTGAAAAAAAGCTCCAGACTTCTTAGCTGCTTGATTGAATTTCTGCAATGTAGGGCTGGGGAGGATGGAAAATACTGGTGATTTTACACTCCCACAGGGACACTGTCCTCCTAAACTGGGAGCTGGGAGGAAAGGATGTCCTATACCTGCCCTGCCTGGGGCTCCCATGAGGCAGAGCTGGTGTGGGAGTAGAATACTCATGTAACAGAGCAGACAGTTGTTCTTAGCAAGACTTAATAGACATTTTTAATTAAGCAGTGTATCATTTGCCATATCCCCTTAGATATTTTTAAAGATTTTATATTATACTAGTTGAGGGTTTTTTTCCGATTAGTTTTTACTAGTATAGTTATGATGTTTTGCTGGGAAGGGCATCTGTAGAAATTTTTGATCTGCCATTCCTAGTCATTCTATACTTTGTGCACAGTAATTACATAAAATAATCTTAGCACTACGCATTTTGGAAGAAAACCACTAGCTCAAGTCCAATCTGCCTCAGTCATTGCAGGAAGGAAAATACGGTTGTTATGCCTTCCTCAAATAAGAGCAATGATAAATACTTACTGGTTTCTGAAGTTTCAGGCAAAACAGCAAGCATTTAAAGTGACCTACCCTGATTGTGGGTAAACAACAGTGAGACTTGGGTTGCTCTGTAAGGTCATTTTTATGAAAGATACTTTACTTTTACTATAGATATATTCCTTAATGCTATTCCTAGGAAAAGCTCTTTAGGGTATAGGGTCTCTATTCTGTCCCATCCTGCAATTTCATATTTACTTCAGTTCAATAGTAAAGGAGATCAGATGGTGCCTTTTTTAATCTGAAAAGTCAAAATTATTAGAAAGCTTTGACTGCAAGCATTCAGTTTTTGAAGGCTGGCCTGACATAAAACTTTGTTTTCATTTTCATCTGAATGAGTTTCCTGTCCCGCATTTTCAATTGAATTGGGGGGGGGGGGAGTGTCTTTATGACAAGCATTGACTTTTAAGCATGTGGGTTAATTACAAATTTTCCCCAAAGTCATATTTTTATTTTAACATAGTTTTTACAAAGGTTTAACCAAAAACTTAAGAAAAAAATTGCAAAAAATTTATACAGCAGTGATTCTTTATCAACGGTGATTTTTCTTTCCATCCCACCGTCTTCCACCAAAGAGACATTTAATAATTTTAGTAACATATTTGCTTATCAAAATGGAAGAAAAGGTGGATGCTAATAAAACAAGAGATACTCTTGAACATTCTATAGTACACAGGAGGGCCCTTCAAAAAACAAAACAAAACAGCTAGGGATTTAGCTCAGTGATTCCACCACCTGATTTGCAAGCAAAAGGTCCCAAGTTAGATCCCAGGTACCAAAAACAAACAAACAACAACAACAACAAAAACAAAAAAGCAAAATAAATTACGTAGCCCTGCATTTCAGTAATGACAAATTTAACAAATCTTATTTCAGAGAAAATCAACACTTTTCATATCACACAACTCTAAACTTTGCTCTTCAGTACTAAACACTACTAATTTTCATTTCGTGTAATTTTAATGTAACAGAGATATATATATATGTTTTAATTTCATTAATTTATTAAAATAACTGGTTTTATAACAATCTTTAGGATACTTTTCTTTACTTTTTTCCAAAAGACCATGCAAATTAGCAACCTCACTGTGATCTAACAAAGCATCCCAGTGGCTTTCTCTAGAGAAATTATAGTTGTCATGTATACATGTTAACAAATACTAACCGCCAGAGTGCAAATGCAAAATACTTCTAAGCAAAAGCAATGATGCTATTTTAAAAAACTGAGTTTCATAGTTGGTTTCTTCACTTAAAATATCCAAACTCTCAATAAATAAATATTTTCACTATTTCTTCTGTTGTGTCCAGCTTCCATGATGGCCCTAATGAGTTTTGTCTTGTGGAATTCACACCTCAGTGTAGTCTGTTCTCACACTGAACATCATTAGCCTCAGTGACTCTTGAGATATTACAGAAATGGTGGCTGTGACTTTCATAGTGAGGTCAGTTACTTTCTGGGGTGGGAGAAATCAAATATTCTATACTGAAGACATAAATGTAACTTCCAGTAAGAAGTGCAAGGAAACTCATACCAACGACCTGCACTAAATTTCAAGGTAACTGTGGATGAGTCATTGTGGAAATAAGTTTTCAGACCTAGTTAGGCCTGGAACTATGATTTTTTAAAAATGGTTTTTGTAAGGTAAATAGCAACAGAGTTTCCTGCAGGATCCAGCCATCTTTTGAGGGGCAAAGAGAGTGAACCCTCTTGTGTCTCCAACTCAAAGTTACACTCTATTCCATGCCTTGTTTATGATCATTCTGTGGTGGAAATGTTAGTTCTATACCAGCCTCCTTTTGGCCCTCTTCCTCATGTACCTGGTAGGGGTAAGGCATCATAGATTCTCCAGGATCTTAGACACTGGCCAGGAGCTCTCACAACAGAATGTAGGTAGATTTTTTTTTTTTTTAAATTTCAATCAGTGACTGTTAGGAGTCACTTACCTACAAATTCCTCCAAGTAAATGAATCTGTTTTTTTTCTATACTCTGAGCCAGGAGAATACTGCAGTTATAGCTACTATTGAATGATTAATTAACTTTCTTCTGTCAGTCTAATAGTTAATGGGCTAATTGTCTATTTCCTGTTCATACCAAATTGAGTCTTTCATTGTTCTTTGATATTGGGCCCTCTTAAATGTTGTTGAAATTATCACAGGACCAGTAGTTTACCTTAGTTAAAACCAGCTTTATTTTTTTCAGTTAATGTGTCTCAATTCTAGTAGGAAGTAAAATAGGATGCCTGTTATCCACTAGGAAAAAACCTGCTTAGAAACTCCTTTACAATCTTGAGTAAATTTTCTGAATAAATAGATGAATATATAAACTTAGAAATAAAAAGCTTTTTTCTCTATATATTTTACTATTTGGCTTCCTAAGTATTTGGTATGATTACTGTACAGTAAAACTGCAGATTGCCAGTAACTTATTTTAACTTGATAAATGGGTAATGGCTTGTAATATGAGTAGTACATGATGCTAAAAGTCACATGATCCCAACTGAGTTAGTGGTTGTTCTCTCTCTCTCTCTCACTGTGGGATTGTGGGTGATCAGCTCCCAGTGGCAAGAGGTTATGGAGGAGATCTCCTCTGCAGAGAAGGGAGAGAAAAAGAGAGAATTCTTCACTTCAAAAGAAATTAGGCAGATGTATAAAATGCAGTGTACAGCGCAAATTTTGTGGGAATCAGCACCGGAATAAGGCTTTAGCATTTTGAGCAGTGAATCTGTTTAACAGCAATACAATGTCACATTTTTGTGAAACCTTCAAAAGGAGGCAGAAGCAAGCATCATTGGGCAGATTCTTTGTTACAGTTGCACAAAAAGAAAAAGATTCCATTGAGCCCATAGGTAGCATTGATTGTGTTAGTAATAGTGAAGTCATCCTACACAGCAGCCCTCCTCTCATCACATTCACTATAGGCATGGAAGTTTTCAAAAGTAAGTGCAGATTAATTTATTTTTCTTTATATTTTCTATATCATTTTGCATTATATTAATCATTTTATATGAATATTTTCAGGCTGTGGAATGAATCATCTGCATTATTTCTTACGGGGAAATTGACTTTGATAGATAACTGCTTTGGATTACAAGCATGTTTCTAGAACGAATTATGCTTGCAAACCAAGGTTTTAGCATACTTTCAGAAACAAAAGGTAACAGCTGTATCATCGGAAAATAAGTGTGACCTTTTGAAATGCAGATGCCTAAATCATTCTATGAATTAACTCCAAGGATCAAAGTATTAAGGGTCTCAGCTTCTTTCACGTAATCATTCATATTAATGGAAGGCTTTGTTCATAGACTAACTCAGACTGTGTCTAGGATGTGCACGTGTGAGAACCTAGACACAATACTATATTAACTGAACTTCAGGCTTATTTATTAAATGTGGATAATTATACTTATTTTAAATTTAGTATGAGAGTTATCTATGATCAAATTAAGTGATGTATTCCCGTAAGTGTTATTAGGAAGGTTACCGCATGCTAGACACTCATTTATTAAATAATGTGTATGATTTTTATCAGTAACAAGAAGTTTGAGTAATTTTTGCTTAAAATAGATTAATTTTAGATAATAAAGTTTCTTGCCTCTATATTCCTTTAATAAAGAATGGAAATTTCTGTTCTTTTTTCTTTAATACCATACCTCAATTACCATAGATTTATGGATTTGCCAGTGTGTACAGCTTGGATGGCACACCTTGGTTCTGTTGATTGGCTCCATTCTGGGTTAGTGTCCTTTCTTCTGACCAGGGGAATTAGTGAGATGGATTTGATGCCCGCTGAGTAGTGCTTCATCCTGTGTCCATCAATAATGTGTTAGAGACGATGTGTATGTTTTCCATAAAGAGTGTTTTCAGCTGATAATTCAGCCAATAGTCCTTTCCATTCTGATAGTTTCTGTTTGTTACTTAAATTATCATCATCCAAATGTTGACATAAGACACTATGTTAATCTTTAACATCATTGTTTTATTTAATTTTATAACAGAGCAAAGGAAAAACTTAATGTAATTATTTTCTGTTCATAATCCCTGAGTCCATCTCTCACAACTGAGATATGACAGTTGACTAGTCTCTGTATTTTGCCTGGTGCAAGTTAAAAAATATTCTTCCATATCTGAAGTGTAATTTCAAAGGTTTAAATGAAAACTTGTCAAATGAAAAAGTAAATTTAAAGGTAGTTTACTAAATCCATGAATGAGAAGACAGTCCTATATTATTTTTTATTTACTTTTTTAAAAATTGTATTTTATTGGTACATTTTAGGCATGCAATATAATAGCGCCCATCATTGGAAATTTGCACCTTTACATACTCTCTTTGTTCTTATTTTTTCCCCTTTCCCCCGTGCTCCCTTCAACCCCTCCATCCCTCCTTTTCTACAAAGGCTTTGTTTCCATTTTTTCATTTTCTCATATTAATTCCATTCCCTTCTTTCCTTTCCCCTACCCCTCCCACTTCCCCTTCCCTTTTGCCCCTTTTCTTCCTATTTCTCATTATCTGTTATACCTTTTAGTCCTTATTTACACTTTCGGTTTCTCACACTAGAGAAACTATTCTGTATTTACACATGTGTGTCCTGTCTATTTCATGTAAGAGTATCACCTCAATGTGCATCCATTTAGCTAAATAAATGTCTTTAATTTCTCATTTTTTATGGCTGAGTAGTACTCTGTTTTATAAAAATACCACGTTTTCTTGATCCAGTCTCCAGTTAATGGGCAATTGGCTGCTTCCAAGTTTTAGCTATTACAAATTGTGCTGCTATGAATATGGGTGCACATATATCACTGTGGCATGATTCTTTTAATTCTTTGGGGAAGATACCCAGCAGGGGAATAGCTGGGTCAAATGGGACTTCCAGTCCTAGTTCTTTGAGGTATCTCCATACTGATTTCCACAGTGGTTGCACCAGTCTACACTGCCACCAGCAGGGGAGCAGTGTTCCTCTTTCCCCACAGCCCCACCAGCATTTGTTATTGGTTGATGTCATGATAGCTACCATTCTTTCTGGAGTGAACTGGAATCTCAGTGTTGTTTTCATTTGCATCTCTCAAATGACCAGTGATGTTGAACATTTTTTCATGTGCTTATTTGCTATTTCTACTTTGTCTGAGAAATGTTTGTTCATTTCAGATGTCCAGTTTTGGACTGGATTTTTAAATTTGGGAGGTCTGATTTTTTAAAGTTCTTTATAGATTCTAGATAGCAGACCTTTTTCAGACCTTTGTCTTAACAGCAGGTGAAAATTTTTTCCCAAATTGTGGGTTGTCTCTTCACACTGCTGGTGGTTTCTCTTGCTGTGCAGAAGCTTTTTAATAAGAAGAGATCCCACTTGTTGATTGTTGGTGCTAGTTCACAGGAAACTGAGGTTTTGTTCATAAAATCTTTTCCTACACCAATGTCTTCAAGAGTTCTACCTAACCTCTCTTCCAGCTGGTTCAGTGTTTCTATTTTTATTTTTAGATCTTTAATCCATTTTGATTTTAGTTTAGTGCATGGTGAGAGATATAGGTCTAGTTTTAATCTTCGGCAAGTTGAAACCCAGTTTTTCCAGCACAATCTATTAAAGAGGCTATCTTTCCTCCAGTGATGGTTTTTGGCTTCTTTATCGAAGATAAGATGGCTGAGTGTGTCTGGAGCTGTTTCTGCATCTTCTAATCTGTTCCACTGGTCCTCAGGTCTGTTTCTTTGCCAGTACCATGCTGTTTGTATTATAGTAGCTTTGTAGTATAGTTTCAGGTTGGGGTTGGGGGTTATGATACTCCCTGCCATGTCTCTGTTGCCTAGAATTGCTTTTGCTATTCTGGGTTTCTTCTTGTTCCAAATGAATTTTTGGATTGTTTTCTCAAGCTCTGTGAAGTATGCTGCTGGGATTTCAATTGGGGTTGCATTGAATCTATATAGTAGTTTTGGAAGTATGGCCATTTTCACTATGTTGATCCTTCCTACCCAGGAGCAGGGGATGTCTGTCCATTTTCTGATATCCTCTTCAATCTCTCTTTTCAGAGTGCTATAGTTTTCAGAGAAGAGGTCTTTGATTTCTTTCATTAGGATGATTCCTAGGTATTTCAGGTTTTTGGATGCTATTGTGAAAGGAATTGTTTGCCCTATTTCTCTCAGTGAGTCTGTTGCTCATGTACAGGAAAGCTATTGATTTTTTTTGTATTGACCTTGTATCCAGCTACTCTGCTGAATTTGGTTATTAAGTCTAGAAGACTTTTGGTGGACTTCTTGGGGGAAGACAGTTCTATAAGGAGACAAACCTAAATGGACCACCAAAAGTTTTAGCTAAGGCTTCAAGTAAGAGTTAGTTTCTATACTGTCTGGAAGGTCCAAGGATGAGACCCAAGAACAGGGTTGTCAGATGCAGTGAAGTCAGAACAGGAGTTGAGTCTTTCATCTGTAAATGGAAGGTAACAATGGCAATATTATAACACTGTTACTGATTTTTGTGTTCTTGTGCTTTCTATCAGAAGTATCTGACAGAAGCATGCTGGCACAGGAGCTAGGATTTTTTCCCTATGCTTGAGCACAAGGAGGTAAAAGCATGGGGAATAGGAACAATAGACTGACTCACATAACAAAGTCGTACAGCTTTCACGGCATCTATGGAGTAGGTAATGATGTGTTCTCTTGGTGTCACTGCACATAGAGGTGGAGTTTCAGTTCTATTTGCATTTTTTAAAAATTTTGCCTCTTCTTGTGATACATGTATCATTATCATTTTAAATTTCAAGCTCAGAGTATATTTACTACAGTAATGAAGACAACTTAAGTTACTGTAGGTAATAAGTCTAGTCACACATTTGCCCTTGCCACCTGAAATTCTTCCCTCATCATTTCTGAAATTTCCCAATTGGATTTTGGAGCAGGGCAGATCACTGCATGGCATCAATGGGTTTGATTTGAGTGATCTTGTTTGTTGCTCTGGCTTGTTGGTATCTTGCTGGCCACATAGCCTCTGAAGGCTGAGTCTCCAGTTGTGTTCCCTGGGTGTCATAGTGTTGAAAACCATTGCACTGTTTAACTGCACAATTTTTTGTTATGTCTCTTAACCCTCCCACTGAGGCCTAGCCTAGCTGTCTCAATATTCTCAGTGGTAGAAAAGTTAAACAACTACATGATAATATTCATCTCTTATGCCATAATACCATGATATATATGCATATAAATATATATAAGCATATAAATAATTATATAACAATTATATATAAGCATACACACACAATTGGTGTATTTATGATACAAATAACTTAAAATTTAGACCAGAAAGTTTCCAGGTGCACTTTGCTTCTTTCCAAGCAGTGAGAGGGTCTTGTACTTTAGCACATTACTACTTGAAGTCTGGATCCATCTTGTCTGTTGTAGAGGCCCTGGGTTGAATATTAGAGACAAATGCCTCTAACTCAGGGTTAGTTGATCAGAACTTCGTGTACCTAGAAACAAATAATTTTCATCTTATTGTAAGCATCATTAAGTGAAACAGCTTTGTTAGAAAGGAACTAATAGGTTTCATTTTTTATTTTTATTTACCCCTCATTTTTGTCTCTTTTCTGACAAGACTTATCAAGAAGATCCATTTCAGTTATCAAACTGAAGCATCACACTGGTTCTCCAGGGATAACTCAAGCCCTAATTTTTCTACATTTAATAGGCGCGTGTTTTCCTATTTCACTCTTAGTTACTAGAGACCCAGATGGTATTTTTCAAAGGAATAATTGTTGAAGAATAAACAAAGTGTGAAAAAATTTCCAACTTGGTAAAAGTGTATAACTTACATGGAATTCATATTTCTCTCTGTAATTTCTCAATTCTCCTAACAAACTGCTTTGCTTGGCAACATTTATGGCATTTCCAGCCTTTCGTTACTTTTCATCATTTTAACCTCATGTGATATGGCCTGCTAAAGGAAATTGGTATACGTGAAACATCTTAAATCTTTTTATGCCCCCTTCCCCCTCTCCTCCCTCCATCTCTTGGGTCCTTTCTCATTTGCCAAAGATCTATCTTCCTGTTTCCTATTATCTATCTTTCATTTTGCTCTTTTGGGTTTCTCATATAAGAGAAACCCTACAATATTTAAGCTTTTTAGCTGATTTTTTTTCACTTAGCATTATGGATTCAAGGTGCATGTATTTTCCTTTATCACATTTCTTAACGAAAGCTTATTCAGCTTGAATTTATAGTTTTCAGTTAGAGAAAAAAGAAAAAAAATCAAAGCTTTCTTTGTTTCTATTATGAAAAATTTAAAATTTAAAATTTCTTAATTCTATTAAGAAAAATTTACTTTCTAGGTATGGTGGGCTGTGTTGTGTCTTTGTCTTTATTCCCTGTGGGATTATTCTTATTAATCAGGAAAAGACTTCAAGTCCAGTTTTGCTTAGTAAACTACATGAAATCTTTGCAAAAGCATTAACTTTCAATGAATCCAACTAATGAAGCTTTTGTTTGTGTATTTAATATTTTTCTCATTTGTTTGTTTGGACCTGTGGGTACTGAATAGGATTATTTAAAGTTTATTACTTGGGGATTTCTAGGAAATATGAAGCCTGATAATTTCAAAGATTTTATCTTCTAGCAGCACTTGAGAGGTATGTGTAGAAATTAGAGAACCTATGCAAAACTTTAAAAAGGATACATTTGAGTTGAAACTATTAATTCCTTAATTTGTCAAGGGGAAAAAAAATCTGTCAAATTATTTTTGACATTTTATAGAGTTTATTTTTATAATTAGTGCTGTTATATTCAGGTTGCTGAATTAGGTCCATTTCTGAGTATTTTATTCTTCTGAAGCATTAATGATTACCAGTGGAAACCAGCTAGGATGAAGAATTATAATTGGATAAAAATTTTAAAAGAGTGAATTAATTATTGGGAACTATAATTAATCAGGATTATTCTTCTCAAGGTTAGCACTTTAAAATGTATTTTACAGGTAATATAAAACACCTCACTTAGTTAAAACCTTTTATAATGATGATAATACACCTTATCACAAAGGCAGAAAGAAATGCCTTTTACATGAAATCCCTGTTTTGTTTAATTTTGTTACCTTTGCTCCGTCATCAATCCAGTGGTCAGCCAGCTGAGCAGAAGGCAGGATAATTGGGTTTGGAGTATTACCATTTGCCTCTGGAAACTTGGAGAGCTCTAGTCCCAGGCGACCCTGGCTTTGGCACTGTCATACCAATTCCTAATGGACATTTGTCTCCTTTTTCACATCCAGCAGTTGTTCAAGAGACTCATTAGCGAGGTGTCCAGGTTGTTTTAAGGGGATTTATGGTTTGTAAGCTTGAATGTTTCCTTTTTAATTTTTTTTTTTTTTTTGAGATGAATGTTTTGCTATGTTTCCCAGGCTGGTCCTGAACTCATAGATTCATGTGGATCCTCTCACCTCAGCTTCCCATACAGCTAGGACTACACATGTGTATCACCATGTCCAGCTGTCTTTAAATTTTAATTTGCAGTTATGAGGAATAGCAAACATAGGTAATAGTACATAGACTATTATAATACATTCACCTGTGCTTGCTACCCAGAGCCAAAACCATTTACCCAGTTCTACTGTAAGTCCCTGACGTATGAACCAGTTCCATTCCAGGAGAATGTCTGTAAATTGGATTCATTCATATACACGTTTGACACAAATATACACTGATGCTTATCCTGCATCCATACATGGAGAAGTTTCTCCATCTCCTCTATCACTTTACCATGTTTTTTGCATATTATTATTGACCTTATTGACACAGCAGACTTCATGTGTTCTATGATCTTGTCCTTGTTTTTTAGAATTGCACCAATTATTGAATGATTCATAATATAAGCATGAGAAACACCTACCATCTTTTTGCATCAGTCCAATCTTTCAATTATTTTCACTTTTGCTGCCATGGTTTTTGATTTGTGCTTCCTAACAGTCCCCTCCACTTCACCACTGCTTTTCCTCTTGACTCGGGACATCCTGGTACTACTGCACACTGTCACACTGTACGGTGAGCACACAGCATTGGGAGACACATGAGCTACCGCCCCAATTTACTCTGCAAATATTCCTAATTCGAGGTCCATTTGCAACTTGAATGTTCATAATTCAGGAAATTACTGTACTTCTATCTCATCTCCTTCATTTACACTACTTCTCAAATTAATTTCAATGATTGCAGACATGATATAATTTAATCATAAATAATTTCAGTATATAACTCAAGAGACATAAAAATTGTTTTGGTGCATCTAATCATGTATACAATCATCATATGTAAAAGTAATCATTCTTTAATATCATCAGATATATATGAATATTTCAAAAGATACTGAGTGTCTGGTGGTGTAAAACTGTTTTACCTAAAGATCAATAATATTTTAGTATTTAAATTATTTGTTAACTTTATTATTTTTGTGTTTAATGACTTCATAGATAATATTTCCTGTTACATCATATTTCTGTGTATACATCACTTTATCTTTATTTGTATATATTCATAAAGAGATGCCTGGTATTGCATTTACTTCAAAGTCTTGGGATTTGTTTCTGAACCATGGAATTTAGGTTTCTTGTTTTTCAAAAGTGTGTGAGCATGTGTGTTTGTGCATGTACACGTGTTTTTGGATGTTGTTTAGACTTCTCATACTGAATGAAAAATATGTAACATGTATATACACAGGCACACACATTTTTTTAAAAAATAAGTTTGTTTAGGGCCAGGGATTTAGCTCAGTGTTTCCTCTGCCCGAGCACAAGGTCCCACGTTCGATCCCCGGTACCAAAAAAAAAAAATACAATAAGTTTGTTTATTCTATAATGCTATCACATATCACTCCTGAGTTGAAGGGTAATACAGTTTGGCATTTGAAGACGTAGTCCACCTGGTTAAATATATTATATAAAATCAAAACAGTCTAAGTTATACTGCAGTGACAACTCCAAATCTCAGTGGTATAAAACAACATTTTTTTCTTCACGGTATTACACACATGTTGATGAAGACTCAAGCCATGCAGAGTCCAAGGTGATGGGCAACTAAGATCATGAATGATGTTGGTTACCATTGAAAGGTGAGCAGGAGAGGACACATGCTTTAGAGGATCTTGCATGAGTAACCAAACGCTAAGCCAAAGTGCTACTTCAGCTCGCAACTACTGGCCAGTCCTCCCCACATGGCCCTGCCCTACAATCAGGGGCTTGCAAAGTGCTTTCCTATCATGCACCCAGAAGTGGGTGAGAACTGGAAGTATTATCAAAGTACACTAATCCTTGCCATGGTAGTTCGATAATTTCCTACAGAGATGTATGATTTTTCTATTTGTGACCCTTTCATTTTCAAATTCCATCTAGGAAAATTGTGAAGGAGTGGGCCAAGAAAAAGAAAATTTTACTTAAAAAGACAAAGAGTTTAGTAACATCCTGGGATGAAAAGAAAGTGGGCACAATTATGTAGACAATTGATTCTTTTATACTCAAAGACTATTGTGTGCCAGACACTGGTGATAAATACTGCATGAGACACAGATTATTTCCCCAGGAGTTCAGTGGACGAATGGATACATCACAATTTGTGGTAAGGATGTATCTCCTCTTGCCGCATGCTATCACCTGGAAAGTACTGGAGCAGAGCTGTGTGAACCTCTGCCAAAAGGAAGTCAGAGAAATTGTCTTCATTCCATTAGGAAACTTTCCACAATTTTCCTTCCTAGTTATAGTGGAAAAAAAAAAAAATGAGAACCTTTAGAAGAACCATACCAATTTCTTTTTTTTTTTAAATCTGGATTTTTTTTACTGTTTCGGTGTCAAAAACACAAACTCTTTAGTTTATGTTTTCTAATATTGTTTTTCTTAATGTATAAGTGATACATGTGTATTGTGAATTGTTTTCTAGGAAATGATAAGCATAAATATGAATGACTCAGTGCTGAAATGCCCACAGATATCTACTATTAGCTTGCAGGCATACATCCATGAAGATAGATTTTATACATGTTTCATATTTTTATTGATTAGTATTATCAATATCATGATGTATGTATTATATATAAAGAATTTTAATTAAACGTATGATACAACTTTAAAATGGTCTACAATGTTGTAAATATTGTTACATGTCAAATAAATTAAAAATGATTGTTTCACAAATCATTTTTAGTGGTTGAACTGTGTGCAATTTTTCTATAATTGTTCAATTTGTATATTGTGGAGCATTTAGATTGGTCTATTTTAGTATATGTAGGTATCATTGGATTGAACATCACTATAAATATATATTCAAATTCAGTTATTTTCTTTGGATAAATTCCTAGATGTGAAATTGCTAAGTCAAAATGTACTTATGTTTTTATATTTTTAGTGTTTCCTTCCTGTTTATCTTCCATAATATAGAGTAATGTATAGTCCCACCAGAAATGCTTAAGATTACCACTTATCCTAAAATCTCTCATTGTTGATCAGAGAAATTTGTGTGATTCCAGGAAAAAATATCTGATATTATAGCACTTACTTCTTTTGCAGTAACTAAAATTGGAAAGGCAGACAATTCCAAAATAAATGATAACCCCTTAATATTGTCAGTGACTGGTGGTATTTCTATCGGTAGAATTTAGGAGATTTTTGTAGCTGTTATTTTGTTATTTTTGTTTGTCTTAAAGAACATACCCTCTTTCTTTGATTTTGCTTTACATCTACAATATAGATGTAAAGTATGGAAAGTAGCTATTGAAGAGGAAATTAGCACGCTATTGTCAAAACAGTATTGTGCATTTACTTACAGATATGTATTTAAGGCTATATCAAAGGTCAGAATTATATTTTTAATTACAGTTTACTAGCTGAATATTCAGTGATAAGGATACATCTGTAAATTTAAAGGGTACATGTGAGGGTCGGGGATTTAGCTCAGTAGTTCCAGTGCCTGCCTTGCAAGAGCAAGGTCCTGAGTTCGATCACTGGTACCAAAAAAAAAAAAAAAAGGTAAAGGGTACATGTGTTAGGCCTAGTGGTACATGCCTCTAATCCCAGCACTCCGGGAGGCTGAGGCAAAAGGATCAGAAGTTTGAGCCTATCCTGGGAAATTTAGCAACTTAGTGACATCCTGGCTCAAAGAAACAGAATAAAATAAAGATAAAAAAGGGCTAGGAATGTAGCTAAGCGTGAAGACCCTGGGTTCAATCACCAATACCACTAAAAATAAAAAAGAATACATAACTAGATTAATTTTCAAATGTGCCTTTGTTTTCTCTACAGAAAAATAACAGTAATGTGTCTGTTTAGCCTTCAGAAAATTTAAAATGGAGAATTTTTAGAGTACTTTGAAACATCACCCAGCAAAATGAACTAAAATTCTGTACTGAAATGATAAATGATCTTTCAAATTACTAAGTCAGTTGTGGCAGGTTCTCTAATAGTTTAATCTACTCTCATAGTACCTCTCATTATATATTTTAATAATAAAATATCCCTGAAGGTAATTATTCCTCCCGTTTGGCTTCTTAGAGCCCTGTCTCTGGTAAACTTCCTATTTGTTGCAGATTGTTTTGTTATGTTTCTCCTGTCTTCTCCTCTCCTCTCTTCTCTCTCCTTTCTCCTCCTCTTCTCTCCTTCCCTTCTTCTTCCCCTTCCCCTCCCTCTCCTCTTCTCTCTCCCTCTGCTTTCCCCTCTCCCTCTCTTCCTTTCCTTTCCTTAAATAAACCATAAAATATATGTGATGAAGTTTTTCTGGACAGTGTTAAATAGAGGATTTTCAATAAGGTAGAATTATTATGAAACTTGATGTTTGATTACATACTTTTCTGGAAGAGTCAAGTTAACAAATAGTGGATCAAAGCACTCAGCTGAATGGAAAAGGTTTGAAATTATAGTACATATTGGGTTATCTCTTAGTTTAGAGCTGTAGTTAAGTTTGTTAATCCAGTGAGTCTTAGATTCTCTAAAGGGAAATGGAAGACATATCTGATTTATAAATTTGGTTATTATTTGTGGATCATAACAGTTACAAAGTACTTGATATATAATAATTTGTTAAACTATCAAGTAATGAATGCCATATAACAAAGCATCTATAAAAGGGGAATAATTTGCCATATGATGTCTGTTTTCCCAGAGGAAAAGGACAAAAAATATAGTTTTAACTGTTACAGACTTTCTAAGTAAGTTTCTAGAGGACATCAAATATTATTATTGGTTCTCTTTTCAGATATTGAAATACAAAGAAACAGTTTATCCTAAATTTCTGTTCTGGGAACTATTGGTGGTCAGTCATAGAAATCTAAACAAGTTATGAAGTTTTTGCCTAAAATTTGATACACTTAAAGTAAAATTATTTAATAAGCAAGAGTACAATATTATTTTTAAATGCTCATAAGATATATAGTATGTTGAGATTTTTTGCTTAATGATGAAAACTACACTCATCTAGTCTCAGAATTGGGTAACTGTGCTTACAACAGCAAATATAAAGATTTTGCCTTGAATTTCAAGTCACCATAAATAGTTCAATATTTCTCTTCTACATATGGGCTAGGGGTTTTTGTCTAGTGATCTATACTGAAGTGGCTTTTATCATTCTTTATCCCTTTGTCAGTCCAGGTCCAGTGAGGAAATCAGAAACCACACTGGCGGTTTCTGTAGAGAGTGCCAATTGCAAAGAACTGAATTTATGGTGCCAAAAGCCCAGGTGAACAGAAAAGCGTCCCTGAGGCAGCACAAAGACAGGAGCAGCACAAGGTGGGTGCTGCCACTTGAGTTAGGGGAACAAAGGAAGCGGTTAAGGCTACAAGAACTCCGTAGATTGCAAGCAGTGCTCTGCAGACATGTGACTGAGCTATGTGAGAGGCTACATTGTTCACCCGGTGCTATTTCTTTAGCTGAGAGTCACACTGACAGAATGGGTTTCCCAGATGGTGCTGGTGTTTCTCAGGGGACACAGCGAGGCTGGCTCAGGGACGGGTGGGTGAAGCTAGAGGCAGGGAACTTCGTGCTACTGCAGACCCAGAAGTAATTTACAGGGTAAAGTTTGGAGCCTCCTGTTCTTATTATTGATGCAACGTAATAGGATGTATAATTTTTCGATTAGTACCTGTCTTCCTCTCTCCTCTTACCTTTTCTCCCCTCCAGCTAAAGCGGAATATTTGATAGCTTGGCGCGAGAATCTTTCGGGATACAAAATTTGGAGAATGGAAGCATATAGCTAGGACTTTAGAAATCTGAAGAGAGAGAAGAATGTTGAATCTGGAAAGATTCTATCTGGAAGGGAAGGTAAAAAGAGGAAGACAAATATAGTAGAATAGGATAAGAGAAGAGGGTGAGAAATTTCAGTGTTTGAAGGACTTTTAAAGCTGCCATAAGATAAGAAAGAATTAGAAATTGGAGGAAAGGGTTTCTGAAAGTAATAGAGTAGAACTTCTCTGTTTTCTCAGAGATGTAAATGGAAGTGGAGGTTTCCTTTTAGTCTTCTGTCTGGTGGATAGAGTCTGTTCCATACAGGAATTGAGCCAGGTGGCTTTCATCGTTGATTAAGCTTCCTCACAAGAGAAGCCCAGTACATTGTTAGAATTCTGCAGAAAATGGCTGCACATGTTCTTCCCTGTGTATGTAATGTGCTCACGATGTTTTACGTTCATATTAAGCACTAGAAAAGACTATTTACATGAAACATCTCCTTCGTGTTGAGGAAAAGAAGATAAAATCATGGACTAGAAACGATGACATTGAGTAATCAAAAGTAAAATCTTATTAAAATCCTATAAGAGTTTCATCTGTGTGTGTCCTTTATTTAACAAAGTGTTCGTACAATTAAAAGAATAAATGATAACATCTAAATGTAAGTGGATATCATAATGATTAATTATGTTGATTATTTGCTCCTGACATCTCAAAAAAATACATTTTTCCTACTGACATCTCAGAAAAAGAAAACAGTCGACTCCGTCATGTTACTTAGAAATAACAAACACCTTAAAATCTTATATTTAAAAAAATCACAGTGTTAACAAGCAGCTTTCAAACTTTGGAAAGGCAATTGAATAGAAAATAGATGTGGGACTAGCTCATGTTACCCCTGTAGAATCTTTTTCAGACTCCTTCTTGCTCTGGGATTGATTTTTTAAGTATACCTGTGACTGACAAGGCTTTCATCTGTGCACTCTAGCACAAATGTACATTAGAAGTAAAAGTGAGCAGGCAAACAATGGTTGTAATTTACTTTCAATCAAAGAGTTTGCCTGGCTTGAAACCTCCTAGGTGTTTTGGCACCTCGAAGATCTTGTCCTAAGAGCAAGCCGCCATGTCTAGACAGCCAAACCTATGACAAATTATAGTAAATTTGGTTAAATGTTTAGATACAATATTATATAAAAGGCATCTCTCAAGCACTCTAAATGAACCTTACTGTACCAATGACCTTGGATAGGTATTGCCTTTCCTAAACCTTAGGTTCTTCATCTGATAATAGGGGAATCTAATACTGCCTATGCTATTGACTTGCAAAAAGAATTAAAGTGAAATAATGCAAATACTGAGACATAATTGCCAATACTTTGTAACTTTATTGATGGTAATGTATTGCACCTACTAGAAAGATAATTACTGTCACTTCAGATGATTTTGGAGTCATTTTATCCATTGACCCTACTGTCCCACAAAAATTTGAAATGGTACTTTTTGAAGCATGAGTTATCTACTTCTTATAAAATTAAAATTAGGTATTATACATATTCCAGAACAAAACATCTTGACCTAAATATTTTTGATATTGTTATTAATAGATGGTAATCATCTATGAAAGATAACATTCATAAGGATACTATGAGAGCTGTTTGAAAGTGAGTCCTTCATTTTCCCATACCATAGAAGTCACTGCTTTTACAAGCTCTCTTTGTTTCTTATTTCGTCTTTCTTTATGGCAAATCTTTACTCTCCAACCAACTCAAACATTGTACCTAATGACCTCATTTTGTCTTCTGTCTTCTTCCCTTTCTTCCAGTAATACTCTCCTCATTTAAAAAATGTACATTCACTATCTTTTTGAATTTCACCCTTTGGAAAGTGCGCACACACACACACACACACACACACACATGATCACCTTTGTACCCTTTGGGTAACCATGATTAGAATCAGAAATGTAACTGAAGAACTCTCAGTGAATGGCAGCTCCTGCCTTCTTATGAAGACAGTGAATAAAAACTGCAGGCTGGCTAAATAAGCACCAGGTCACCCGGTGGCTAGGCTGAAGCCCTTTGCTTCCCCAATCATGGTCTACAACTATTTCCAAGGTAGCCTGTTCAACATTTATCTCATAAATATTGATCAACTACCTTCTATATGCCTTACCCTATCCAAGGCACTGGTAATATAGCTATGAAAAAACTGACAAAATATCCACCTTCATACTCCTTAGTGATGGAGAACAGATAAGCAAGTAAATATTTAATAGAATGTCAAGGATAAACACCATCCAGGAGAAAGCATAAAATGTGTGAAATGATCCAGAGGGTAACTGTTATACTGTTGAGCAAGTGGCCTTTGTTGCCTATTATCAGGAGAAGTCTGAGCACTTCTGCCCAGTGCACATTGGTAGCAGAGTCACAAAGGAAAATAAAACCCAGTTAAGCAGTAGGCTAAAAGAATGTTCTTGCTTAGAGAACGAACTGGAAGATCAGCTTCTGGAGTTGAAATCTGCCCCCCATGGGTAGTAGGGTCTTTGCTTCAGCTGATGCAGGAGAGTTGGTCTGCTCATATTCCTCCTGGGCTGCAGATGGGACCGGTGAAATAGTGGGATAGGCCAGGTGCCGCATGAAGCACACTCTTAAGCAGAAGAAAGGAACATACATGGAGTCTAAGACAGGGAAAGGCCTTGCTGGGTCCAGCACTGGTTGTAAGGACACTGTTTCTCAATAAAAAGATGTTCTGGGCTAAGGCTCATTCTTATGTACCCTAGAAGGGTACATTGGAAGACTGTGCGAATGAGACTCTGTCCCCAAGCATACACTGCACTCTATCTGCTCTGCACGACTCTGTTAGGCTCCCTGATTTATAAACATGTCTTCTCTCATCCTTTTTTAATTGCAGATTGCCTTCTCACTGAGTCATCGATCTGGCCCAGTCCTGCATTCTGGATTCACCTTTTTGTTCTGCAAGCTCATCACACTGCTTTATTTTCCTCATTAAAACAACAATCCCCAATCTTTAGCAGGACTGTCTTCAAATTGGGGTCATAAGAAGACTGCCCGGGAGTTACATGGGCGTAATAGCATTAAAGTAATTTGTTCTTTTACTGTTCTTCTTTCCAAAACTGATTCTTGAGAACTTATCTTTGATCTATTACCTTTTCTGCCTCAGTTCCCCATGCATAGTGGTCACCTCTTGTTAGACTGAAACACATAAACTCTCATCCTGTCCAAATCTCACTGTGACATATTGCGTCAGGTAGTAATGACTCCCAGAGGTAGTCTGAGAATATAAACATTCAATGAGGTGATGAGTCATTCTATTTCATCACAAGTATGCATTCAGTGCCTCTGTCGTTTATCGCCTCTTCTTTCCTGCAGTATTAACTAAATACTTATTAAACACCTAATATATGCTTACAGCTCAGAGAAACAGAGAAAAATTCTGCCCTTTCAAAGCTTACATTCTAATGATACACTAATTAGCTTCCTCTCCTCTTTCAGTTTATCTTAAATAAGAATTAATAAATGAAAAAAAGTCACAGAGATGCATAATATCATTTCTAAATTAAAAATTGAAACTGGACATTTTTCTGATTGCGGGAATATTTGATATAAAGGACAGTTTGACGCTGAGTGTTGCCTTTGCCAATTACTTTATTCAGAGGGCACTTCTTTAAATTGAAAGAAATGAATCTAAAGCTGTAAACTTTTGACAAAAATGTCTATTTAAAGTATATATGTAGTATAATGTAACTGCTAAAGAGCACATAACTTCCAAGTCTGTGCACAATGATGATTTAAAACGTAGATATCAATTTAAAAATTTTGAAGACGTGTGGTTTTTGAAAATTCTTTTGGATAATATGTAATCAAATATTTTGCAGTTCTCTGCTATAATTTCTATACTTTCAAATTGATGAGTTGCGAGGAGCTGAAGATTCCCTCATGTTTCTTTTCTTACTTCCAGTGGATCAGTGTATATGCTGTAAAGTTCTTTTCTGGTAGAATAACTAAAGGAATGGCAGGTGGTTAAAAGCTTATATTTGAAAATTTCATAGTTTCTATATCCATTACCCTGCCTCTCTAGTTCATGATATTCTATACCATGTAATTAGAATTTCTCATCTTCAGCACTGTTGTCCTTTTAGACCGGTTAATTTTTGTTGTGGTAGGTTTTCTTGTGCATTGTAGCATTCAACACACCCCTTGCCTCTTTCCACTAGATACCAATAGCCTCCTTTCTCCCCTAATTGTGACAACCTAAAATATATCCTGACATTGCTGAGTATTCCCAAGGGGGATAAATCTTACCTGCTTGAGAACTACTGTGTGAATGTAATAAGATTTGTTGACTGTTTTCCTTATATAGTAAAAAAGAGTCCCCTTACACTTGCTCATCCCTGAAACTGAAATCTCAGCAAACCTCTCAGTTTACATCCAGTCAAGGGACAACAGCAAAAGCCAACTTGTCAAGATCTCTTCTCTTGGGGTTAGATGCAGAATGCCTCCATGCTGCCAGATACCTATTTTATGAGAATTGTTCCTTTGGGAAATTTCCTTACATTCTCCAACTGGTTGGTTCATTTATTCTTTCAGAGCTAAGTAATTTCATTCAGCATGCAGCTGACAAACACATTAGTTGATTGAAAATTAAACCTAAACTCTAAATGCATATAAGAAGGGTAGAAATAATTAGGTAGTTATCCCTAACTTCCACAAATACAGATGACTATAGATTGATTTAACTATAGTTAAATAAGATATTTTAAAGATATTATAAGTTAAGCTATAAGTTAAGATATTATAGTTAAATAAGATATAAGATATTTTAAATCAGAAAATGTTAGGTTGTTTGGTGACATAGCCTTGCACAGAAGTGATTCACACCAATAGCCTGTTTAATATGACTCTAATTTTACTAAAGTCTAAGAAGGTGGGTACCATTTGTCCAAATTCCAAAAAGAAGAGATGGACTGTACAAGCAGAACTTGGAAGTAAATGGTTCGATTTTACTTTTGCCTGTTATTTAAGACATTTTATTTTTCATGTGCCATAGGTTAGACATGAGAGGATTTCCTACTAAACCTATATTATGAAGATGGGTTGATGGTTTTCTCCTTACCTGTGATCTACTCAAAAAGGGTGCAGGAGGACTCTAAAGTTGCTGGAGATGTGACTCTTGAGGGTTAGTAAATGTGGTGAGCTGGTGCCTGAAGTCCTTAGAGAAGGCTTAGAGAGGCAGCTTAAAATGTCTAATGGTGGAAGAGAGCAAGGTTGCGTTTGGAAACAACCATCCTTCCTCTTCCCACAGGCAGGTCAGAGATAACTACTACATGTCACCCTAAACTGGGAAGACTGGTGATTTCCTCGAGACCATCTGCATAGTGGTGAGTGATGGAGTAGAAGAAAGTGGAGAAAATAGTGGGGTGTAGAAATCATGAAGAGCTGGCTAAAGGAAAGACCCCACCAAGTATGAAGAACATAGAGGATGTCTCCTAAGAGTAAATGGGAACATGTGACAAAATGAATCACCTTTAAACATCTGCCGTCTCCAAACAAAATTAACAACAATGTCACAGTATCAGCCCAGACATACCATTCCTGTCAGAATGCTCTTGTTTGTATTCTGGTTCAACCTTGGAAGAGCTACCCTTGGCTCTAGTGAATGACGGAAGACAAACAATAGTTAAGCCAGAGAAAGAAGCCCAACCATATTGCCCCTATCTGCTATCAGAGACAGTTGGAAGGGCCTTGAAATGATAAGGGAGGATCCCACTGGGAAAAAGTTTTAATTTTGACTTTCTGCATGTTTGATTGATACAACAGAGTGGACAAAGTAATTACTAAAAGGAGAAAATGTTTATGCCTGAGATTGGCTGAAGAATGATTTCTTGGGTAAACTTAAGGAACTAAGTGATGAGGTCTGCCCAAGATTTCTTCTAGGTGTAGAACAACTAGTTGCATAGAAAGGATTTAAATAACCAGCAAGTTTTTTTTTAAAATTGACACACTAAATGTACATCATCTTGGGGTACCAAGTAAAGTTTTAATATGTGTTAAGTGTATAATACTCAAATCAGGGCAAGCATAACTATCTCTTCAAACATTTATCATCTCTTTGTGGTGACAATGTTGAAAATAATTTCTTTTAGCATTTTTTAATATGTAGTACAATATTGTTTCAACAGTCACCCTGCTGTGCAAGAGCACCCCAGAACTTCTTTCCCCTTTCTAACTGAACGTCATAGTTATTGACCAAATTTTCCTCCTTTCTCCAACCTCCTTTCCTCCAACTTGCCTCTCTACCTTCTGGTAACCATTATTTAACTCTCAGTATCTATGAGATCAGCTAATAAACTGGATTTCTGTTTTCCTTGAGCAAGTCCTACTTGTTTACCATGTCAGATGTATACAAGTAAATATTGGACCATTTATTCAGTCTTAAGCCAATAGAGAGTTTTACTGTATGATACAGTATGACGTTTATTTTCCTATACTTTACCTATTGTGCATTTCTTCATCACTCAGACAAAAACTTTCTCGGTTCCTTTTCATCATAATATAGTGTATTCTGCTATAGTTCTGTACAGGATTTATCAATTTTAAAAGAACAAAAGGAATGAATGAAAAATCACTCACAGAAACAATTCATAGATGAAGTTTTCCACTTATAAATCTTCCCTAAAAATAGGAAAAATAATTGATTTAGGAAGACATGGATGACCACTGTTATAATTCAGTCTCTCTGAGTTTTTCTTATAACATAAACCAACTGGATTTCTTCAACAGGAATATAGCTGTAAAATCAATCTCGCCTTATTGGTATACTTTTTAATACATATGCAATTATACAGCTTAGAAAACTGTCAGGTTCCACAAGTATTAATTTATCCAGTGCATATTCAAGTGAAATAGTTCTCTAGAGAAGAAAAATAGAAATGAATGCTTATGAGGAAAAAGACCCCAGGCAAACAGAGAATAGAAGTATCTTTTACTAAGGAGGTAGCATGCCTCTAAGAAATTTTTATATGCAAAGTGTTAGTAACCTGAGTTCCAGATTCTGCAGTTTAGACATGGAAATTTGAGTGTGAATTATTTAAATTTATTTTAGCTTCAAACCCAGAGGAGAGGAGAGGAAGGGAAAGGAGGGCAGGGGAGGGGAGACTGGACAGGAGGAGAGGGGAGGAGGCAAGAAAAGAGAAAGGAACAAGGGAAGGGAGGAGATATACAAAAGGAACACAGACAGGAAGTGAGGGTGGAAAAAAAGGGAGAGGGGAAGAAGAAACAGCTGAGTAGGGAGAATGGGGAGCACAAGAAGGAGATAAAAAGGGAAAGAGAGATCGAGAGGGTGAGAGGAGAAAGGTTGGGTCTATAGAATGTACAGTCTGTGTATCTTTTATGCAAAATTCATTGTACCAGAAGTGTTTCAAATTAGGAATGTTTGCATAGACATAATGAGATATCTTTGAAATGGGACTCAAGAATAAGCTCTGAATTTATCAGTTTCATTATACACATTATATAGATAGTCTGAAGGCAACTTTACACAGTATTTTCCACCTGCTTGGGTTTTGACTGCAACCTATCAAGCTGGGTAAGATGTGAACTTTCCAACTGGGGCAGTGTGTTGGCCCTCAAAATGTTTTGCCTTTTGAACAATTGGGATTTTGGAACTTTAATTTTAGGGACATTCAACCTGTATTTTAAAAATATTTGAGAGATCTGAAGTTAATTGCTCCTGTAGAGCTGGATCCTGATGGTCAAGTAATAAGGAACTATCTCTTTATCTTTTCTTATTCCTGTATTGACTTTGGGCTCATGCTTCACTCTATGTTGACCTCTGTGAGTAAAAGCTTACATCATTTTAGCTCCAAGTTCAGGGAGGGAGGCTGCTTTCTTCATGATCTTTCTCTGTTATTACCTCTGAATGAACTGGCATAGGTAACATGTCCAGTTTAGACACAGCCTTGTAATCAGAAGGATGGTATATAGGAACTTTGCAGCCTATATGATATATGTTTGTTATTAGTAATAATGGATAAAACTAGCTTCAGACCAACTATAAGGAATAGAAATTACACGAGGAAGGGAGTCTAAGCAAAATCCAGGTGCTCTTATAAGATTAAAGGAGAAAGAGAATGAGGTAGATAAAAAGAACTGATTCTACCTGACATAGCTTTTATAATCTTTTCAGATTTAGTCTCTGTGTCTATAAAACAAGCATTAATAACACGAGCTCTGTATATTTTCTAAGCTCATTATTAGAAAGCCTAAATGAGATCATAGATGTAGATGTGCATTGTGAGAAATCTTGAATAAGAATTACCATTTATTGCAGTTGGGTGAAATAGACTGAAGTCCAAAAACAGTTAACTGAAACTGTCTATATATTGAGATTAATGAAATAGCTCTGGTGGCTTTCTTACTGTGCGTATCAGTGATTATTGGTATTTTGTTTTCTGGGACATAAGGACTGCCTTAAGAAGTTAATGTACACCCAGTAGTTAACATTTCCTCACATAATGTTATGATATGAATAAGAAGTAAGAAATATTGGGATTTGGTAAATTTCATGGTTGTCCCAAAGATAATATCCTCTGGAGAGTGGGGAGGCTAACTTTATTTTCTGAGATGACAGCTTGGTACAATTAAAAAATATATATCAACTTGAGATGTGAAAAGAACTGCATTTGACTCCGTGTTTTGCTATTATTTAACTGAGAGATATTGGCAAGTGACAGCCCCTCTAACCTTCAGTTTCTTATCTGTAAAAATAGAGACAAAAACTAGCTTGAGGGTGTTAGTTTTAAAGATAATGTGGGACACAGGATTTCTCACATAGTAGACACCCAACAAATGGTGATGTTATTCATTTTTCTTATTTGGCAGTTCTCGGAACATTCTCCTGGGAGTTCTAGATAATGAGATGCTTTCAAAGGAGCAGGTAGTGACATCAGACTTGAGTTGAAATGAACGCTCAAGTGCTTGCTAAATGACCCCTGCTCTATTTTAGAAAGCCAAGGGTTTGAGTTAGAGTTTGATCAGAGGAGCACAGCCACTGTAAATGATAAAGAATAGTGATTTTAAAAATAGAGATTAGACTTTACATGACTGGGTGGAGAGCTGGATGTGGGTGAGAGCAAGTATAAATGGGAGTTCAGGGCTTTCTCTGACCACCCACAACTGCTACCCTCAGGACTTTCAAAAGTAGCTGGTGTTGTCTTGACCGCCAGACTGAATACATATTGGCCAAGGATACAGCAAAGCTGCTGGAGGAAATCCAGTGGGAGCTGGAGGACCTGTGTGTCCTACATCCGCACAACTACGTCTTTGACAGCCTACGTGAGCTGCCCTAGTGCCCAAGCCTGCACCATTGTAAGGAAAAGATAAAGGGTGCTGCTTCTCTTCTTCCTTCCAAGTCTCATGTAAATTTCTTCTGAGTCTGAACCAGAAAGAAATGGAAATCTTCCAAAGATAGTTCCAGATTGGTTATGCTGATGTAATACAAAGCCATCACTGGGAACTCAAATACTTCTGATAAAGAAGAGCTACCAAGCCAGGCATTTGAGGTTCAAATTAATGTGGAGAAATGTTGTCATTTTATTACCTATACTTTTTACTCTTAAATAATTTCAGACTTAGAGAAAAGTTATGAGTGGTATAAACAACTCCATTATGTTATCTCCCTTGTTACCATTTTACCAAAATTGTGCATTATTCTCTCATACATACATATATATGTAGAAAAATATACTGCTTAAATATACTGGCACGTGTACAGGCACATTCTATTCCCGAAACAGTTGAGATTAAGTGGTACATTTAAGATTCTTTAATCTAAAAATATTCTGTATCCTTAAGAGTCATGTTCATCTTAGAAAACTATATTACAGTATTCAAAAACAGAAAACTAGCTTTGATGCTATACAATTATCTTAGTCATCAAATATATTTTAATTTGACCCAATTATCTTTATAATGATCTTTACTGCCAAAACATAAAAGTATTCCATCCACATACCTATCCAAGGCAACACATTGAATTTGGTCATCCTGTAACTCTTGTTTACTTTAAGGTGTAGCAATTCTTCAGCCTGCCTTTATCTTTGATGATCTTGCCATTTTTGAAATTAACAAGTGCACACACTTCTGTAGTATCTTAGCTACTTTTCTCGTTGCTTGGACAAAATACCCAACACTCACAAGTTAAAGGAGGAAAGGTTTATTTCAGCTCAGTTTTGTAGAGGTTTCAGTTCATAGTCACCTGGCTCCAAGGTAAGGTGGCTTAGCATAGGGTCAACACAGAGGAGAAACAGTCCATAGTGTGGCCCGCAGAAAGCAACAAGCAGCAGCAGCAGCAGAAGCAGAAGGAGCCTGATTTTACAGTTTATACCAAACTAGCTACAAGCTTTTTGGGTGTTGCCATCCATACGACCAGGGTGGGGGCTTCTGTCTTCAGTAAATCCATTCAGCCACACCCAGAACTATGCTAATTCCAATCAGTGGACTAATTTAGTACCACACACCCTTTATCCCAGTGTCACACACCCCAGATCCAGCCAGCTCCACCTTAGAGTGTATAAGGCTTTGGGGAGATATCTAAATACAAGCCATAACATATAGTGTTTCTTTATTTGGGTTTGTTTGTTTTTTTTAATTAGACTGACAAATTTAGTAAGAAACGCAAGAAGTATATGTTCTTTCTAGAGCATCACTAGATCTGCCTCCCTCTCCAGCTTTTAAATTATATTCCTACACTGTATATGTACCAGTGTTAGTATAGCTGGGAATTCTTTCTGCTAGATTTGGTAGAATTTATATGTAAAGACTCAGAGGATAAATACTTTTGGTTTTACTTACCACAAAATCATTTTTACAATTATTCAATTCACTACTGTAGTAAAAATATAACCAAAGACAAGATGTAAGAAATGTGTGAGACTGTCCCAAGAGAACATTTTTATGACCCTCATAAAAGGAATTTTCGTATGTCATGGAGTGCTGATCCACCTTTGATTGTTTTTCAACCATTTAAAAATATGAAATCAATTTTTCCTCCTGAATTGTGTAAAAACAGGAAATAGGCCATAGTTTGTTCTCCCTTCCTCTGGACCTGGAGGTACGTTTGCTCCAGGATGCTTTTTTTCTCTTCCTTGCTTCTCTATCCCATAGCTATCTCACCTGTAAAAGCCATCTTTGGATATTTTCTTTGCCATTGAATGGTCAGAAGCAAGGGGTGGGAAAGAAGTGCTGTTTAAATTATATTTGTAGAAATGAATTTTTCTTTATTACTCTGTATTTTTTCTCTGATTCTCTTCCTGTATGTGAGTATTGTACTTAGAACTAATTTTCATCTATTGTGCATTATATAATACTATTAGTTTGATTAATTAATGCATAATACATCCTGGAGACTAATTTGTTTATTCCTAGTAGACTCATTAAGGTTTGCTGTATGAATGTGGGATTAGGTTTAAAAAAGAATCACCTTAGAATAATTGACTCAGATGAGTGAAAAGAAAAAAAGTGACAAAAACTAAGCAATCTATATGATTCTCTTTAGCAATGAGAGAATCAAATGATTTCTAATCCTACACACATATAAATTGACTTTTTCTGATGATACTTTTAGAGTTTCATGATTTATTTTCAAAGATTGATCATACAAAAAGCAGATTAATGCCAATGTGCTAATATTTTCTTTCATAGGTGAATAAAGCAATGAAGACTTGGATCTCTGTTTTATTTGTTTGTTTTTGTGGTACTGAGGATCGAACTCAGGACCTACCGGTTTCAAAGCAGGTGCGCTGCCACTGAGCTAAATCCCCAGCCCCAGTTTTCTGTTTTCATTTGGCATGCTGTCGAATATTTTAAGTTTAATATCTTGCTACCCATGTTAACATTATTGCCCCTTATGCTGGAATAAAAAGATACTAATAAACAAGGCTGCTAGTAGGTGAACCCCAGACAGCAAGTATTTTTAAAGGCAGCAGGATAAATTTCTTTTTTGTGATGCTGGGGATTGAACCCAGGGCCTCAAACATGCTAGGCATGTACTCTACCACTGGGATATACTCCCAGCCAGGTAACGCATTTCATGACGAAGCATTTTTGTATTGTACTCTGACTTTTATGAATATTTTATGAACCCAAGTATGGTGAGATGGTGGACATAATAAATTGTAATCCTTCTCCATTGTAGTTTCTAAGGCACTCTTTTTGACTGAGCACCTAGCTATTCTGACATAGCCACCTCTAGAACATTCAGAGACCTTATAGGCTAAGGCAGCCCGCCTGTGCAGTGTTTCTCCAAACTCTTATCTGTCACTCAGTGCCTCTTCTAAGGGCTTGTCCTTCTAAAAGAGCTGAAATCCAGTTATCAGTGGGTTTCCACTGCAGATGTGGATGCCTGAGGGTTATTTTAGTAAGAACAGGTCTTGTGCAGTAATTAGAAATCTTGGTGCTGTTAGTGTACTGCAGGGTTGAATATGCAAGCGTTTCCCCTTTCATTGAAAAATCTCTGTGGAAGGTTGGCGGCAGATCTTCACAGCTTAACTGACTAAGAAGCAAGTTGCATTGTGTTTTTATTGCTTGTGCAGTGCCTGGCCATCTCAGAGAGCGGCAGTGGCATACTTTGCAATGAGTTATCACTATTGCTGAGCTTTGAGTATTTATACTTTTCTAAAATGTAGAGAATAAACAGTTTGTGATAAATTTTTTTTCTGGCACAAGGTTATTGGAACTCCTTCACTGGAGATATTTTGGTTTTGAATAGGCACTCAGCTGTCCTCTGTGGTTTTGAGGCAATCAAGTCTGCAGGTCCAGGGCTGGAGAAGATGACCTCCATAGATAGGCTGGCCTTGGGCAAAACTGTTAAGTAGGCAAAGTTCCCAGTTCCATTTGTCATTTTACCACGATGCCTTCAGGCTGCTCCTTGCCTCCCAAGAGATTCCACTCCTCATTTCATCAGGCCCTCTCCAATCTTAACACTGAAAATTTGCCTGGTACTTGCCCTGTTCCCTCAGGGCAGGATGGTCTCCAGGATGGTACAGAGTGGTTATTTAAGTAAAATAATTTCAATAACTTCATATGTGATTATAGTTCCCTCTGCTTTTCCTCCACATCCTGTTCCCTTCATTTGCTTACCATGTGTGCCCTTTAGAAGAATCCTGCAAGAACCGCAATGCTTTCAAGGAAAAGGAAAAATGCAATAGGAAATATTGAGTTATCATGGCAGAATAGGGAAGGAAATTTTTTGGAGGTCTTTTCTGTCTTTTAAAAGCATTTCATAAGAAAACAGTTCCCATGAGTAGGCAATGCTTTCCTTTAATAATATGAGCTGTATTTGGCTAAAAAGGTTAACAAGTATTAAAGCTGACTTTCAAAATAATTGGTTGGTTGATAAGTCTCCTTGACGCTGTAAATAAGTGACCAGTAAAGGGGCAGAAATAGTACAAAAACATGAAAGAATAAAGAAACAGCTGGGAGGAAAAAGGAGTGGGAAGAAGCAAGAGGCAGGATAAAATTACAATTGGACTTTGTTTGGAGAAGCTGTGTTTACCAGCCTGCAAGAACAGGATGGGCAGATTGATTGTGTTGTTCTAGTAATTGTTTCATGTGAAATGTCTCCAATAAGCTGTAGACTAAAAAGATGTGGAACTATAGAGCTTTAGTGCTTGAAGGGGATCTTAAAATCACCTCGTTCAAGTCAGGTATTTTAGAGGTGAGGAATTTGGAAAACACGATATTGTAAAACTGATTCATTCAATCAAGATAAAAAGTATCAGTGTAATAGAGGAAATATTAAAGCCCCCAAAACTCGAACAGAGAATAGAAACAGATTGGTGCAATGTTTTACTACTTGTATAACTTTGAACAACAAATACTATTTGCTAAACCAAGCTTTATATCCTCACCTACAAAATTCTGATTAAGATGTATGTTGATCAAATGATATATCTCAGAACTATCCCGGATATAATAGATACAATTCATGTACCTCTTGTTAACATGGGTATTATTTAGAGAACAATGTTTCCCTGGCCACCCATAATGCATCACAGGTAGCAAAGTGATAGCAAAGTGAAATTATGAAACATTTGTCACTCTGTGAAAAACCCATGACCTAGTCATACATGGGTATATACTAAAATTTTCTTGATAGTTTAATATGTTTTAATTGTAAATAACTGCATTATGAAGAGGAGAAAAGGGGTGAGAAGGAGCATGCTTGTGATTAAATTACCTGTACATGGTTTAGACCAATTATCTTCACTCTAGGTGTATGAAGTCCTTCCTGAGTCTACATAAAAATTTTGCAAAAGGCCCATCAGCTTATACAGTTTAAATTTCAACTTGTGACTCACCCAAGATCCTTCTGGCAATCCTACTGTATCATAATTGCTTACATTAAATTTGCAAAAGAGGGCCAGATATTTAGCTCAGTGGTTCCGCTGCTTGCCTCCCAAGTGCAAGGTCCTGAGTTTGATCCCCAGTACCACCAAAAAAAAAAAAAAAAAAATTGCAATAGAAAATTCAATATTTTACCCATCCTACATTCGAAATGTAATTGTATTTTTTCAAGGGAAAATAAAAACTTTCTGGGTGATAAAAGACCTTGCAAAGTACATGCGTAATTGATGTTGAGAACAAATATGATGATTTCACAGTCCATCTCTGTAGGGAGACTTTCATTAAAATTTTATTATCTGTACTCAGTAACTTTCAAAGTCATATGTGTGTACATCATAAATATTATAAATAAATACTTTCAAATTTATAAATCCTCAGGGCCTTTGAACCTAGAAAAAAATTAAATTAATTTAAATACATGCTTATTTGGGGAGAAGTATGAAAAAAGTAGTAAAATATTACAAGATAAAATTATTTTAAAATACAAGGTAATTTTCAAGTGGAAATAACATTTCAGTTATTTATATATAACTTCATATATATAAATGTTTTTGGGGGGAGTACTGGGGATTGAATTCATATATATAAATGAAGGTTTGTGTCAAATTGCTGTGGAATTTATATTTCTTGGAACATTTAAAAGAATTATATATAGGAAAACTATGATCAAAGCATGATATGTGCATGTATGAAAATATCACAGTGAAACCCATTGATTTGGACAATTTGTTTTGATATTAATTTTTAGAAAAGACATGAATAAGATTTTGAAAAGTATCTTTCATATAAGAGTTTTATGTTTAAATGTCAGGATTCTCAATAACCTTTGAGTTGTGTCTTTTAAAACAAATTAAAGTATGATGAAAAATCTTAGATGTCAACTTAGAAATATGAATGAACAAACTTAAATGCATATTATTAAGTAAAAGAAGTTATTGGAAAAGACTATATTCTGGATGATTTCTTGCACATGTCATTCTGGAAAAGACAAAACTAAGGAGACAGGAAAAAAATGGTAGTTGCCAGGGGCTAGTGAGAAAGGGCTGAGGGACAAATAGAAGACAATTTTGATGGCAATGAAACTATTCCGTATGAAGTACAGTGGTGTATACTTTCAACACCACAGCTACATACACAACCCAAAGTGAACCTTGCTGTAAACTATGGACTTTGAGTAACAGTTGTGCATGAGGATACAGCACAAAAGAAATGTGATACCTTTTCTCACCCTCATAGAGCTCATGGCTGAAAGTGTTGTAACAAAACCAGAGAAAAGAATGCAAATTTATGTAAGTTTTACATGACACAGGTGCCTTGAGAAATAACCCCAGTGTTATGGACATTCATATAGAAGAAGTAGGATTGAAGTACAAAAGGGTGTGAACTAATGATAATAGACTGGGACGGTTCCGATTCTTGCCAGCCTTGAGTGACATTCTTTCCTTCCAAAGTATAGGAAAGGGTAACAGTCACATGAGGGTTTTAGGGGAGCAGGGAGGCAGAAGGTCAGAGAAGTTCGTTCTGGGACTTCCTGGCCTGCTTCAGGGAGAAGTGTGAGGGTGGTCTTCTTTCCTCTCCTGTTTTCTCACTTGCCTGTGGGCCATATTTAGCAGTATCAAGTCCTGGAACCCCCAGCACGTGCATTGATTGTAGCCAATGAACTGCTGTGGTGTAGGACATTATAAGTACCTGTCTGGGGCCGGTGATTATATGGAAACTTTGTCTATTTCCCACTCAATTTTTCTAGGATCTTAAAATTAAAACATAAGGTTTATTAATAAAAAATTTTAAAACACAGAGAAAAAGATTTCTCAAACTTCTAAGGTGTCAAATATGTAAGAAGATTAAAAAACTACTGTTAGATGAATTCTGAGATTAAAACATCCCAGTATGAAATTAGTTTGATTTTGTTGTTAGGGGACTGTTTCTCCCCCAGCACCCACACTACTGTTGTCATGAAGAGGAGGGAGATGTTAGCACACCTCTCCTGGAAGCCCATTTATTTCTGGCAATTTAATCATAATTGTATCATAAGGCAGTTGCAGCTGATACATCTGTGATGTAGAGTATTTCTGCTTTCTGTGGGTCTTGAGTATAAACTGAGCCCTATTTGATGCGTCACCTTCCCCCTCTTAAGCTAAACCACAAAACCCAACAGCTTCAGACGATTCAAAACTGAAAGACAAGTTGATCTTTTAGGGGCCAGGACTATGTTTGGTCTCATCATCCCTCTGGCCCCATATGCTCAAAATGTCCATGCTATTCCGTGACTTAGCAGTTTAACTATGATAATTATGTGAAAGAATTTCTCATGTTCTCTCAGTGGGTTAGAGAGAGTAAAATCTCAAAAAGGAAGACCTAACAAAACAAAATTAAATTTAAAAAGGCACTGTTGTGTTTCCTCTAATGTCTGTTTAAAATCAAGCTTGCCATTGCAGTATTAAGCATGTAAATGGACACGCTCTACATGTCTAGTTGCAAGGTACCAAGTTCTGCAGGATGCTTGTATCCTAACTTTTATGATGAAAGATTTAGAGCATACTGGGAACGTGAAGAGGTAGCAAAATAAAAATGCATATCTAGTACATAAAAAGATAACATTTTGCTATGTTGTTTTATCTTTGTCTGTACTGATTTTATTATTTTTGCTGAATCATTTGAAAACAGATTGTAGAAAGCATAAGGCTTTGCCTCTAAAAATTTCAGCTTATGTCTTCTAAGAAATAAATAATTTTCTCCATAATATGAACAGAGTGAAATCTAATAACACTACCTGATAGAGTTGGTGCTTCCTATCAGTGAATTATCCATAGATTCAACCAACGTTGGATTGAAAATATTTTTAAAAGTTTCATCTGTTCTGAACATGTGTAGAACTTTTCTAGTCATTACTCCCTAAGCAGTTGAGTATAACAACTATTTTCATTGTGTTAAATATCATAAATAACTTAGAGATTAAAGTTTTGGGAAGATATACACAGAATATGTTCAAATTCTACATTATCTTATGTGAGACCCTTAAGTATCTGTAGATTTTGGTATCTCCTGTGGGCTGAGTCCTGGAAATAATTTCCTGTGGATAAAGAAGAAGGATTGTTTGATCTAATGTAAAGGCTATAAATTAATTTCTTTATTTGCGTGTACCCTAAAATCTTTAATTTTTCTCTCTAAAAATGAGTCAATATTCATGTTTTATTTGATTGCTTTGGTTAATTACTTTTTTTTAAGTCTATGATCAAACTTTTCTTGTTTTTAATCCTATGGCAGTAATTCTTTAGACAGATCTGACAAACTGTCCTATAGAATGTTCTGTGCCCTCGATTTGCCTGATTGTCTCTTCACAGGTCATTGTATTTTCGGTATATCATTTATATTATATATACACTGAAAATTAGAATGAAAAGACTGTATATTCAATTTAGCACTTTAAAAACGTTAACAAGATAATGATGTCTTCAAATGTATCAAATCAGAAAGTGCAAAATGTGAAGTTCTCACTCCCTTTTAGGGATACTGGGTTGGATCACTGGGTAAAGGTGGGAGCCATCAGATAATCTGCAAAGTTGTATGTGTGTGGGTGTATGTGCATGGGTGTTTGTATGTGCTCTTCAGTATATGTCCACACATATTTCTAGTTGGTATTCACATATAATTTACTGAATAAATGATATAATGGAATCATGCAAAAAGGATTATTGAAGATTGAAATATTTTTATTTATTCATTTTTTCATTGATGTTCAAATTGTTTCAGATTTGCCTAACCAGCCCTATGCCCTTAAGTTCCCATTAGCTTGTGTGCCTATCACAAATGACAATCCAAGCTCTCTTTTTCATTTTTCTTCTTTAGACCTCATATCAGCCATCTTTCTAATTTTACTGCTCTTAGTGAGAAATTCTCTACAAATTAGCTCTAGGTGTGCTCATTGCTATGAAGTTATTCCTTTTAGATAATTTCAGTGAGCAAATCTGCAGAGACATAGATAAAGAAATAGACACATAAGTGGATTAGGTATAGGTAGGTAGATAGATAGAAATACAGATATATATTTATAACTACATATGACATTTCTAATAAAAATTTAATAGGATTTCTTTAAATTCATTATGTTTTGGTTTTTTCTCTTAGACTGAAATATTTGATTCCTAATATTACTGTATACACTTACTTGATTTATTTTACATTTCATAAGTATATCAACAGTGCTACTAAAAAGATAAGACACTAAGTGAAACTCATAACATTTCTTTTTGCCCCAGAATATATTGTACAGATTTTTGTTAGTTTGTTTCACACTGTTTTTAACTTTAGGATTACTTCTCAAGATATGTTTATATTTTAATAAATAAATCCACTTTCATATATTAAAAGCTAAATATTTTAAATTCTCTTCAGAGAAATCTTGTTTTTATTCTGTTTCCTAGATTGTTTCTTGTTCCTCTTCTCAGTGTTTATATTTTATAAAAATAAGCAAATATATGCTTTTTAAAAATTTTTATTGGTACATTTTAAGTGTACAATATAATAACATTTGTCATTGGAAATTTGCACCTTTGCATAATCTCTCTTGCTTCTTATTTTTTCCCCATTCTCCTACCCTCTTTCAACCCCTCCATCCCTCCCTATTTACAAAGACTTTGTTTCCATTTTTTTCATTTTCTCATATTAATTCCATTCCCTTCTTTCCTCCCCTACCACTCCTATCTCCCCTACTCCTTTGCCCCTTTTCTTCCTATTTCACATTATCTATTATACCTTTTAGTCCTTATTTACACTTTCAGTTTCTCACACTACAGAAA
>NW_004624733.1:23189447-23337960 GCF_000247695.1 Heterocephalus glaber | reverse complement strand
TCGTATTTTTTTTTTTTTTTTGGTACTGCAGATCAAACTCAGGGCCTTGCTCTTGCAAGGCAGGCGCAGTGCCACTGAGCTAAATCCCTGTCCCAGACTACAGTATTTTAAAATCAATTGTTTTAGGTTTTTTTGGGATACATTTTCTGATGATCTATATACAGAGATAATATTATTTTCTTATCAATTTTATGCCTCTAATTGTTTTTCTTGTCTTATTAGGTCGATATTTCCTCCATTAAAATATTAAATAAAAGTAGAAATATTGGGCATATTTTTGATGTTCTTGTCTTTAGTGGAAAATAAGTCATTGCTGCTCCTTTAAGTTAGATGTTGACTTTGCCCTGAGGTATCTATTGATCTACATGTTCATATACATAGATGGTTATTTGTGGATAAATTAACAAATATAGATTTACATGCATAAATATGGATGCAGTATTAATGAAATATGTATAAATTCTCTAAGTGACTTTGAAAATTTACTTTTTCCGGAGTATAGGGGAATAACTGTATGTTTTTCCCTTATATTCACTTGCCCAGATATCTACTGGGTTTAGGATTTTGCACTTTTATGCAAATTGAAGTTGGTTTGCTGTGTTCACCATTTATGGGTGATGTCCTAGTTTCTTTCTCATTGCTGAGACACAATACCAGACAACTGCAAATTAAAGGAGGAGAGATTTATTTTGATTCACAGTTTGTAATGGTTTCAGTCCTTAATTGGCTGGATCCAAGGCAGGGCATTATGGCAGAAAGGTATGGCAAGGTAGAAACAGCTCATGGCAGGGTAGCAGGAAGCAGAAAGAAGGATCAAGGGAGGATGATGGGAGATAGACCCTTCTAGACCACACCCACAGTGACCACTTCATCCAACCAGGCTTCACCTCCTAAGTCACATTTAGCTATAAACACATCAGTGTACTGATCCACTCCTGAGCATCCTGGCATTACGATCCAGTCATTTCCCTGAAGTCCCACCTGTGAGTTCATGAGACTTTGAGGGATTGTCTAGACACAAACCATAACAGATGATTTCCTTTACTTTTACTGTTTCTTGTTATGGTTTTTGAGGACTGTGGAGATTCAGAATTCAGGTTATGCTGTTAATCCTACAGTTACCTGGAATGTAGTACCTGCTTGCTACACTTCTTTTTGTTATGTGATATGTTTGCCAATCTTTTGTTTGGTTCTGAAGAAACATCTGCTTTCTTAAGAAAGACGGATTTTCAGTTTCATCTCTAAGGGTTAAATTTATAAGAAAATAAATCAACTTGGATAGTTTATAGAAATATTGTGATGCATTCTTCTTGGAAATGATAGAGTTGTGGCCTTTTCTAGGCCAAGACAATTTGCATTTGACTTAGAGATATCACCTGCCATGCAGTATCTCCAAAGGTTTTTCAAGTCAAAGTCCCAGAATGAGTAGGTTATCTCTTCCAGCAGAAAATTCTGATCTACATTAGTGACAATCACTTGAGTATTTACAGTGGCTTCAACTTTTTTCTTTGCATTTCCACTACATAAATATTCTCTCAAAAATATACATTGAAAACATTTAAAAGATTGGAATCATAAGATTGATTTTGTACTAATGTCAGTGGTTTAAAACCTACAGTATGCAGATAATTCTGTATATAATTATTTACCATATTTTGTTAGAAACAGAAAACCTTGCTAACTCTGTCTTCTTTTAAAAATGTTTCACAAATCTTTGATTAAATATAAAAATAAAAATGACAAGAAACTCACATATTTCATGCAAAGAATCATTGAAAATTATACACAAATCTTCCATTGCTACTTTAATCAATGATTTCATATTTTAAGCCAAATAATTCTATATTCCCATAAAAATCAATTTTTTACTTATACATTTAGCACAAAGGTATTTAAATTTTAGAACCTCTGAGTTAAATCCCTAATAAAAAATTTATCACTGATGAGTATTGAAAAATTGCTAAATAACTACTCAGTATTACTGGAACATTGCTTTATTCCCACTGACAGATTTTTTTTTCTGGAAAAGGCAGCATGTTTTTCATTTCTTTAAGAAGTTAACCTTTTGTGCCCCAGTTTCTAAACAGTTGTGAGAAAATAAGAGGAGTAGTCATTTCCTGTCTTCCAAAGAAACAAAACATCTTAGAAGAGGTTTTTAAAGAGTTTGTGTAGGGCCTTTTTTCTTCATAATATGAATTTGAAAACCATCTGTTTTCAAGGCCCGATAGAAATCATCTGCAGGAGACAAAAAGGAGAGACAGGAGTGGGAAGAAAGGTAAAGCATTGTAAAGCTAAGGCCGCCCATCATCATCACTTACTATGTTGATTATTTCTGCAGGTGGGTGTAGGGTGATAGAATGAGAATGAAAATATATTAATCTGATAGACCTTATCAGAAAGTCATGCTTTTTAATCTTTATAAGTGTACTTTTAGAAAAGCTTCTATTGGGTAGGGGGTTAGAAACTGAGGAAGACAGCAGGAATTAATGTAATTTTGTTCAACCTCACCCAGCTGGTGACTTACCTCACTCAAAAATCTAAAGGTGTATTTGTTTCCTACTTTTAATATTCCTTGTTCTTTTAAGACAAGACTCTTCAGCTCCTGTCCTTTACGTAGTAGCATCCCATATTTTGCAGTTGGTATGCTCTACTTTTGTGATTATTTAGTATTTTGTTATCCCCTTTAAAATGACTCACAGTATGCGTCCTCTAAGTTTTCCTCATTCTAAGAATAAATACACACAGATATGTCATACTAGTTCTATTTTTATCTCTTTTGTGCTATATATTATAAAAATACATAATTTAAAAGTTGTGTTAAACTTGTCTGTGCATCATTTAAAATACAGTTACCTCTTTTATCCTAACCACCTTTTAGGATATAAAATACTAGAAATAAGTACTGTCTGCTGTCACTAAGATGGATTTCTCTTTAAGCGCATTTTCCAAGGGGCTAATCTTTCTGTAGGCTCCCAGCTTCCCCTGGGCTCTTTCTCCTCCACAGAAACTATTAAACAGGACAAAGTAAACGCCAGGATATTGGTAATTTAGTAGAACCTCAGGAGAATAGAGTTGCAAAGGTGGACTTAGGGAAGGTGGAATAAAGCAAGCCTAAGGCCACAGCTAACTCAACTGTGGACAGTTCCTGAGGTCTGACCAGAGGAGAAGTGACTTGTGGCTTCCCTGAAGCAAGAAGAAACATGCAGACTGTGCCCTTTGCTCTTAGGTTCAAGTGAATCAGGTGGTGCAGGGAGTCCAAAGTTTGCTCTGAGGATCCTAAAACAGGGTCAACCTCGTTTTGAACATTCCATAAATTTTAATTATCAGACTCTCCACAAAGGAAAAACAAGCAAAACCAAACCAAACCAAACCAAACAAAATATATTTATTTTTTCCTTTCAAATTGAGACCATTTAGCTTCGTTCACATGAATGTAGACTCTGACCATCTTTAAATATTTGTTAAGGTTTTGGAGCAGAAAAATAAAAAAAGGGGAAAATGTTTCCATGAAACTTGTAATTTTTCCATGTTTGTTATTAGTCTCTTTTTATTTTGAGAAGAGCAAAAAAAAAAAAAAAAAAAATTTAAAAACCAAAAGGAAAGAAATATGCTTCTATATTTTTCATTTAGATGCCCAAGAAATAGCCTGGGGGTAAGGGGAGCCCTTTACAGATTGTTGATTTAGAAATTCTAAAGCGGGTATTCTGGAAAACAGATGGCGCAGGATGACTGGCTTTGAAAGAAAAAGGAAGGAGGTCTATTGGTTGAGGATTGGGTGACTTAACAAGAAGCCCATGGCAGAGAATCACATACAAGTGGGGAGAGGAGAGAAGCCCCTGGGGTTCCAAGCAGCTTTATGCAGATGGGAGATTGAAGCGCATCACAGGGAGTGTGGCCTAATCCCAGAGTACCGGGGCGCTAACGCGTACTCTTTGGTTTTGTATCATAGGTCATTCACTCACTAGGGTTGTGACCTTGGGGAGTTTAAGTAGTCTTTTTAACCTCTAACTCAAAAGAAGGGGGGTCCCAAATTCATAGGGATCTTTTCATCAAGGGGGGCAATCATATAAAGTATTCAGTAAATATGTTAGCTCTTTAAAATTATTGTATTTCTAGACTGTGGAGATGGGAAGAGGATGTGGGGAAGGAGGGAGAGAGAAGAGGGCAGGATAGAAAGAGGGAATAAAAATGATCAAGATGCAATATGTATGTGGACCAGTTCCCCAAGTTAAATGTGATTATGTATCACAAGTATATACTAATAAAAACTAAAAAAATCATTCTGTGTCTATTAGATAATGTAATATATTTGGAATCACACTACATTTGGACTGCAGATTCAAAAGGACGTAAATTAAAAACTGCCAAGAAAAAATATTTAATTTGTGACTATATCCCTCAGCTTTCCATCACTGCAACAAAATATCTGAGTTAATGAAGATAAAAGAGTTTATTTTCGCTGGCAGTGTCCAAGTTTGTTTTGGGCCTTGTTGCTTTGGCTCTGGGGAAGTAGCATGTCATGGTGGTAGTCCATGGTGAGTAGTACTCATCTCTTCCCAAGCCAGGAAATGAAAGAGAGAAAAGGGGGGAGGGGTGCAAGATCCCATAATTACCTCTGGCTACGTATCCCCAATGACCTAGAGGTGTCTCAGGAGGCCCCACCTCTGCAAGTTTCTATCACATCCCAATACCACTGTACAGGAATTGTGCCTATTTAGCACACTGGCCTTTGAAGGACATTAAAGACCTAAACTACAGCAGTGACACTTCTTAAATGAAAGAGGACTACCAGATATTTTGGGGAGTATTAATCTTTTATGCAGTTATAAGCAGTTATTCTAAATTATAATAATGGACACTGAGGAAGAAAAGATAGTTTATATATGGTTCTCTTTAATGGGAAGAGATACTGTATTTATAAAGACAATTTCACTTATTCGTTAGTAACAGAATGTTGTTGAAATAATTTTTTATATATTATGTTCATCCATCTCCCACTATTTCTAAGGGCAAGGATTTTATCTATATGTGCCACAGTTGAAGGTACTGTGAAAGAGTAGAATCAGTTTGAGACTTTACAACATCATAATTTCTAACTACCTGGGTCAACTCATAGGAGGTATTAGAACAGTAGTCCTTCTTGCCCTACAGGTAAACTCTGAGATCAAATAATCTATTTGTTCCCCATCTTTATATAAAGGTTCATGAAGAATCCAAGGACACTGTTGTTCCTTTCACCCTGCATTAATTAGGGACAATTTAAAAAATTAGTTATTTTAGTGTGGTGGTTTTAATAGTGTTCTCCCAAATTCATGGCCCCCTAGAACTTCAAGATGGGACATTTTTCAAAGCAGGGTCTTTGTAGCTATAATTAGTTAAGATGAGGTCAGACTATATTACAGTAATTCTTAAATTCAATGAGTAATGTGTTTATAAGGAGGAGTGGACACACAGAAAGATAGACACAGAGAAGCAAGTGCCACAGAAAATGCACCAATGGAGCAAGACTTGAAGGGGCCTATCTACAAAACCAAGCAATCCCAAGGGTTGCAATAGGCCCGGGATTTAGCTCAATGGTTCCACTGCCTGCGTTGCAAGTGCAAGGACCCAAGTTCAATCCCCGGTACTAAAAAACAAACAAAAAAATTCCAAGGGTTGCTATGATCCACCAGAAACAAATACAAGACAGAAGACTCTTTCTACAGCCTTCAGAGGGATCATAGACCTGCTAGCAACTTGATTTTGGATGTCTATCCTCTAGAATTGTGAGAAAATAAATTTCTAATGTTTCTTAATCTACCCAATTTGTGGTCATTTTTTAAACCACAGCCCCAAAGTAGCTAATATAGAAATCATTTCCCCTCAACCTGCATTTCAAAGGTTAAGGAATGAAAAAAAAAAGCCCAGCAAATTAACCTAACTTTTCTCCTAACACTTAAAATAAATTCAAAGTATTTGTTGTAATCTAGTCTTGTGACTTCCTGTATGACTTATTGACTCTCAAATATCTATTAAATGCATTTAATTCCTTTGAGAAATGGTGTTCTTTAAAAATGCAATTTATTTCATTATATTGAAGTGTTTCTTGTATCCAAATTATGTCTATAATTGCTAGGCACCTGTTATTATTGTAAAAGACTTTCTGGCCATTTTTCTTTATCCATATGCCATTAGAGTTACTGAAAAGAAAACTTTAAAATATTTCTTAACATTGAAGTTCTGTTTCCCCTAGATATCTTCTGTCAAATCTAATACTTCGATATTTTGTCATTGTTCATCTTTTACAAGGGCAACTTCACAAGAGAAGGAATAGTCTTAAAAGACAAGTGTTTCAATCTTAAAAGATAACTGCTTAAAAATTCTGTTTGATGACAAATAGATTTTTAGAGCATTATCCTTAGTAATCTCATTTTCAGAGGTTAAGGTTGTTGTCACTGCCTTTGTAAATTAAGAATAAATTGTTTTTTTTATTTGCTCCACCATTTTTCTTAAGGGACAGAACAATAAATCTTTAAGTAGCAAATGATAAATGTAAAATAAACGCTGTCAGGATAATTGAGTTATGCTGTGCCATAAGTATGTGTTTCATCAGTAGTTTAGAGTTACCCTTTCAGAGAGACCACTGTAATGGAAGTCCAGGAAATAGTGACATGTTATTTGGGTGGTAGGCACTTGCCTTGTGTGAGTCAGCAGGCACTCTGGTAGCACTACTCAGGCAAATACAATGGCAGGCTGATTTCAAGTATAAATGCACATTGTCTTTGGGGCAAATGTTTCATATTTCCATAATCAGGGTAAGCAACAGTGCTAACATACCCAAAAGATGACGTTTATAATCCTACTGTTTGGTGTATGAAATATACTGTCATCTTGACACATTGTGTCCTGTGATTCTCTGAAGAATCTGGTAAAGAAAAAACTCCCTTGAAGTTCTTGAAATCTTTTATTTTTATGATGTGATCTGAAATGTTTCCCCTAAAGAATTCTTTGGGTTTCTAAGCATTCTCTCTAGCATATCTTAATACAGGAAGAGACAAGTGAATGACCAATGGAAAAAAAGAAAGAAAGAAAAAGAAAAGAAATGTGCAATAGGACTGAGGAAGGCAAAATATTTAGGTTTAAGTACTTAAACCACGAGTGTCTTCGGACTACCAGTGTATTTAATCTTTTTCCTAGACTCACAGAAAATATAAATTGACGGTAATTATCTGTGAACTAGTTTCCTAGAGCTGCTGTAATAAACTAGCACAAACTAGGTGACTTACGACAGGAGAAATTTATTGTAGTTTTTCTTTATTTGTGTTATGTTTGTAGACCCCAGTGGATGCCAGAAACTGCAGATACTGTCGGATCCTACTTATTCCTGCTCCTGAATGTGCACAATCATCCCTTACTTCAAGTAAGTTGAGTCAGGTCCCTCATTTCAGGGACTTCTATGCTGAAGTTTCCATATACACTCAGTGCTGTCTAACATGTTCTCTGTTTTTGTCTTCCTAAATTTAATAACTTGACCATCATCTTAGCTATTAAGCACTTACATATTGTGGCAATAAGTTTTATAAATTGAAACATAATAGCAAAAGTACCACAAATTTCATTTTCCCTTTTTATGATGGCATGGATAGAAGATTATTTCTTTGTATAAATTGTAGCACCCTCACCATTTATAGGATTTACTGTACAGCTTTTCTTTGGCATTTTGGAATTTCCAGCACCCCTACTATTGCCCTCTGGAAACATTACTAAATACAATGTGGGTTACTTGAACACAAGCATTTTGATATCTGCACTCTGAGAGGGCTATTAAGTGACTAATGGGGGAGTAGTGTATGCACTGTTAATACACTGGAAAAGAGGTGATTCATGTCCTGGGTGGAATGGTGTGGGATGATATGACATTTCATCATGCTACTCAGAATGGCACACAATTCAAAACTTATAAATTGTTTATTTCTGGATTCTTCTATATAGTGTTTTCAGGTACGAGTAGACTGAAACTGTGGAAAGTGAAACTACAGAAAAGGAGACTACTGTAGTCTCTCATAGTTCTGGAGATCAGAAGTCCAAATTCATGCTGGTGGCCCTTGAGTTTTTCCTGAAAGTTCTGAAGAAGAATCCATTCCGTGTCTCTTTGCTAGCTTCTGATTACTTCCATAAATCTTTGATATTTCTTCACTAATAGATAAGTCACTCTAAGCTCTACCTTTCTCTTCAAATAGCTTTCCTCATTATGTCTCTCATCTAAAAGTCTCCTTTTTTGTTTCATAAACCACTGTATATAAGGTCATCTTAATTCCACAGTGTTCCCATCTTAATTAAGATCCTTAGTTATATCTATACTGACACTATTTCAGATGAGGTCACACTCACAGTTACCAAAGGTTAAGACTCAGGTAAATAACATGGTAAGATAGTACTCAGTCTACTATAAGCCCCTTTATTGCAAAGCAGTCAAATACACTTAGTGTCAGATTTGTCTTATGCTGTACAACATCACAGTTTTATTAGATGTTCACCTACACACTAAGTAACAAGGTGTTATGCCTCAATGGGGAACAATAAAATAAATGAAATTGGAGATACATTCTTTAATTTATAATATTATAATATTACAATCCAGAATGTACAACCTTTTAATAATTTTGTCCTATAGGCAACACGCCTGTCTTCCTCTCTTTATCTTTATTCTAAATCAGATACTTGCGTTACAACCCAGGTGGCTCAAGAGTAGATGTAGTGTCTGACAATCAAAGATGAATCTGGGCACCCAACTGAAAGTTCACCCTGCTCCTGGTTGGAAACCTCTGATGGATAATAATATTTAGAACTTCCGAGGCTCATTCTGCTGTTCGTTAAAAATAAATGACTCTTGTAAAGAATATTAATTATAATAAATTTTTCCATTTAATAAAACTCAACCTTTCAAACTGGGACTGCAGGTGAAATTGGAGAGCAGAGGTGAAGGGCACATCAGAGTGAGGAGTCTGTAACTCCAGTGCTTCACTGAGAGCAGATGGTGCTCAGAATCAGTCCACTTATGATCACTCCATAATAAAGATTAAAGTTGCATGTCCCCTTGTGGAGGTGTGCTCGGCTGGCTGCCAGTGTTCTGAAACTAGTTCTTGGCCCACCTTGTTCCATGTGAGATATTTTTCCCTCTCCATTTATCTAAATCATTTCATATTTCTAATACTAAATATGCCCATTAAGAAGTTAAGGTTTAAGAGAAAAAGGCTAAATTCATCTCATTATTTTTCTGTTATATGGGCCTGTTAACGCTGATTACAACTTTTTTTGTTCCAGATCTTAATCTTACAATAATATTTTGAGTCATACACGTGTTTTAGCCATAGTCTGTTTTCAAGCCTTGTGAAATTGGTAATTAGACAATGAATACAGGTTTGTTTGTTTGTTTTCTGAGAAGCTGGCCTTGGAAGTAAAGAAATGTGGGTGTTATAACAAGGTAGCAGCTGTAACTGAAATTCTAATGCACAGCAGGGAGTCGGATCCAAGGCAGCTCCATTCTTCTCTAGAGTTGGCTGGAAGCCATTATTTCCAGGGGATAAAGAAGAGCATTGTTCCTGTCCATGACCACTTGTGAGTTTCCATGGAAAGCCTACACAAGACCTTGGGTGATTGTGTGCCCCAAAGAAAACAACCAGTAGATGTTTTTGAGGCAGTCTGTGTAAGCCTAAATTCTTGAAAGCATTCGGGTGACCATAGAATCAAAATAATGTATTTTTGAAGCATCACTTAAAACCAATGATAAAATTAACCCTAGGAGAGGCCAATTTGGTTTTGTCTTAGTATCTGTAATGTTTCCCACCAGCATATTAGACCTATCTAAGGGCTGATTTGGTTTTGCTCAGCAACAATTCATTTTATATCTGTAATAATTTCTTATGATCTTCACTGAGTATCTTTTTTTCTTTTCTTTTCATTCTTCTTCTTTGTTTTGTTGCATTTTAGTATTAAAGATTGAGCCCTGGGCCTTCATACTGAGCTACAACACTGGCCCTTAAAAAACATTATTTTTGGGATAGGGGTCTTGCCAAGTTGCTCAAGCTGGGCTCTGATTTACAGTTCTGTGTTAGCCTACCAGAGTACTGGGATTAAAGGCATGCAATACTCAGCTACTAAGTACCATTTCTAAAACCTTTTTTGTAACATATACTATAAATGGAGAAAAGTACATTATATAAAAATCTTAAAGGGACGGGATTGACTTTGTCAAACTGAGCACACTCACTTGACCCTCATAGGTTATGAGACACTGCCAGAAACACATCATTGTGCCTGTCTCCTTCCAGTCACCATCTCTTTTCAAAATGAGTAGCCGTGCTGACTTCTGGCATCATAAAATTTTGTCAGCTTTTTATCTGTAAAATCAACAATATTAACATTTTTCCTGGCTTTTTTTCATTTAGCATTACATTCATGAGAAGTGCTCTATATTTTTCTGTGAGGTTATAACTTGCTTATTCCCATTAGTGACCCTTCTTCCACTGTGAGGACATGAAACGTTTTATTCACCAACTCTACTGATGACATATTTTAGATGGTTTCTATTTTGAGCCAATTTTGAATAGAGCTCATAAGAACATCCTAGCACACTATTTGTGTACAATTATGTGAGGCTTATGTATCTTCAAGTAGAGTATTAGGAACAGTTTTTCCTCAGTTTCTGTTCAGCTTTGTAAATCCACATACAGCTTTAAAGTGGTTTCTTCTCCTGCCTATATTTATGTTAACATTGGTATTGTTAATACCTATATTTACTTGGAAAGCTGATATGTTTTGTGTTTGTCCACTTCCCATTGCTAAAGCCAAGTAGCTGGCATAAAGAACTTAATGGAAGAAATACTTATTTTGGCTTATGGTTTCAGAGGATTCAATCCATGTTCAGCTGGCTCCAAGACAAGATCATCATTGGTGGAAGGGCATGACTGAGGAAAGCTGTTCAATTCATGGCAGCCAGGAAGCAGAAAAAAGGGGAAAGAGCCAGAGAACAAGGGGTCGGGGCAAGATATACACTCCAAAGGCACACACACACCCAGTGACTTACATCTTCCAACTAGGAGCTACTTCCTAATACCTGATTCAGTTAATGCACTAATTAATGGATTAACCCACTCTGTATAGTTAAAACTCAAGATCCATTTGGTTCCCCAAATCCCATCAGATGGGAAACAAGACTTCAATACAATGATGCTCTTTGGGAATATGATGGATCCCACCCACAGCATTTTGTATGATGGGACTTCAAATTATCAAAGGATGATTGCCCCAAGGGTTACTGAATAGATGAGTTGTAATCTTTACATTTACTATTGATTATTAAAATTATGCTTATTCATTTTATCCCCTTTATGTTTATGAACACCTTTCTTTCTCTGTTATACAGTGCTATATTTTAGTTCAGATCTTTATCTTTTACCTTTCATACAATTTACATAACTGGTCCAACTGCTTTCAGCTACCACCATATCTATCAATCCTCATGAATATGCTACCAAGAGTTAGATAGTCAATAGCAAATAACCCCATTTCCTGTTAAGAGTTTTATTTCTCAAAGTTAAATCATAATTTGATTGCTTCACAATACTCAATCTAAATCAAAACTAAGACTCTATCAAGCTCCTGCATTCATACATAAGCTATCATCTATTAATCTTCCCCTGTCTCAATATCGGTTTTCTTTCTAGGCTGTAGCTTTTTCCTTTAACCAATATATTGGATACAACAGATGTTCATCATCCTGTTCTTTATGACATTTTAAAAAATTTGTACATTTTTGCAATACTATATATAAAATAAGAAATTTATTTGTCTTTTCTGTTAGATTAAAAAATACATCTCAAACAATGACTAGATTTATTTGGTATTCCAAATACCTTCTGTAGTCTTGGACACTTGGACACATGATACATACTTATGGATAAATCTGGTGCAGTGTAGACTGATTTTATTTTAGGTACTGCTATTTTCAATGATGGACTTAAATTAGTTGTTTCTTAGGTGCCTTACTATAATTGCCCTGTACATTGAAGTCAGCTGCTGATAGGCAAAGTGAAATTCTTGACCAGGATTGATTCTTGGTGATTTCTTTTGCTATTAATGCATTATGTATGGTGTGCTTTTGCTTTTAAACCAACTAAACTGGAAATACTGTCCTCACCTGGAGAATAAGGCATTAGCCAGCTTTTCAGAGGGCATAAAGTTATGTTTATACAATATTCTAATCCTCCACATGTCAGAATTTAGTCAAGGTAGGTAATACCAGCTTCGTATTACTGATCAGAATCTTCACAAAAATGCACGGTCTCCCTCCTACATGCTGGTCAGTGACCTCACCTCCCTCCAGGCTGATTGCCAATGCATGGCACTTTGCTGACTCGGCAGAGAGGCTTCTGGAATGCTCATGTAACTACAAGATAAATTATGTTTCCATTCTAGATGTGCATTTTCAAAATGCTTAGCATCAAGTCTTATGCCTTGTTCATTTCCTTCAGCTTTCTTTTTACTTTTCAAAAACTGAACAGCACATGTATCAAATGTGTTAAATTGATGATTTCACTTGCTGTTATAAAGTACCTGTAGTGCTTATCCCATCAAGCCCCAGGGCCTGAATTTACTTCACAGGATTGTAAGTGCAGGAGGTTTAACTGGTGCATGTGCAAAGTGTTTGTCTTAAACTCGAAAAATCCTGAGCTCCTGTTCTCTTTTGTAGCTATCAATCCTAAATTACAACTTCAGTTTTATGACACTGAGAAGGGGCTGTTGTAAAATTCAATTGTTGTACAGGTTTTATCCTTTCTACAATGAAAAGGAAAAATGTGTGTACTAACCTTCAATAAACATTTAGAAGATTATATTGAAGGCTCTCCAGATCTGGTAGAAATCTGTCAGAAGTATTGTTGAATCCACAACCTACAGAAGAGAACTAATATGAGTGGCATACTTTGTTTCTCAGTTTCTGAATCCAAGTAAAGAGTCCTCCCAAAGACAAATGCACTACTACAAATACAAGGGAAACACAGAGAGATTTCTGACTCAGAGTACAAAGATGTAGAAAGTAAAATAAGAGACGTTATTATCATATTGTGATATAAAAAATCGTATATAACCTCTGTGCTCGCGCATTTGAAGTCTAAGGTTTCACAAAATGCAGTTGATTCTTGTCTAGAATACTATGAAGTTTTCATCAACCCAGACTACAACTCACATGCTTTTTGTGATTCACAAAGCACGATTCTTTGTCATGTCTTCGAAAGTATTAAATTCTTCTTAGAGCTATATAGATTATACCCTCCAACACTTGAAGGCAAATGGTCCAGTTCAAATTGATAAGTCAAGTACTAATTATGAATAAGAATCCTGCAGACTCTTTTTGGTGGGCTTAGTGTAGTAGATTACTAAACTATACCAAGTCAGAAAGGGTAGATGCTTGTTGCCATGCTTGTTGTTGTACTCAATTATTATCTCAAAAGTAATATAGCATTTTTAGTCTCTTCAGTTTGGGCTATGAAAGCTATAGGTTCAGTATCACTAGAATTCTGAACTAAATGGGGAAAACTGTAAAGAAAGGAGATTTTAAAAATAATGACAAATGTATACAGTTATTCATTAGGAATGCACAACTTTTGAGAAGAAAACAAACAAAACTGTTATTCATGTAAAGTGATATTCAAATATTCACTTTAAAGGAAGCAAACTAGCATTGACTTTGACCAAACCCAGGTGTGACTGAAGAAAACGGTCCAATGAACAATACCATTAAAAAATATCATCAGGAAAGACAGTTCTAGAATGTAGAAGAGCTATCTTTTTTTCCAGGCATAGAGATATCATTATTGAAGTGTCAGTTAAATACTCCTAGGTTTTTCTGTTCTTTAAAATATTGTGAAAATATAATTTCCATTGTCACACTGTAGTAAAAATGATATATATACCAAAATGGGGATAATTAATCTCATGTACTTTTGACAGTTTTATCACATTTCTGATTGTTACAGATGTTCTTCTCTCCCTGGTAACTCTAATGAGCATGCTCCTTTGTATTGACAACCTGCTTGTGTTCGTGAAGCATACAAACCTGACTGATATTCATAATTATTATTATAACTCAAGGAGGGCTTAGCTAAAGTACCTCTGTTTTGTGATTTTACCATTTGTAAAATACATGTGGAGAAAGGAGAATTTTTTAAAAAATTATTCAGTTACAAATTTCTGGAAATTTTGGATGATTTGGGATCTGGGTTGGATGTGCAGAGTTTGTTGAACATAGGTTTCTTATTTTGGAAATCAGTCCTTCCCGTTCCCTTTAAATATAGTCTCTTTGACTCTATGTGGAACACACTGCATGATTTAGAGTTTTTCAAACTAAATAGAAAAGCTTTATTGTTTGAAACAATGGTTTCCGTAGTACTTCTGCTTTCATGTGTTTAAAGACACCTCTGATAACATGGTTTGGCGTGGGCATTATAGTTATAAGTGTCACTATTTGTATTTCCCATATGTTTCTTTCACCAAGTGCTCCCACTTACAGTGGAGAATAATTAGATTTAATTTCCATTGAACAGATGAGGAATAAAGTGTTCAGAAATGTAAAATGACACGCTCAGAGTCACTCAGCTAATTTTATGCAGACCTAAATTTGGAAATGAATTCAGCTGATACCAGTGTTTGCTGTTTTATTCTCTGTGTGAAGATGGGATGGGCTCTTAGTTCTCACGTATTGGAGGGAATTTAAAAAAATTGTAGTGTTATTGAAAAACCTCTGTTAAACTAACCCGATTTTTCTTGCATGGCAGTTTTAGGAAATCGTCTCCTCAATTGAAAAGAGTTGTTACCCTTTAATCTATAACTTCTGATAATTTTCAGAAAACTAGCATACTTCTTAATATAATATAAACTTCTGCTCTCTGATTTTTGTTTTCTTTGGTTCCTTGTGTCTTTCCACAGACAAGTAATAATAGTGCTCCTTCGTATTGGACAGAAGTTACACGTGTCCAAAACTCTTTTGCATCAAACCGCACATTTATTTGGAGGCATTCAAGATATCATATTGATGAAATACTGTAGTCATCATTTCCTCAGTTTTCGTAGATTAGGTCTCTGAATGTCAGATAAGTTCAGTCCAGGCCAGGCTTTTCCTCCTTGGTTCCTGTGGAGCAGTGGTTCTTAAAGAGGAAAGGGGATTCTCACAGGGGACATTTGCCAATGTCTGGAGACTTCTGTGGTTGAAGCTGGGCCTGGGCTGATGTTGGTGGTGAGGATCTGGAGGCTGCTCAGCATCCTGTAATACATGGAGCACAGTTCCACCATGAAGAATGATCTGACTGAAAATATCCATAGTACTGATTTTGGAAAAATTTGCCTTCTAGAAATATCTGTCAATATTCCCTCTCTTTTCTTCTTCTATTAACGAGTAAACCACTGATTTAAGGATGGCACATTGACCATTTGAACACAATCAACTATAGATTAAAAAATATCAGATTACCAGAATGAAAGCTCTCAGACTTTGAAGGTAAGCGAGGCTGTTTATGAATTTGAATTTTTCCACTACATAATGTGTTCCTTTTGGACATGATAACCTTAACGTTCCCTTAACTTCTCTGTGCCTTAATTTCCTCTAGTGTAAAAATAAGAATAATTCTGCCCTTATAAGGTTTTCTACAGGTTTAGAAATTATTATTATTTTTCTTCCTTCCTTTCCAGGCCTCTGTCTCCCTTCTGCATTTTGAAGCATAAACTCCATAGGGTACTTTAAGATACCTCATTGGGGTGACCTATGGGTTTCACCCATTCTCTGGACTTTAGTACCAGTAACATGATCTGTCTTGCAAATCACCTTTCACTGGTAGAAATGCACCAGTAAGAGCCCACCTCTTGCAGGAAGTGCCTGATTTTCAGAGTTTCACAAGGCTCCCCCTGGATGAGTAGCATAATTGACAGAAATTATGATTCATTGATTCACTTCACCCTTATTTGTCTTCCAGAATGAGAATGAGCTCGAGGTATGGTATGCAGTCTTTACCAAAGCCCCCAAAGGAGAGTGCAAAACTGTACAAGAAAGAGAATAGATATGCAATTAGTTAGAAATGGGTTCAATCCCATTTGCCTCTTTTATAGCTATTTATTCCAATGCTTCACTTAGTGTTCTCAGGTCTGAGTTATATTTTCCATAAAATAGTGTTATCCTAGGAATTAAAACAATACATGTAAAATACTCCTAGCTATATGCTTAACAATGGTAGTCAGTTATTTGTTGCAATTCATGAGTATTTCTAAAGGGTAAACATTCGAAGACTACCAACTAGAGGCCTAAAACTATGCATAGTACTGAACCTTATAATAAATAAATATAAATATATATTTTCCTGTTTATGCATATGATAAAAGTTAATTTATAAGTTAGACACAATAAGAGATTAACAACTAAAAATAAAACAGAACATTTATAACCATATATTATAATAAAATTGCCAGCGTAAATCCTCCTACACTTTGGAGCCATTTTTAAATAAAGTAAAGAATACTTCATCACAAACTCTGAGATCTCCAGGCAATGGATCTGATCTTTGACAGTCTACTAAATGACTAATGAGAGAGTAGCACATACAGCATGGATACGCTGCAGATAGGGATAATTCCTATCTGGGAAAGGAGGGAGAGGGACAGAATAAGACAATGCAAGATTTTATCATACTACTCCGAATGATCCACAATTTCACACTTATTATTTATTTATGGAATTTTATATCTAATATTTTTGGAACACAGTTGATTTTGGGTCACTGAAACTGCAGAAAGCCAAAACTCTCATAAAAAGTGGAACCCCTGTATCATATACATATATCATGCTTCAGTCATGAATTTTAACTATACAACATGAAATTCACTTACTGTCAAACCTTTTATTTTTAAAAATAAGACATATAAGTGCAGTTTCCACAACGTATATTTGTAAAATCAATATTATGTTTTTGAGTGTTTTCTTTTTAAAAAATCTTAACTTCCGTCTGGTCATTACAGTCTAAAATTCAAAGTCTTACTTTTATGCTGGAGCAGCACTCTCCATTATAGTAGTTCTAATACTTGGAGCTTTGAATTGGCATGATGATTAGGAAAAAAACTGGCCTAATTCTGAAAATAGGAAATATAAGAAAGAGGAAAAATCCCTTTGTCTCATTTCAGAGGCTTCTTCTGGTTGTTTTTTCATACCTTCATTGAAATCTGCTTAGTAGGAGAATGTGCTGATTAAAGAAAACATGACTAGTAGAAAAGGGAGAATTAACGTTGTCTCTATGACCTTTGCTCTTAATTAAACAATTTTATCCTAAGCAATTCTATTGTTTTTAATACCTTGATAATTTTGTGAGTTGTCATCACAGTTTAATTTAGCATCAAGAAATCAGATCGACAGTGCAATGACATAGGTACCACACAATCCATAGAAAATGTGACAAAAGGGCGGGGGATTTAGCTTAGTGGTGCCACCGCCTGACTCGCAAGCACATGGTCCTGAGTTCAATCCCTGGTACCAGAAAAAAAAAGATGACAAAATATCTCAAGACAAAGCTGTTCCAAAATATTTCTGAACAGTTCCTTAATACATAGATACTGGAGTGTAGAAGATCATGAAGAAGAAATGTTAAATAGAACATCTTCAAATCCACACACTTACTGTTTTAGTTTGGAGGACAAAAGACATTCTCAGTTCTACTCTTCCTGCTTTAAAATCATCCAGACACTTGTATCATTATTAAAATTTGGCAAATAAGATCTCTGGCCTACACTTCTGTTCATCTCTTCACTCTTTCATTGATGTTATATTAGTTTAATAAATATCTATTGATTAGGAATTTTGGTACAATAATAATTTCTTTAAGTGGTCGTGTAAATCCAATGTTAAAAGTTTAGTTCAGGGGTCATAAAAAACAAATAAGTGAAAGAAATGTATTGGTATGAAAGAAATAGAGAGTGAAACAGTAAGAGGAATGTAACTCAAATAATAAGGTCAAGGGAGGCTATACAGGTGAGATGATAATTATGCCAGGATATGTGTGGGTGCATGTGTTAGGATGGGTTACAGGGAAAGAAAGGGAGAAGATATCCAAGATTAAGCAGTAGCATTTCAAACTTTCAAGTGTTTTCCAAGACTCTATTATGTCCCTTACCTTCAAAGTTTGCTAGATGCCATGAGGATTAATATGACAATTTGTGAGCTAATGTTTCATTATATAATGCATTGGTGCTGCAGTTAAGGCACCTAACAAAGACCATTCTTGGTGATTACTTGATGCAGTGATGCCTGGGTGAATGGTAGATCAGTTGGCCACTAGATGGAGAGTATTTCTTGGATAGTGTCTCTATGTAAATAATCCCTCCTAGTTATTCCTTCATAAATCCCTGCAAAGACAACTGTCAAATGCACTTAGAACAGCCTAAGTATGCAGTTTATGGAATATTCACTAAATGTACAATAAATATATATTGTAGATCATCATAAGTCAATAGCTTTTATTTCATGTGTTGTCCTCTCTTTGAGAAAGAAAAGATCTACGGATTTCTTCCTTGCTTTGTCACACAATCTTTTCATTCTGCATACACATATCTCCTCTTCCACTCTGCAGTTACCTACCTCCCTCCTCTACCTTGTACGTATCTCTGTTAAAAGTACTTGGTAATGGCATTGCTAGTTGTTTATCTGTTTACATCTAGATTCTGAGACCCTTACAGGCAGCCACTCTATTGCCAAAACCTAGCCTGGTTTCCACATTTTAATAGGGCTCAGCAAATGTTTCTTTATAACTGAATATGTGAATAAGTGAGTAAATATTGAACAGGTAGACTTTGCCAAAGTCTTGGAATTATTCTAAGTATCTGAGTCTCAAAATATGATTTTTAACAAAATAAAAGAATTCTGATTTAAATCATGACATATTTAGCTTGAAAAACTTAATAACTTTGCCTAAAACATAGTGAAAAAGTCCAAGCTTAAACAAAGTATTGCTCTATTACCTCCACTTTTCCTAAATTAAAGATAATTTCTCCTCTTTTTGATTTTATGTTTTGTCTCTGTGAACTTGTAATCTACAATGAGAGATGATCTTTTATTTCCTATCAGAAAATGAAGAAGAGTAGAAAGAAATGGAGACGTGAGTTAGGAATATTTATCAGATTCTTTCATCAAATGCCTATAAACACAGAAAAGACTAAAAGGCAAAGATAGAATGGAGGCTCTGGATGGCAAGGAAGGAGAGATATGGTCTTCCATGATGTATTTTGAAGTTCCTTTTTAATATAGAAATGTTTACACACTTCATAATATATCCTCTTAACTTTTGATAAAAGTAACTTGTAATTTATTTCAAGTACAATTAACTTTCTAGGAATAAGCAATATTTTTATCCCATGGCCTCATACACTCTGAAATTGACTCATTTTCCTTCCTCCCTACTACGTTGAGAACCTTGTGTGTAAGAATTCAATCACTTGTGTACATTTTTGCTGGAAGTTTGGTATATCAGAATCTCTAGATCTTTCCCAGAAGATAAAATGTTGGGGCAAGAGGGAGGGGGGATACTTTTGAAGGCATGAACTCAAAAAACAATTTGGAACTGAAGAGCTGAAAGAACCATATTGCCTTTAATGAACTTTCTCTTCTTTCCAGAAGCTTCCAGATTATTTCCAGGTGTTTACACTTAGACAAGATATTTTCGCCAAGTGCTGTAAAACAGATACTAAAAGTAATATCAATGAAGGCTATTTTTCATTGTTTTTGATTGCTGTAAGAGAATATACAAGCCTACTTCACTGATTCATTGAAAAGCACTATTCCCTTCCTCAGGGAGCTGTTATTTCAATAAAAACAATGGAATCAGTTAGCATAGGTAATAAAATAATTATAGTAATTTATTTTGGCTATTAAATGTTGCATCCCCTTAGCTAATCATCCACTTCAAGCTATTATTCAAAGTGTTCTGCTCTTTTTGCCTTTAAGTTAAACATCATGAATTTCTATGCACTGATAAATCCAAATCTAATAAATTCCTGATGTGTTTTCTTGTGCTGTGACTACTGACAACTCTTTCTATCTTGTTAATTCAGTGTTACTCAACACCAGTAAAAGATGTTTTCCCTTATGATATAAAAGCAAAGAATTACTTGTTTTCTAACTTTGTACCAAGTTACAAGTATATTTAGCCTTCATTACTTTATGACTACAGAGCATTCTGTGTTTATAAACAAAGGCGGGATTTGAGAAGATTTTAATCATGAGTCCTTAGAACTGTTCTCTCTAAAACGACCCCAATCATCTCTTGCCAACATGTAGTCTATGAAAGAATACCTTTCAGGATTCAAAAAGCTCATGCATGTTTCACCATATGACAGAGTCAGGCGTCTAATTAATTTCAGTTCTCGCACATCCATTTCATTTTGATAGGGTCTAAAGCAGGCATATCAAATCATCTGTAAGGTACAGAGCTGTTTTCCTGTTCTGCAGGTATGTTAAGTGAATTGTACAGAGAGAAACAAAAATAGCGTTCCTGACTCTCATTTCCAGATCCAGGTCATTAAACAAAATAATTGGCAGAAATAACTTTAAATACTTCCTATGGAAGCCGATTATTCATGGTTTAAAACTCAGTATATCTTTGTGTTGCTATCAGTTAACTTTAAAGGAAATCTTTCACTTTTTAATTTTTTCCATCTCTCTCACTTTTCTGAATTTACCAAGTAAAACAATATATGTTTGATTAAAGAATATATAATTGCTGGAAAACCTTGTTCTTTAGCATCAGTTCTAAGAATAATTTCCAAATTGGGAACATAACAAGCCTGAGAACTTTATTTACTAATTATATTTGGGTTTTAAACATTGTTTTTTGTTTGTAATGAGTTTCAGACCATTGCATAATATCTAAATTTCTAATGATACTTTGGTCCCAATTCAGAAATTTCCAGAAATTAGTTTTGAAGTGAATAGTTTTCATTAATTTTCTAATTATAAAACTAAATAAAGAACTGAGTTTACAAAAAAAATCTGTTATCCGTGCCAGGCATGGGTGAGGCAGAGGGTCATCGTGAGTGTGAGAACAACCTGGGTTGTATAATGAGTTCAAGGTCAGCCGGAAATACATAGCAAGTCCCTGTCTCAAAAAAGCCAGAATAATTTATAATAATAATAAAACTTGTAACTGAAAAATATGATTTTCTAGTTGAAATTGAAAACATAATTTTGATTTGGCTTCTAGTAAAGATTTTAGTTTTATAGAACAGATATTTGTTATCTCTGAAACTTTAAGAAATATCAAACCTTTTACTAGGTTTTAGGATTATTTTTAGACAAGTTTGGTACAATTCCTGGGACCGAATAGGGCTTGTCAGTAAACATACATCAAATACTCATTGAAATGGATTGAGTCTATGGCCTCAGTTTTGTTTGTTTGTTTTGGTACTGGGGATCGAACTCAGGACCTTGCAATTGCAAGGCAAGCGGGGGAACCACTGAGCTAAATCCCCAGCCCTCGACTTCCTCGGTTTTATGGGGTTATAGGACAGAAGAATACATTGCACTTGGGATTACTCATTATAGCAGGAAGAAAGTATCATGTAAGTTTTGGAGAAATTTCTCAGTCAGAATTAGTACAGAGTCACAATGTCCTGACTCACTGTGAACATTTGTTGTCCTAAACAAATCAGTTCATTATGATGAACACTGCCACTTGCAAAACATTACTACAAGTTTCTGCAGGGCCTTCTGAAAGGTATATACATTATTATGGTTTAATTTTAAAATATTTCATCAAATTCTTTCTTAAAACAAATGGACTTTGTATGGTAACTAGAACTCCCCATATATATGAAAGTATATATAATTTGAGGATGATTTTTTTCAGGCTTACATCTAAGCAAATAAAACAACTGAGCACTCAACCAGGAAGGTTGCTACCATGGGGAATGGGAATAGGGGAGGATATTATATGGAGATCATTATGTTTCAAGATGGGGATTCCTGGTGGCTTTTTTCTAGGTCCCTGGTCTTAAACAAAGAATTGGACAAAACCCACACACACACTCAGAAAAGGCAGAGAGGTGTAGATTTATTGAAGGTAAAAGGTAAAATAAAAGTACACCATATAGGGGAAGAGCAGGTCAGTAAAGAAGGCTCACTTAGGACAAAGGAAATGAGCCTTTAGTATCCAAAATACCTGGCCTGGCTACATCACCATGTAAATACAGCATTGAGAAAATGATCCCATCACAAACTCACTTGGCCTCACCTCAGATGTAAATTATTCTATTGAAAGGTCACTTGGCCTCTCACCAAATGTAAACAGAGCATCTGGAACAGAGCCTTTGATCAGTCATTCCCCTGTGTAAACAAAAGTTTAAGAATGGTGTCTTCTGATTGATCCCATGAATAGTGTTCAGGAGCCAGAAACCTGGAGTAATTTGGGGTCCTGTGTTCTGTGCATGTCTTCTGTTCCCAGGAAACATCTCAATTAACCAGTTAGCCATAGGTTTGTATGACTTGTGACACATTCAGTCCAGCTGGTTATCCACTTTGCTCAGGCCCTAATCTTTACCTGGGTGAGGAGAAGTCATATGCATACACCTAACCATTACACAGGAAAATGACTCCACGTCACCATGCGAGTGAGAATTTTCTTCATTTTTTTCTTTAAAAGAAATTAGTATGTTTCCTTTGTTTTATTTCTTTCAAGCCCATCGTTTCTCTTTGGATAACTTTGATAATACATACTAACCATGCCAGAAAACGTTAATATATTGATAGTAATTTTGAATTAATGACTTTTTTTCCAGTCCTATGTACCTATTGCACTATGCAAACTTTTTTAAGGTGCTGCGGACTCAGTTGCTGAATCAATTTGTTTATTGGAAGAAAAACCATTTAAATTACTTTCTTTCATTTGCAAAGTCATACATTGAATAGCTGGGAGGCAGGAAATGATTTCAAAAAGAAATATAAATATTCTGTGATGAATTCAGTAAAAAAAATATAAAAAACATTGCATATAAATTGACTTGATAAATTAAATACCATAAGTGAGTGATAGAACACAGTAACACCTGTGGACAAATTCCAGTCAACAAAAAACTTGAATTTTTGGAAGACATAACCAAATTTGCTCTCTTAGAATTAATAGAAATGTTCTGCCAGTGACAGACTTAACACAGTAGACAATCTTTTTATTACACAATTATGTATTTCAGTCCACAGAATATTCAGCATATATATACGTATTATTTATTAATTTTTTAAAAGACAAATTCATACAGTTTAAATCACACTGAGGATCTAAAGGAAATTGATAGATGAGCCAATAAAAATGATTACATATCCATTTAATGTTTTTTCTTATTCTTCATTTTATAAAGATTATTACTCAAAGCTTCACGTAAACACTGAAACAAACCATTGAAAAACCTGGGTGATAATTACCATGTCTTGGATATTTCAGTAAAGCTCTTTTGTTTCTCTCCATCATTTGAAGTTCTAATCCACTTGTTACAATACCCTAGGAAAAAAGGCAAGGAATGTAAAAACATGCTAATCCATTGAGCAATGTTAAAAAAACAAAGTATTACTTTAAGTTGGGCTTTATTACCATCACAATCAATAGAAACAAATTTGTAGTCACAGTTCACCTTAAGTGACACAAATTAAAAAGAAAATGGTGTGTAATTAATGTGTAATTAAATTGCAATTCCTAATTAGTTTATTTGGACTATTAGGGACTTACTATTTAGGGTTTCTGGAAAATCTAGTAGATTTTTTCTGAGTTTGCCTTAAAATATGTTTAAGTAGTACAGAGAGCTTTATGATAATTTAGAGAGTGGATCCCCATAAACATTGTAAAGGAACAGAGTATAACTTAAATTAGGACATTAGGAAATGGTCTCATCACAAGGTGACATAGTGGCCTGCTACATAAAATTGTTTCTCACTTTTTTATATGAGCAAGGATTTATATACTGACTATTTAATAGTCAATCTGTAGAGAGCATAGACTGGCATTTAAACTTGACGATTTTAAAGCCACTTAGATAGTAAACTGGTATGACTATACGGTTCCAATGTCTAGCAGAGAGACGTAGGTATTGGACTGAGCACTGTTGGGAATGTTCTGTGTCACCTGAACTTGCTAAACTTACAAATGAAAACTGTCCATCTCCATTTCTAACTTAATGCAACCCATGAGTCTTCCTACTATTTCAGTGAAAGGAGAGAAAAACAAATGGGAATGATTTAAAGTATAATTATTTGACCTTTTTATAACAGGTATATATCTTATTCTCATGTTGGGAAGCTTACAACAGCCAACAGGAACAGGGGTTTGTCATTAGCACATAAGCATATGCTCATGTTTTTATCTCTGTCCTAGCCCTGTGCTGAGAAAGGATGTAGCAATTTCCCATCATCACTTTGTAACCTTGTGATCAGAGCCGTGCACTTTCTTAATACTTCAAGTATCAAAATTTTTTTCAATTAGCTCATTGGTGTCTGCATGGAAGATAAGTATAGGTCCTCAGCAAAAAAAAGTTAAACAATGAGTAGTATTAGTGGAAGGTACCGGTGAACCCCTATTCCGGTGAGGAAGTCTTGGGAAGATTAGAATAAGAGGTGGAAGGGATCCCTGGGGAGGAAGGGTGTGTAGAACTCTGGCCAGTGGTAAAGCATGGGCATAACAAACTGTTGGTACCCAAGTGCTTTCAATTAGCTTTTCCTCCAATGTGTGTTTGTTAAGCTTCTTTTGCAGCAATGAAGTTGAGCCTAAGAAGGGGGAGGAGGTGTTTTTGTTGTTTTTGTTATCTTGTTGGTGATTATCCCATAGAAATGAAAAGCAAGTAAAACTGTAAGCAATAAAATATTGGAACATTCAGGAGGCAGTCCAGTCTGATGCACCTAGAAAACAGGATTTAATGGATTGTTACAATAGAAGAGCGCCACACAAAGGAACCAGCCCCAGCCCCTTCATTCTCTTCCCTTACTCCACTCAGGATTCCCAGTCCAAGTGATGCTGTGTGACTAGAGCTAGGTCCTAGAGTTATACTCCGGCCTGGGGGGGATTAGAGCCCTTCAGTGTCATGACCCGACTCCACCTGCAAAGCTGTTTGGCAGATCCCCTAGAAAATCTGTGTACTTTTATTAAAGAGGGGAAATGGATGTTGGGCAGGAAAAACAACTAGCAAATAAACAGGAAACAAAATAAAAACAAGAACACTTGTCTACCAGTAGGAGCAGAAAAATAGGCTTTCAACATTCATTCCACAATTATTGATTGAGTGTTTGCGGAGTGCCTCACTCTCCGCTCGCATTAAAACACGCTTTTCTTTCACACAGCTGCCTGTCAATGAGGGATGCATTATGAAAAGAGACCCTTAGCCTTTAATGGTCATTTCACATTACAACTAAATATCTGTATCTACGTTCACAGTGTTATTTTCCTCCAGTTAAAGATGTTTCTTCTTTCATTTGAAATTTCTTTTTTTAAAGCAAGTCCTCATTTTTAGACGATTAAAAATCACAGAGGCACCAGGCTTCCATGTCAGCCTAAGCCTCAGTATGTTTTTTGTTTTTTTTTTACAGTTACCAATATAAGGTTGACATTATGTTAAGACACACACATACCCTGAGAGCATCATGACATATTCTAGAATATCTACAAGCCAAAGTTTTCTTATCTAGGCCACTGTTCTTTGGAGTAAATAAAAGGGCAGGCTAGGTTATTGTGCTAAAAGTAAAACTCATTCTAATTAAATTAAGCACAAAAGGAAAATTTTATTGGAAGACCGCAAAGGTATCTCATGGCAGTTAAGGTCCAGAGACCAGCTGAGTGTCATCATGAACAGAGTTGGGAAGAAAAATGCAAATCCCCACCTTGTGACAGTGAACCATACTTCTCACTTAGCCTTTTTGGGGTTTTAAATCAAATGACACCTGAGGGACAGCTCCTCTGATTCTTACTAAAAACCAAAGTACTACCCTCTTCCCACTGCAGCACTCTCTAGCTATCATCTCTGCTTTATTTTTCTTCCAATGCAGTTAATGTCTGCAACAGTCATGATAGGTCAGGTTATGCTCGAAGAAATGAACTCAAATATCTTAATGGCTTCTAACCAGTTTCGCACTCACACTATATGTATTTCACAGCCCATTATACTTCTGTCTCATATAGACACACACATGTAGGTATGCATATAGATGTGTATAAAATCAAAGTTAAAATTGCAGCATTTGTAACTGGTGACTAAAACATAGTTATTTAGGAATTGTGCCTCAGGGGAGAATCTGAATAAGAAGCAAAGAATTGTGCATTTGTGTATTAAGTAAGCCTCAATGGAGCTTCCAACCCTTGGGGCCAGAAGATCCAAGGTCAGCCAAACATCATCTGTATTTCAACCACTAATTCCCTCCTTCACCAGCCCTTTCCTTATCCTGAGTGAGTATATAAAATAGAGAACACAAGAAGCGAACATCAGGACACAGCCACTGTTGGGAGTACGGTATTGGTGGTGAAATGTTTTTTCTCTCACAGGGAGTTTCTTCTTTAAAGAGTCAAACGGGCATATGTTTGAGGTTAAGGTGATTCTGGTGAATCACTCATGAGATTGGTGGTGCCGGTGAGAAGGAGAATCTGGCATTTTTTTTCTGTTCTCTGGTTGGATCACTTGCTTGCTGGTCTGTGCCCAAGCTAATCTGAGTGGAGGAGAGAGAACTGGTAAGCTATTTCAGGTGAAGTACTCTGGAATAGCCTTTCAAGTCAGCTATCTTAGTGAGAATGTGACTATCAGTCAGTCCTACAGCCAACAAGTAAGTACTTTGCTTAAAGCCTTTGTGTTGGCCCATCTTGGAAAGCCACAGGAAATTGAGTTGCTATGGGAGAAGGGCAGAAGAGATGAGTAGGGGCTGAAGTTCTTATTTCAAGGGATCAGGCAAATGGAGAGACTCTGTAGGGCCCTCCAAAAAATCCAGAGGCAAATGCTTACAAGAGTTGGATTGGGCATGCCTGCTCCACGGAAATACTGGTGGTCAGTTTGGGCTAATAAAGTGATGAGCTATAGCTTCCGGAATTAAGACCAATTGATCATTTCTCCCTCTTCCAACCCTACCAATCCAAAAGCATTTCAGCCTTCAGGAAGGAGGAAGAACATGAAATTTTGATTCTGATTAGAGGTTTGAGCTGGACTTCCCAAACTTGTAATAAAATGTTACGGAATCTACCCAAGATCGTGTAAAATAACCAGAATGTGGAACTTGACAAATCAGGATTGAAATCAACAGTTGGGGAAAAATGAAATCATTTTGCACAACAATGAGGTGAACATTTGTGATAAACATTTCACACATGAAATCAAATAACTGTCAGGTTTTTACTCAGAAATCTGAAAGCTTTTCCATTGTTTATGAATAGTTATCTTCAAATGATTTCCCATAATTGGGCATACCACAAGGAAATGTTCTATGGTAGGTTAAAACAAATCCTGTATACTACATCCCCATTCCCATACACATAGGTTTTTTTAAGGGCCATGAAAAGACCTGTAATTAAAACATCTGTTAACTTTGTTTAGTTCAGCCTTTCCTCAATTTTCCTCAATATATCTTATTTTTGCAACATTTCTCTTACCATCTTGCAAAAGCACTTCTTCGCAAACGTGAGATACTTTAGAAAAAGAATTTATTATTTATGATCTGGCAGATGGTTTTCCACTTTCTGGATAGTACTTACATGCACAGCTTACATTCTCATACCCAGCTCAGATTAGGCTCTTTCATTTTTCTATTGACATATCATTTATTTCTGTGACTTTGTCTTTTCCCTTCCCTTTGGCATTTTCATCACCAGTAGTATTTATTTCTATTCACATTTTTCCTATTCTTTTAGTTCTGTTTGAAGTACTGCCTTCTATTTCATAAAGACCTCACCCATCTAATGTAGATTTGCTTCTCTGTGTACTCACAGCATTTTACAATGCCTTCACTTAATTTACTTAACACATGCTACCTTTTCTTATTACAGTGTTATTTCTAAAAATATCGAGTGATTATTATGAATCAGACATTGTGTGCAATCATGGTTAAAGGACCATATAAGATAAGCAACATTATTATTGTCATCTTCTGGATAAGGAAACTGAAACTTACAAAGAATAAATAACTTGATTAAGGCCTCACAGCTAATAAATGCAGAGCCAGAACATCACTCAAGGTCTTTCAGAATCAAACCCTGCTCTGAAGCACTACTTAATAATCACTCTGCCCCTTTGTGTGCATGTCTTTCCTCTCCACTTGATCATCAGCCCTCAGAGGGCAAGGATCACACTGAGTTCATCCTTAACATATATTCTGTGTCTAATAAAGTATCTCCCAGATACTCAGTAAACATGCTTAGAATGAAATAAAAACTCTGTGGCCTCAGGATCTTGAGGAAAGGGGAAGGTATCTCCATGAGAATCATTTGTCTGTTATTTCAAGCTGTCGGATTCTTTGCAGTCCACCTGTCATTTCCTTCTTGTATCTCATTATGATGCATAACCTAAGTTCCTCTTAGTTATAACATCTAATGCAACATGACTAGCACAACATGAGCACGTAAGCCCTGGAGAACTAAGGAGCAAGAAGGTTGTTTTCCACACTGTGAATTTAAGGGAGCTTATAAAGATACATGTTAAAGGTCAGCAGTGAACCTCTGAGTTAAAACTCTTGCTGAAGAAGGGACCATTCTTCCTCACAATGCACCAAACCACCGAATTCCCCTGGAAATTGAGTTGAATAAGCCATGCAAGCAGCCTCATTTATTTTTTCAAGAAAATTGCCTTATTAATGTGCATTATGGAAATAGTGCTCCATGTCAGACCTAACAAGAAGAATTTGGATTGCACGTGCACATGGAAAATTGCTGCCTATGCTTTTCATCCCAGCTGATCCCAGGAAATTTCCTGAAATTCATTTTCAAGCTCTGCTTGCTTCTTCAACACTCTCTTCCTCTAAAAACAATCCCCTCTGAAATGAACTCCTGTCCAAACATCCCAAATGCCAGCCAGGCATGGCAACCAGCCCAGCAGTTCAGTGACCCCAGATCAATGTTTCATGAGAACTAGGGCTTGAGGCAAGGAAGAATCAACCTAAAGTAACAACAGAGTCATAGAAGTGGAGTCATTCATTTTTACCACAAGGATAGGAAGTCTTGTGAACCTGAGCTCAGATTTTGTTTCTACCCCTAAGTAATTGCATTACATGGGGGATTAATACATATTCCTTGAGCATTAGTATGTAAATGTATAAAAGATCATTATAACATCCTTTTCTGTACTTAGTTACTGTGAAGTTAAATGAAATATTTTTGACGTGTTTAGCAAAATATATATCTAGCAGTAAATTATTCTCAATAAATAATATAGTAACAATAATACAAGTTTACACTAAAGTTTATGATTCTTACTGTGCTATCTGCAGAACATCTCCTTTGAAAAGAGACAGAGAAGTTAGAAAAAGCAGAACAATGAATATATAATGGCAGGGTTTCCTACAAGGAGGACACCGCTGTGAGAGGTGGATATGTTCTAACATCTGGAAGGAAATGTTCTCTGTGCTTAAAGAGAACACACAGTGAACTACCTACTGGTTCACCTTACTTTTCTTGTCTGTTTCTAAGACTATAGTAGGTTGGAATTAAAGACTGATGTGATATTAAAAAGAGAAAAAAATTTTCTCCAACATAAAACTCATTTACTAATTTTCATCTGTTTAGAACAGGCTGGCTGAAACAGCCTTGTAACTTTCAAAATCCAGCCTCTGAAGTTTTACTCTTTCTTGGTAGATGTCCTTTGCTCCTTTCTGAACTGGAAAGTGTTTAGTCACAATTTTATTCACAAGGCAATATCATAAGTATCTTTTAAATATCTCAATGGCTCATTTTTATATATAAGGTGAGATAAAAAATATGGTGTGTGTTGAAATATTTTTAAAATTATTAGAGTAAAAGACACAATGCTATTAGCCCTTCTTAAAACACTATGCCTGTTTTGAGCGTGCTTGTCCCATCTTCTTGCTACTTTCTGAAGCAGTTTAGAAAGTCCTTTCACATGTCTTTAGTTGCATTGTTGTGGCTGTCTCAGTGGCCTTAATGGATTCAAAATATTTACCTTTCATGGTCACATTGACCTTGAGAAAGACTCAGACATCACTTGACGCCAGATCTGGTGAGTAAGGTGGATGAGAACACATCAGAATCTTTTTACAAGCCTACCTTTCTGTTGGCTGACATGCAACAGCAGTATTCACTGTATTTGTGGTCACACTTCAAAGAGACACAAAAAGACTTCCAGAACAAAATCTGGCATGAACAGTGAAATATGTGTGTTCAAAGTGTAGGGGAATATTTTGAAGAGGATTAATGGCAAAGTATCTTTTACTGTGACAAATTTTTAAAAGAAAATGTTAAACATTCCTTATAATGTATAAGCGTTGTCTTTCTTCTTTAAAGTCTAGATTCTGTGAATCATTTTGTTGTTATTTTTGCTCATGTACTCTGAAATTGTGGTAATCTTCACAATGGTAATTTATTATTCCTTATTGTCTACCCCATATTTAAAACATAAAGTTATGCATGAGGAGAAATATCATAAAAATAACTTCAAAATTCTTCTTGAAGTGTTAGCCTTTCTCTGTTTCTTCACTTTCCAATCAGTTTGCTGCTGAAAAATAAAGAAAGAGACAGAAAAAAAGAGAGAAGGACAGACAAACCTGGATATCTAAGGTCATGAAGATGATAAAATAGATAAACAAAAAAGACAAAGAAAAGGATGGGGAAGCAAAGATTTGAGTGAAGAAAAGAAGCTTTACTCAAAGTGTGAGAGATAAAAGAGAGAAAGACATCAAGAAAGATGAGAAAACTCATTGGAAAAGATAATGAGACTAAATAAATTGCCTTTCAAATTTCTTCTGTCTAGTAATAAGGAGCCTTCATGTAGTGCTGGGGCAAGTTTCTTAAGCCCTCTTTCCTCAAAGATTTTACTTTCGCTTATTCAGTGTATCTAACAAAATAAGGATGCTTTTGAGCTATTGATTAGTGCAAATGTAGCTTAATAGCACAATCATTACTTTTTTAATCTTACAACTCTCAGCCCCTACTATTTTCAACTGAACTTGAAGTTGTTCAATTACAGGTTGCCATTACTAATTGTTTTTGAATTTCGTGGCACATATCTAGTTGAGGAAGTTTTATTCTTCAGCAATAGTTGTTTTTCCTAAGGTCCTACTCTTTGGAACTTTATCTGTTCAGGCTTGTGGGACTTTATTTTTGAATGTCTTAATGTTGAAATAGGAAAATCTGAACCTGGGTGATTGCTTAGAAAAATGTGGTCTCATTGACTCCTGAATAAAATATAATTTGGGTCACCATCCCTATTTGCTCAGCAGCATTAAAATGATGTGTTTCTGTAGACTTACATGGGCTGGTATCCCCCTCTGTCCTACAGTTTTTTACTAGAATTGAGCAGAAAAGGTCAAATGGGGGGTAATATGTCAAAAGGCTGTAATTAAGATTTAGAAAGATTAATACCAATGGTATTTAATGAAATTGGCTTTTAGAGAAATGCTCATCTATTACTTTGATATTTAACATTTTTTTCTTATTAAAATGTTAGTGCTGAATGGAGGCACACAATCAGTGGCAGAAATATGAGTTTATATAGCCTTCAATAAAAGGGGTCACAACTAATAAACAGAGACTTTTCACAGTAGCACAAAGTTATTTTACTTTTCCTCAAAAGAAAATATAATTTTGTTTTGTTTTTTACCCTTAGGGTTTGCATCCTTTTTTCATTGAAGTAAAAAGCAAAGTGACATAACTGTATCACTTTATTGCACTGATGTAGTTTTTAAAAAATTTGTTTCAGATGTTTATAACAATCTCATATTCACACTGAAAATAAGAATCAGTTTTTTACAGGCAGGGGTAAATTTTGAGTCTAAGGGGAATACTATGGTTAAATTCAGGATATCACACTGAAAAAACATTCCTTAGTCTAAAGTAGATGTTGATGCATTTTGGTGTTTGAAGAAGGAGCTGTTTCCAATTGTCAGGAAATTTCCATTTCAAAAATAGCTACTGAACTATCACAATGACTGCTTTGCATATATTTTTGGTCACAAAAATACCATTGTTATTTTTTACTATGACTATGCAAATGAGATGTTGATAGGATTAAGTTCTGTCACCTTCTGAGACAGTCTTATGCTTGCATATTGAAGCTTTCGTTTTCCTCCCACCATTTTCTTTCCATTTAATTAAACCTATCAACTCATTTTTGCTTCCCATTCTGCATGAGGTTTCCCTTTCCATTCTCTTCTTGGCTTTTTCCTCTGTGATTTTACTTTGAATCTTATCTGTCCTTCTTTATATTTGCTGCATACTGTGATTTATCCCATGACATCTTCTATTTTAAGTTCAGAAAATTTTATTTTCCACCTTATATTTAAGACACAAGGGAAATTCAACAATTTATCATCACAAGCTCATTTTACTAATTATTTTTCCATTATGCTACATGTATTGATGTCAAGTGCACTGCCTTTGTTTGTAGATGAAAACTGAAATATGCAGTTTGGGAAGCTCATGATGGTATGAAGTGTGTATATTAAAGCTAGAGTGACTGACAGGATTTAGAAACACTGAGAAGGTATAACAACTTTAGGAACTGTTTTATTTTCACTCACATATACACACACACACACACATACACACACAATCACCCATTAATCAGCAGTTAAATTCTAAAAACACTGCATGCTATGTTCCATTGTTATAACCTGGCAATACATTTTAAAGCCTTGAATAACCTGTCTTTAAAAAACAAAAAGAATTAATTATTTTTGTGTTTTTAAAGAAACTATATTTGAGTGTAAATGGAAATCTATGGGCAATGAAATGACAACTTACATCCATCCATCTTACCATATTACTGTAGTTCATTCATGAAGCTAGACTGAGTAGTATTTATATACATGTACACAAACATACATATATGCATTACTGTAGTCCCAGAAAATTAAATATATTTTTAAGAATTATTTCATCTGTTTTTGTAACTATTGTGTAAAAATCTTTTGGTTTTTTTCTTAATCTAAATTAGTAGAATAATTATTATTAAAATAGCTCCTCAAATTTAAATATAACATGAATATGTACTTTAATTAAGTTGAAATTTCCCTGTTCTTTAATAATTGTTTCATACACATTCATTATTCCATATTCACTCTTTGGAGATGGGTTTGGTAAACACCTCTAAAATTAATTTGTGTTGAACTTGTATTCTACTCCAAAAGATTCAAGTTATCTGTATAATATTTTAAACATTAAAACATCCATATACATCACATCAATATTAAAATATTTGTGTCTAACTGGGAGAAATGTGGCCAATGAAGACAGTTGTTATTAAACCAAAGAATGAATAAGGATTCTTGTAAAAAACTGCCAACTCAATTGAATGTTTATTCTGGAAGTTAAAAAAATGTGAACACTCATTTTCAATTAACTTTTTCCCCCCAATCTTTGAATATGCATGGATTCTAAGATGATCTTCTACTTATGCAAAGCAGAATACAAATAAGTTGACAAGGGTTTTCTTTTTTGGTACCTGAGATCAAACTCAGGACCTTGCACTTGCAAGGCAGGCGCTGGAACCACTGAGCTAAATTCCCGGTCCTGATGAAGGTATTCTTAATACCCAGTATTTTTAGCTTCAAAATACAGAAGAAGCATTGTATTTTCAGATCTACATTTTCCTTGGAATTTATAGACTTGACTATTTCATATCTAAATTTTTTAGTTGTTCTTGTGAAAAAAACAAAAGTTTCCTTTTTTATTTAATTCTCCTTAGAGATTGATAGGTTATGGAAAAGATAATTTTGAAACATTGGTATGCAATGTAAGAATGCTTTAAAAATGGAATTTTGTCAAAGGAGCTGTTTTGAAGATTTCTAAATGTAATAAAATCTTTATAAATCATATGTGTTATTCCCTTCTTCCACCCTCCCTTCCTTTCTTTCTTCTTTCTGTTTCTCATCTTTTTCTTCTTTCTTGCCCCCCTTTTCTCTCTGTAAGTTTTTAAATACGCATGCAACACATAGGAGAGTTGTCTCATGTGGACCAAGGACAGCAGGCAGTTTGAGCTGATGTAAAAATGTTTCTGATTTGAAACTTAGCTCATAGGTGATTCATTTTTGAATGATGTGAACAATCAGGTCATAGAATAGTGTGTGTAGCATAATCACTTTTTATTAAAAGTGCATATATTTATAATTAAAACTATGAATTTTATTTGTGTGTGCACAAGCATGTGTGTGTGTCTACAAAGAATTTAAAGAGACCAAGAAGAAATGTTTATGTAAATTCTTTACATTAGATTACATTATTTTTCTCTGCGCTTTTTTTTTTTTTGTACCGGGGATCGAACTCGGGTCCTTGCTCTTGCACAGCAGGCGGCGAAACCACTGAGCTAAATCCCTAGCCCTCTCTGTGCTTTTGTTTGACAACATTTCTGTAATAAATATGTACAAATTTTTATTTAAGGGAGGAAGGAAGGAAGTGAGGGACAGAGACAAGAAGTGAAGGAGAGAGGGAAAGGGTGGGGATTGAGCTCCGTGGTGCTGCTGCCGGCCTTGCAAGCACAAGGTCTCAAGTTTGATCCCTGGTACCAACCAAAAAAAAGAAAAAAAAGGAAGAGAAAGGGAAAGACTAGACAAGGATGAAGAAAATATTTGTGATTGAACAGGAATGCCTTAGTAAATTTGTCTAGGTCACCACTGACTTCTATGCTTATCAGTTGCTTCTTTCTTTGTGTAGATTTTTGTAAACTACCTGAAATTTTTCATAATGTAATTATGTGTGCAAAACAAGATAAGTAATTGCACAAATCTACCAAAGGAAGAACAGTTGGGCATAAGTGTGTGTGTTTGTGTGTGTAAACAAGTATAAGGGCTGCGTATTTAGATGAGGTTCAATGACGTGTCTTTTTCTTAACATAGTTTAATTTGATATTAACTGTAGTCTACTTTCTTGAATTTTCTTAATAAATGAGTGGCAAAAAGAAAGCTGATGTGGAACCATGGTGAGAGTATGTAGGAAGATGACATGTAATATACTCTTAGCCCAAGACTATCTGAGACTCAGGGAGTGAATAGTTATAACACAGAAAATGGTCTGAAAGTGTTCTCTGGTGCATTCTTGGGAGTAGAGGCCATGCTATTACATATGCTATATGTCTTGCACTTACAAACAGTGCTTGGCCCATAAGAAATGTTCAATGAATATAAAGCTTTGCATTGTTAATAAAATTGCAGTTTCTCTAAACTGATTCTTTCTAATCTACTAGAATCTTACCAGCATTTATCACATAATTTTGATGTATGAAGAATATACACATTACAATTAACTTTAAAGACCCAGACTCACATTTACATAGCTGCAGCCATTTGCAACATAAGGATTTCAGAACTGTCAAGACTTTCACTGTTAAAATTTGACCTGTCTTTGGGCTATGGTGCCTAGATTGTCCATGGGGAAGATTTATTTCTTTGGACAAAATCAGTTTTTTCTGGAAGTGTGACCTATATCTAGATCCCCTGCATCAGAATCACCTGAAGTACTTGTAACTGGGTAGGTACTGGGAACACATCCCAAGTCTATTGTTCGCACTAAAGTTTGTAAAAATTGGACTGTGATACTATTCTCAAATCCAGGTTCTGAGGTTGAATCTTGGCAAAATTTTAAAGGACAAATTCTGTCAGCAGTCACCCATATCCCTACTCTTAGACTTTGCAAAAACCCTCTGTCCTGAGAAGGTTTTTATATGTAGCAGAGAAGTTTTGCACTTGAAAATGAGAAATGGCCGGGAATAGTTAAGTGGAACCTGGAAAAAAATTTAGAATTGTATTGGTTCATCGGCAGAATTAAATAGGAATTTAATTTTCTTTTTTCAGCTGCTTTTTGAAGTCCAACATGCATGGAGAAAAGTACACAAAGTACAGCTTGATGAATTTTCACAAATCTAACATGCAAGCACAAACAGCAATATGACCCAGAATCAGTGTTCCCAGCACCCAGGAAACAGCTGTACCCCTTCCTTTCCTTAACCTCCCCTCGCCACTCTCTTGACATCACAGATTGTTTTTGCATTTTGACATTATATAAATTTAACTAAACGGAATGAAATGTTACATAATGGGCTTATTTCACTTGACCTTATGTTGGATTCATCCATGTTGTCGAAATAATAGCTGTCCAATTATTGAAGAATGGTATCCCTTAGACTAATCATGCTACCGTTTATTTGCCCATGGATGACCATGCTTGGACCTTTTAGTAGTTTCCCATTTCACACTATTACAGATAATGCTAATAACATTGTCTTAGGCAAACATATGTCTTTCAGCAAACATATGTACACAGGGGCAGAATTCCTAGATTGAGGAATGTTCATGGAATCAGCAAAGTGCTTGCATCAGATTTCTCTCTAGCAGTTTGTGATTTGCTCTCCTTCCTTGTGAACACTAGCCATTTTTTATTGCTCTCATTTTGACCATCCTGGTAGATATGTGTTATATAATAGTTTTAATTTGGATTTCACATGGGAAGTTGCTGCTGAATGTTAGATGGTTTTAAATTCTGTTTTCTAGAGTTCAGCTTCAGAAGTCATGATTTTGCAGAACTGGTTTGGGTCTTGAAAAAATATATTTTAAGCTCTTCTAAAGTGATAATGATGCCCATTTAGTCATTTGAATCACTGGCCTGAGATTCTGGATTTCAAGACAGGGAAAGGCATAGGTTTCTCAATGGATTCATTCAGTACCTCCCACTGGGCTGTGAACATAAGCAGCTAGCATAGTATCATAATTAATTTCTCATTGGGCCGGGAATTTAGCTCTGGTTTTGCCTCCTGCTGCGCAACCGCAAGGACCCAAGTTCGATCTCCAGTACCAAAAAAAAATAATAATAATAATTTCTCATAGCTGTGACACAATACCCAACACCCACATTTTAAAGCAGGACTGGTTTATTTTCACACACATATTCAATCCATTTGTGACAACCATTGTATTAGTGTGAGATTTTTAGAAATTCTATTAAGATAGCCAACTGGAATGATCTGTGTCCAAAATGTACATGTACATTTCAATATTTCCAAGGTAATTAAAAATGTGCCATAGAGCCCTGAGTATAATACCAAGTTTCATAACCTGAAACCTGAGGACATAATTTTATAAATTACTATAGGTGCCTAACTTCTAGGATGTGGTGTCAGGCTTTAACCAAGATGAAGTAGGCAAAGGAAGAGGAATGACCACCCCTCTAAACTTTTTACAACATACATGATATTTGTATTTAAAATAAAACTAGTGTGGTTTAGGCGATCACATTGTTGTTTCTTTTTAATTTTTAGTTGAGGTGGGGTTTCACTGTCATTCAGGCTGGTCTTGAACTCACCATGTAATTCAGGCTGGCCTCAAACTCATGGCAACACTTCTGCCTCCACCTCTCGAGTGCTGGAATTACAGGTGTGCGCCACCAAGCTCAGCAAGTGATCACTTTCTAAGTTTAGATATCAGAAAATACTACTGATAAAAGCATTAAAAAAGAAAATACTGCTGAAATTATGAATGGGGAGTGGATAATACTAAATTTTGGGTTTAGAACTCAAGGGAGCAATGTTAGTGATATCAAATTATCTTTATATTTGTTATTATATAGTGGTGCTTTACCTGACAAAAGATTAATGTTAAATCTCATCCAGAGAAAATAATAGAGGATAGAAATTACTTTCAGTTCTTCATTTGTGTGGGTCTTTGATGCATGCTGAATGACATCAGTGGGCTTTATTGGGGATATTTACTTTAGCTTAGGTTTAAGGCATTAAATGTGTATATTTTCTCTATTAAGCCCCACCAGGCTTGTATGAGTATAATAAAACAGCAGAGTTTGGTGCCATCCATCTTTCCTTATGGATTGCTGAAATGATGCTGGGGAGTATATTTATAAGTAGTGCATACTAGTACTGCCAAATATTGACTTTGCCTCCTAACTCCATCACATAAAACTTCTGACAACTACCTAAGTAAAGTTCAGTTGAAGATAAAATATTGCAAAATAAATGCCAAAAATGGAAACCATTTTTCAAAACACTAAATTAGGAAGTTAAGGAATCAGGGCAATTAATCAATATTTCAAAATGATGAATATATTTTACAAAACACGAGTTAAAAGGAAAAGCTCAAAAGGGAGGTTTTTCTGTACGCTTAAAACACAAGGTTTTTTTAGGTTTCTGTGGCAGATTTCAGATGAGGCTTTAGAAAAACAGTTTACCTGAAATTTTGGCTACAATTATAGTCTTTATCTGAATAATCTAAAAAAATATAAATCAAGTAGTACTTGATTAGTACTCTTACCATTTATTGAAATCCTGTGTTACAGGTGCTTTACCTACATTTATTCAATTCTTTTTCCAAACCTAAATAATAATTATCATTGAACAATAATTATTTATTATTATTAATATAATAATTAATTATTATCCTGATTTCATAAATAGTTACATTTTTAAATCTAGTCATTCCATAAGTTTATTTTTGATCCTAAATATTTCCATAAAAACAAGAGAGTAAAATCTCCCAAGCTTATGAACTTCCATTGTTGCAGAGGGGGTAGAGTAGGGAGAAGACTATAAAAAATAACAAATAGTAACAAAGAAAATGTGTTATCATGAAAAAGGAGGTGGGAGAGGAAATTCATGGTTGCCTGGCAGAAGATAGGTGGCAAAAGAGAAGATCAGGAGAGGGAAAGGACTGTTGTTTGAATGCAGAGATCTATGTGCAGGTAAACTTGGCATATATAAAATGCATCATGGAAACACAGTAAACAAGGCAGTGTGCCAAGAGGTTAATAATTAAGTTAATTATATAGACAAATATAAAGTATTGAGAACCTAGATAAGAGATTAGTAGTGACTTTAAAGATCACCTAAGGCCGGGATTTAGTTCAGTGGTTCTGCCGCCTGCCTGGAAAGCACAAGATCCCGAGTTTGATCCCTGATACCCAAAGGTCACCTATATGTTGATAACTCCAGTATTCTATCTCAAGCACAGTCTGACCCTTAGACTTACACATCCAAGTTCATTTTTAATGGTTTGATTTGTATACTGCCTAAAATTATCAACTTTTTCTGTGCTCATTTATCCATCAATATCTTAGCATTTTAGTTTAAATGAATCATTTCTCCTTGATTTCAATCATGTCCCAATAGCGAAGAGTGAATTTCTGGACTTGTCAAAAGACGAGGACCTCCAGGAGTGGTGGCGCATGCCTGTTATCCTAGAACTTGGGAGGCTGAAGCAGGAGGTTTGCCATGAGTTTGAGGCCAGCCTAAAGTACAGAGTGAGACCCTGTCTCAAAAAAACAAAAATAAAATAAAACCATGATAACCAACCTTGTAATTTAATAACTCTAAAAATTGCTATGAGTAACAGTTCGGGAAAATTTTAGGGAATACAATGGTTTTCTCGTTAAAGGAACTAAACATTCAATGTATTACAAAGCCAGTGCTGAGGCTAGAGGGGTGAAAACATTCCAAATTTCAGTCTTCAAGGAGCTTATGTTCTCGTTCAGAGAACAGTAGAAGGAATGCAATGAAGAAAAAATGCATATATGAATATCAGACATAATACCAGGCACTGGTAAGTGCTAGATAGGAAGCAAAGAAAGAAAAATCAAGCATATTATCATCCCAGTACAGAGAAAGGACATTGGAAGTTAACTGGCATCAGGAAAGACATCATGAAGCAGGAAGATTGAATCAAAGAAGGAAATAGAAAAGCATTAACTGTGGATATGATAACTCTTTTGATCAGATTATATTTTTACAAGACAAAGATGAAACAAACTGAATTTATCATGATCCACTACACATCACTAGCTTTCATGCTTTAGGCTTTAACAAACTATTATTGCCCAGATCCACAATGTGGAGTTTTGTTCTACAGACTAAGGCATAGCCTTCATTTATCTCCTTAATTGCCAGAAGTAAAATAAGTAAGATTACCACTAATTTAGATATTAAGGCCATCAGTGTCATATGATTCTTCCTTTTGCAATAGCCACCCATGTATTTTTTATTGATGATTAGTCAACTTCTGTTATTTAGCAGTTTATAATTACCAAATAGCTTGTAGTAATCATTTTGTTATTCCTAACAGCAGTCCATGAAGTTATTGAGAATCTGTGCCTTAGATGCTGTCTAGAAAATATTAAATTTCTCATATATATATTTACTCTTTTTCAAAGAATTTATGTAACTGTATCTCACTTCCTTTTGGTCTTATACTAAACATTTCAAAATTTGAATGTTCGTATCTTACCACTACGTTAATACTGGTTTTATCTTTATTTCTTTGAGAATTTTTTTTAAATATTGGAAACACAGGTATTCATTTTGGAGAAATTCAAAATTTAGATACCAGTATAATTATACATGCTTGTTTTATGGCACAAGATTTTGGAAAAATAAAAATCAAATCATACTGTTTAATTTTTGTTTTCACTCTTATAACATTTCATGGCATATATATTATGATTTAACTGTAATTTAAAAAAAAAATAACTAGGCCATTAAGTAAAATCAGTTGATGTACTTCAAGTTCAGGTGTAATGATTCTAATAATCAGACTCAGAATAACTTTGAAATTAAGGTTATTTGAAACTTACTTTGTGTTACATCGGAGTCATGTTTGAGTGAGTTCTTGTGATTTGGAAACAGCTTCTATGCGTCACCCTTTTACTAGGTCTGCCTGACTCATCTGTGTCCCTTCCAGGCCTCAATGTTCCTTGGGCACAGGGGGAGAAAATAGATTAGTTAATCCAAAAGACTGCCATAAAAGATGACCATTCCTACTCAATTAGTGTTCTTTATATGCTTTCAACAGCAAAGTTTTCCAGAAATACATGAAGACCTTTTCCTTAATATTATGTTACATATGCAGAATATATCTTAGTGATACAAACTCACGATGAGCTTGTCACTTGCAGAAATAAGCAGATAACACACAGATACTCTGAGATTATCAACCTGCCAAAGCCAGTGCTCTACGCTTAAAAACCAACACACACTTCTAGATGGCTGATGTCAGAGAAAAGATTTCAGAGCAGAGCCTACCAGTTCATGGGATTATTAAGTCTTTATTGTATCCCCAGACCCTTAAAGCTCTCTTTGTAATCAGCCACTTCTATCATTTAGCGGCCTTGTTTTGTGTTTTGGCAGCAGACCTCAAGTGAATCGGCCTATCTGCGGAAGAGAAGAAAGGAAGCCACCCAAAGGCCCTTTTTCGCCTTTGCAAACTGATGGTTTCCAAGCAGTTTTCTGGTGTTTGGAAACACTGTGTAGTAACTGGGGGAAGAGGCAGCTGTGCTTTGGCCCACATGAGGTAATTTGCAGACACATTTTAATTGCCTTTTAGGGAGCATGAAGGAGTTCCAAATAGTCTAATGAGTTCCAGCAAACACCTGTGAAATGCTTTTAGACGGCCATGTAATACTGAAATTAAGAATGTAATGCAGCAATTGGAGGCATGGTGTTTTTTTTCCCCTCTACTGAAAAGGATAGAAAGATGTTTAAAGACCCCTTGTCTGTAGTAGGTTTTCCTCTCGCCAAAAGAGACTTTGCCTTTTAACTCTGGGACTCATATAATGCATTCAGTAATATTTGATAGAAACTTCATGTCAAACTTTATGTTAAAAAATGGAGATTTTTGCTCAGATAGTAAATTCAAATGAGAAGGACATCATACATTGATAAGACTAAAACTGTACCCATGTAAGTTAATAAGCAGTATTAAATGGGGAGATTTGAAACTGAAAAAAATCCTAATAATATGATGGAAAGTGGAGATTGGGAAAGATGTATTTTCTCTCCCTTCCTTCTGTCTCTTTTGTCATTCTTTCTGTCCTTGCTGATTTCCCGACTGCTCACCTGCCTTCTTCCCTCGCTCCCTCCTTTCCCTTCCTTTCTTCTTTCCTTCCATCCTTCCAGTGGCCCCTTGTCAATTTAAATGAAAATATTGTAGAGATGAATGACATCTTATTCTTCCTGTTTGCACTTGGGAATAAATGATCTGCAGTGGAAGGACAATTAGTATAATTTGGAGCCTCAAAAGATAAAATTTCAAATATTATGTTCTTACTCCACCTTCAGAACCTTATTGTTATTTTGTATGTGTGTTTGTGGGTTTACTGCTATCTAACTGCATTACTCTGCCTTTTGGGAAATCACATCTATCCTTGAAATCTGTGTGCATTCTTCCAAAAGACATTATTATACTTTTGATATATTTGATAGGTAATATTAAAGTACAGTAACCAAAAAAATTAAATGCCTAAAATGGAATCATATAGCAATTCTTCTTCTTTGGGGATAGTTTTTATTATTATAATTGTAGGATATATCAATAATAATGCATGAAACTATAATCCATTTATTGGATATATCCATGGTAATATATGAAGCTATAACTCATTGCAACTGTATAATGTGCTACTGTGACAGTAGTTGTATATTCCTCTGTGCTAGATATTTTCACTATTATAGATAATGCTTGTATCATCTGTCCCTATAAAAAGTGTTTCTTTAACTTATTTAGGGTGGATTTTCTAGGCAGTAAATTATATGCACCTTCAACTTGAGTAGATTTTGCTATATTTCTCTCCAAAGTGATTGTATACCAATTTTCTTTACTACAAGTAGTGGATAAATCTTCTTATCAGTCTTGATCCTATTGACATTAATATTGCCAATTCTTAGAATCATCAATTATTTTCAGCTTTGTCTTTATAAGGATAGGAACTCTTAATTTGATTTATTTGGTATATCTGAGAACTAGTAAGTTTCTGAACTACTAACTTTTCATATATGTGTTCATACTTTATGTAGATTTCTGTAAATTATCTTTGTTAATATTCTTTTAACATTTTATAGTTTCTTTAATCTTTCAATGGATTTTTAGGAGTCTTTATTTGGATCACAAAAAGTTTTAGTTATAGGCATTAGAAATACAGTCTCTATAATTCATTTTTAAATTTTGCTTATGGTTAATTTTGATACACAGAAGACTTAAAATTTACTTATGGTTTGTCTCTTTATGACTTATTTTAGGAAGAATTTTATACTCTGGAAAAGTAATAGTGAACTTTCACCATTTCTTGTAAAAGCAATGAAGGGGGGTTTTTTTTTTGTATTTTAAAATTTTAATCCATTTAGAGTTTTGAAGTGACTGTGTTTGTTGTGACACAAGTCTCTATGTCTTTCCTTTATGGTTATACAATCCTATTTATCTAGGGGCACCTCTGCTATAAATTAAGTTTCCATAGATGCATCCTTCTAGAGAAGAACTATCTAGTACAAGAGTTCAATGGTCAAAGTAGCTATTTGTGCTCAAATTTAATTAGAATTATGTAAAATAAAACATTCAGTATCTTAGTCCCACTAGCAACATCACAGGGACCCAATGGCCATGTCAGTAAGTCACTGCTCTATGGGATAACACAGATGGAGAACATTTCCCTCATCACAGAGTGACCTGGGGTGCTCAGTCTTACTAAAGAAATAAGTGGTCACCATTAATTCCACTCTGCATCTACTCCTGACTCTGCCCCTGCTCTCATTCCACAGTACCTTAATTAGCGTGGTGTTTCTATTACTTCAGTATTTAATAGGGAACATCCTTATTCCTTATTTTCAGAGGTATTTTCTTTATTATTGACGTTTTGCTCCTCTAAATAATATACTGTATTACATTTAGAGAATTTGGTTTGAATTTCAATGACTTTACACACAAATTTAGGAATAATTTATGTATTATGCTGGATTTATAATCTTGGGACAGTGTATTCCTTTTCATTAAGATTTTTTTTCAAACATTTTATAATTTTCTCCAGAAATGTGTAAATTTAGGTAGCTTTAATGACGAGGGCCTTAAAGTTTTTGTTACCACTGCAATTTGTATTTTTCTTTTATTTTGACTATTTGTGGCTGATGTATAATAAAATGGTTGATTTTTACATTTTGATCTTACTCACCAACCTCATTGAACTCTTACTAGATTTATCTCTTTCTGTCTGTTAATTTTTTAAGTTTTCAATGTAAACAATCTTAGTATTTGCAAAGGTCAATTTTGCATCTCCTGTTGTAATTTTTGTAAAATCCTCATTTATTTATTTATTTATTTATTTATTTATTTTTACTTTAGTAAGACTCCTAGTACCATGTATACTGGATTATATTGGAAATGAGATTTGAAGTTGTGATGTAGAATTTTTTAGTAAAGAACTTTTTATTAGATTCAAAAATTTTCCTCCTCACACTTTTCCTCAGTTTTTAAATTATAAATTGCTATTAAATTCTTCCAAAATAATTTTAATATTTATATTTTTATTATGTCAGTTCTTTACGCTAATCTAAATAGTACATGTTTTGTTACTGAATTATTTTAGGCATACCTGAAAAATATAAAATTTGATCACAAATATACTGATGGATTGGTTTTTCTAACATTTTGAGATTCTATTCTATACCTAAAAAGCATACTTGGTCTATATTCATCCTTTATCAATCCACCCTTCTGTATCTTGTCTTGAAGTTATGCCTAACTGAGTGCATTTACTTGATTTGTGACAGACCTTGAGAATACTGTGTCTTTGTCATTCCCTAGGAGGACTTGTGTTCCAATCGTTAAGTGGTCCTGGGTGGTGTTAGAAAATGTTTCCTAAGCTATGATGGATTTTTCTGGGTATGTTTTACATTTGCTAGGTAAACATCCTTCATAGTTAACAGTCTTCTGATGCATTCTATTTCTTTATCCACTTTTGTAAGCTAAATTATTGAAGGAATTTTTTTCCTCTAATACTCTGCTTTTATTTTCTGCTATATTATTTATTTTCCTAGTAAATATCCTAATAATACTTATTTACCTTTTGCTTATTCATTTTACTGGCTTTGTCAGACGTGTGTTTGTTTTATTAGTCTTTATAAAGAATCAGCTTTTACGTTACCTTTATTTTATCTTTTACTAATTTCTTTATAATTGTTTTATTCAGTTCTGGATATAGTCTTTGTCTGTTTTCTAATTTCTCCACATGGGAAAATGCTGATGTTTTACAGCCTTCCTTTTGTTGTAAACATTAAACTTCTGGTTTTTTAATGATTTCTGTTTGGCTTCATCCCATAATCATTATACTATTGTTCACTTCTAAGTATTTTATAATTCTATTTTGATTGCTCACACCACCCATAATACATTTAGTATAATATGTTGAATTTTCAAAATGTTTTTGAAGAATTACTTTTCCCTAACTTTGATTTTATCTCACTATAGAATGTTATTAATGTGATTATAATTGTTAATGTGCTATTATTAATTATAATGATTAATTTTATTAATATGATTATAAAGGAGATGAAATGTATTTCATGGATGAGAATGTATATATTTTTTCTAAATATAAATTGCAGGTATGTTTGAGTTGAGTGTCTCTTGTATAATATTTGATGATCCTACTATTATATGTTTATCAGATTTAGCTGGGTTAATAGACTGCTGAAATCTTTCCTGTCCTTATTAGATACTTTGTTTCCTTTCTTGTTCTGTTTGATAAATGAATTAAAATAAGTGGGTTAAAATCTCTTAGTATGACTGTAGATTTGTCAAATTTTATGTACTTTGTTTATATTTTGAGCCTGTGTTATTAGATTTACACAATTTTACCATCTAGTAAATTTACTCTTTATCATTATATAGTAACACAGTCTATTTCTAATTTATTTCTATGTATTTCTAATAATGTTTTCAGCCTTTTAGTTTATTGGTTTGCTGTTAAAATAGTTATAAGATTTCATTTGCCTGGTATTTATATGTTAAATAATTACTTTTTGGTCTATAGGCAATCTTTCTGTATTCCTATTTAGCTCATATGCACTGCATACTATATACCGTTCATTTGTTGTATCTTTTCAGTTCATCGTGATGATCTCTGCATTTTAGCTGTTAATTTAATTTCCATTTATACTTATTGCAATCGCTTATGATTAGATGATTTATTTTTGCCATCACATTTTATGTTTTTCTCCCACATTAATGCTCTTTTCTTACTTATCGTTGAGTTAATCAATTCACTCATTTATCCATTCCAAATGATTTCAAGGCTAAATACATGCCAAATATACTTCATTTTGGGAAAATAATAGTGAACAAAGCACAATTTCTGCCTTTAGAGTCCTTACTGTATAGACATAATAATGAACAGTAAACATGTAAAGAATGACCAGGTATTGTTTTCAAAGGTGGTCAGAGCTAAGGAAAAAAAAAATAAAACAGGAAATTATCAGTAAATAAAATGATGGATGGCCACCTAATTCAAGATCTTAAAAGCAAAGAGGCTTTGGTTCTTTTCAGTGAAAATAACAAAATTCAGGCTAGAGCATAGACATGGACTTGGCAATTCATTCTGTTCTAATATAAGTCAGAAACTTTATATTTTCATTCACATTTCCATAATTTCCTCGCTTTAACAACATGATAATACCCATCCATTCAGTCCTGTTGTCTTCAGCATTTTGTAAGGAGTGTGAATGACTCCTCTCTGCCAGTGTTCTTTAAGAAAGATTATTAATCACTATCTTTCTTTTATCCAGCTTCTGTAATTCAGCTTTTATAATTTCAAATGCTGCATACGAGATTTCACAAAATATGCCTCCAAATGTTCCTCCATAGGAAAACCCTGTGTACTAATGAGATTACACCAATAATTATGATAAATCATATGAAATGTTTGTATTTAGATATTTTGATTTTAAACATGGAAATTTCACGTAGGTCATTATTTAAGATTTAAATATACTTGTAGTATTTAGATTATTGCATTATGATTATATATTGGTATTGGTAGAAAAATTTTGCTCGATTTTTTAAAAAATTCTGTCTATTTTAATTTGTGTGTCCTGCCTTATTTGTGCAATGTAACTTCCCCCCATCAAGCATCCAGAAGTATTGTTTGTTGGTAAGTTAGAAAAAGTAAATATGAACATAAAATGTACCGCAAATACTATCGTCTTAACAGACACAAATATAAGTTTGACATTTCATATTTTGTCATTTGATCTTGCCAGATTGATTTACGACAGACAATAAAGTTGTCAAAGGCTTTTTGTTGTCGGCAATGTTTTACTTTTCAAATTATGAGAAAGCAAGTTTTGCTGTACAGAGAAACGACAGCAGTTCTTTGACTGATATGAATGGAATGACAGTTCATCCTGTGAATAAAGCCTGGTGCTATGAAACTAGGATGTCACTCTTTCCTTAGCAGTGAAAAATCCCATTAAAAACCACCTCCATCACACATTTCTGTATAATGTATAGTCATTTTGGCTACCAGAGACAAATCTCTTTAGAAAATGGGAAAATAAGGAAAGGATTAGTTCATCATAGTTTCTGTAAAATAAAATCTATTTGCCCTTCCAAGGGACAATTTGAAACTTTCAGGTTCTCTGATCTCTTTAATATAGTAACAGTGTTTAACTTTATTTTAGGTGAACACAAACTAAGTTATTTCAATTTTGTCTCTTGAAATTAAATTGATTTTTAGCAAGGTAGACATTTTATCTTTGCCACATTTATAATAAATGAATGAACGAACGAGGAAGCTTCTGTGAATCACTTTTGCTAGTCATCTTTCACCAGAAACAGAATATCCTAATATGAGAAATGAAGATCTCATTGTAGGCATCTATTAGAGAAATCAGGACACATTTATCACTCACATAATGACTAGATTGGTACTGATTTACTTGAAGCCACCCAATTATATAGCACAGGTATTATAAATACTGAGAAATGAGTATAACATTTTGAATACAATGAACAAGGTCTTTTGATTCCTAAAGACCAGGAAAATGATGCTCAAAAGCAATTATTGTGGGAAATCTGGACAAAATTAGATTGTCTTTGTGATGAAGGTTAACAATATGCTAAAATTCCTCCTGTAATTTATTGTAATAAAATTACTTGCCTTTCAGACTGGAATTGCATTAGAAAATTCTTCCACCACTACCCACAAAAAAGAAGTGAAAATTAGGCATATGACATTAAAAGGCTATTTTTGTTTTGTACAAAACTACTAAAGTAAGGGTGAGATTGGTAATGAAGAAAAGAAATTTAGTTATTTCACTCACTCCAGAGTAAATTGCATCTTGACAGCCTTGAAATTTTTCTCTGAAATTAACCAGCATTAAGCATTCTAATTCTTATATCCTGGCCAATTCTTTCTCAGTTATTACATTGTGCCCATGTACATTTCTCCTTAGAATTTTCAAGAAGTATATTTCCTCATTTCTCATTTAAATAAGAGTTTTCTTCTCTGTTATTTCATTAAGAATAGGTGATGTTCTTAATAAAGCTTGATATACCCTGTGATTTTTACCATAATAGCTTTGCAAACAACATGAGACAGAAGCTGCATTATAACAGTTGTTATATGCTAGCACCATGGGAGTATTAAAAATTCCTTCCATCTTCTAATAGCGCATAAAATTTACTACTGACATAAGTTTTGAATTATTAGCATCAACCTATAAATAGTACCTTCATAATTTCCTTTAATTTTACAGTATTGTACTATTCTACCATTTACTTTCCTATTTTGCTCATATATTTTAAGTACACAATAACTTACTGTATTAAGAAGTTAATATTAGCTTATAGTTAATCACATACATACCCTTTTAGCATTCTTTATTTCTCCAGGGATTCCCACATTTCCACCTTGCATCACATTCCTCTGCCAGTACAAATAATTTTTTTTATTTTTTTGTTTGTAAATAGTATTGTTTATGACAAAGGCTCACTTTTATTTGTGTGAAAGTGTATATATCTTACCATAGTTATTGAAAAATACTTTTTGTTTGGCATGGAGAAATAACTTGATACTTTCCTTTATTACTTATTATCTGTCATTCCATTGCCCTCTAGCTAACATAGTTTCGCCTGAAAAGTCACCTCTACTATTTATTTTTTATTTTAAAGTGGGAGTTCTTCAATCCCCAACCATGGTTAGTTTAAGTGTGTGTGTGTGTGTTAGTTTTTGAACTTTTCTTTATTAAATATTTTTAAATTATGGCTTTATGCATTTCTTCAATTTTTGACAAAACTTTCCCAATGTCTATGTTAGTAAGCTACATTATGTGCAAAATTTTATTAGGGGAAATTTCTGTGACAGAAAATTGTAATTATCCAAAAGTGGGAATAACTGTCAGCATATAATTCAGGTCTGACACTGAGTAAAGAAGAGCAAAAAGGAAGGAAGTTTGGGCAGAAGCATCTTAGTCCGCAATGAACCAGTAAGGAATGTACACCAAGGTTATTTGGTCCTCTGTGAATCATAATTACCTAAATACAACTTTTCTCCTCTAGAAATGCCTACCTTAGTATTCATACTGGACAATGTGATCAAGGGCACCCCATAGGTACTGTGGCCTTGGTAATATATTTCACAGGAATTGTAATACAGTTATACTCCCTGATTTTTAAGAGTTGTAAGTCGGGTTCTTTTGCCCACAGTGATGTCTCTTCAAATACTAATGTTTCACTCTCTGTTTGGCATGCTCTAATAAGGCTCTTGTTAATATCTTATTCTTGGTACTCAGGATCTTGAAGAGTTCCTCCACTTTGAGCACATATATTTCATAGTGACTTTCTTCTAATGACTAGAATACACAAATAATAATGCAAGTAATTTCAAAGATTATATTGGAAATAGATAATGGCTTTGGTAAAGGGCACTCACATTTATCTTCTCTTGTACATACACACTCTTGCATACTCTCTTCTACTGCCTCTCCCTCTCCCTCTTCTCTTCATGTGTTCTTTAAAGAAGGCAGCTATTGTGGTATAAGTTGCTTTATGGAAAGGCCTCAGTCACAGGAAACTGAACAATACCTCCAGCCAATACCTAGAAAAACACAATCTTTTAGTCCAAAAGGATATGAGGGATGAAATCCTACCAATAATCATGCAAATGAATTTGGAAATAAATCCCTCTCCACTCAAGTTTTCAGATAAGACTGTAGATGTAGTTATCAGTATGACTGCAAATAAATTAGGGTCCTTAAAATAAAAACAGTCAGCTAATCTCTGCTCATATTTCAGACCCATAAAAACTGAGAGATAATATATATTAAGCTATAAAGTGTTATCATAATTTGTTGCAGAGCCATAGCTAGCCAATATTCTCTCTTCTTTTTCTAGGATTCCATTTATAAATGAAGTATGCCTTTCAAACAGGTCTTATGTGTTTCTTTTTCTTTAATCACCTACAATTTTTCTCCTTTGTTTCAATATAAATAGATTCTATGGATCATATTTCAGTTACCTTTCTTCTGCTATCTGTAACCTAATGCTGGGTATTTCATATTAGAGTTGTACTTTCCAACTGAAACTTTCATGTTGACTCTACTTACCAAGTAAAACTATCTATCATTTTATCTAATTTTTAGACGTATGAATCTTAGTAATTTTGGATTGAGTATCTTATAACTCCAACTTCTGAATCACTTGTTGCATTTCTTTTGTCTTACCCCTGTCTTAGTTACTTTTCTCATTGCTGAGGAAGGTTTATCATAGCCCATAGTTTGTAGAGGTTTCTGTCCATAGTTGGCTGGCTCCAAGGCAGGTTGGCATGGCAGAGGGGTATGGCAGAGGGGTATGCCATGGCAAAGTGGGGAAGGCAGAAGGAAGCAAGTGAAATGAAGCAACAGCAGCAGCCTACCTCTCCCTTTTATCCTTTCCAAACTACCCACAGTTTGGGTGGTGCCACCCAGGGTGAGTCTTCCCATTATCCACACCCAGAACTGTGCAAAACCAATCAGTGGACTAATTTAGCAATTACACACCCTTAATCCCAGCATCACACACTCTAATCCAGCCACCTGTGAAACTCCTCACCTATGACTGCATGAGGCTTCAGGGGACATCTAAACACAAGCCATAACACTCCAACCTCTACTTGATCACTTGTTTCTATGGTACACTTGTTAATGTTTTCAAAGTGTCATTATATACTTGTTTAAATATAGCATAAAAATAGCTCCTTTGTCATTGGCAATACCCACTATTTGGCAAAAGCATATCTTCTTGTCAGGTATCTCTAAAATAATAGTATGTCTTGATCAGCCTAGGTATAGTAATCACTGACTGCCTAAGTCAATTGAATCAAAGTCATAATTCTAATGCACAAGAGGTAGAATGTAACAGATGTTTCTATTAAACTAATGGGCAACATTTAAGTTATTATTTATAGTGTAATAATCAAGTATGTGGTGTATTAAAGTTTATACTTTTTAAAAAACAAATTGCCAGTATAGTAGAAAGAATGCAGTACACCAAAGTATTTGTATCCTGGTCATACCTCTAACACTATTTGTTTTGTGTACTTAAATATAATATATAACTTTTTTTGGTGTTTTTGTCATCTGTAATATTACACGAAATTTTGCATATCTTCCATAAATATTAGTGAAAGAAAGTGACTTTATAAGAGAAAAGAAGGTAAAACAATGCATAAATACTCAAATCAAACTAAGAAGATAATGAAGCAGCATGGTTATAAGTAGGGAATTGAGTAGTTATGTAAATAAGTTTTAGCGTGTTTTGTTCATATAGTACACTGTTCTTGTCAAATTATCAGATTAATGAATGCTTTAGTTTTCAAATCTGTACAATCAATATATTAGTATCTCTGTACTAGAATTTTTCAAATGAGGTGATTCATGTAAAGGAAGTAGAAAAATGCCTAAAATTTCAAAGAACTGAATAATTTTAATTATTTCCATTATTATTGTTGTCATTGTTATGCGCTAAAATATTTCTTAGGACTGAGAAATTCTTGAATGTAGTTACTTTTTTAAAAAAAATTTTTCTAAATGAACCATTGTGGAAAGTGAGTATTTTTGCACTTTTTCATTTATTTTATTATTCCAAGGTAGGAAAAAAAACACCTGGACCTGACTATGAGGAAAAGGTAATATGAGTTCTGATACACACTGTGACTATAACATAATCAAGCTCATGTCTACATGTTAATTATTCAACCCTAAGACATATCCCCTATAATGGTTACCAGTAGTAGACAGAAGCTTATTCCCAAGAAAGACTGATCTTTGTAAACTATTACAAATAAATGCTCAGTTGTCCATCATAAACTCCATTTTTATAGTGAGATGTCCACAATAGCACAGTACCCACCACTGATTACTTAATTACACAATGATTCCATCAGTAAATCAGTGCAACATCTGTGACCCTATATGTCACTGCCATAGCCCCCTCCTTCTATTCCCCTGGACCTTCACTGAGGCGGTTCTACTGACATAATATATTCATTATCCATTAGATCTGGCACACGCTGTGTGGTGCTCAATTACGATACAATCGAGCGGAGGGTCTGGTGTGGGCCAATGTAATGACTTTCTGATTATCTGTCTTTAAATGATGAATGAAATGAAAATGTACTGCTCAAACCAAATATAAGATTGTTAGGATGCCAAATGAAAATTGTACATAGCCTCCTTTATGGCAGAATGGCAAGTGCCTGCTTTGATGCAGTAAAGCTCTCTATAGGTAGTTTTCCAATCGTTTTTACCTTTCATTTACAAGATTACTATGAATCCACTGAACCTAAATTTTAAGTTGATATTTTGGGGTCATTGAAATACCCTTTGAGTGAAAGTTTAATTCACAGGAACTTTCAAATACTTTTTTCTTTCTGTTCCACTTTCAAAAACTGACCTCTCAATAATAGATTTATTGCTTCTAGTTTGTCACCTGGATCAGATTATTTTTTTGAGCTGTTTTTGTTTCATGGAGAGCTGTAAAATAATTAAGCAGATTGATACATAGACAGGAATTTTAAAAAACATGCCAGGATTATAAGTAATTGGGAGACTCAAAAACATTTTGTTGTTCAAATAATTATGAAGCAGGTGTTTGATAGTACAGTCATTTCTGTTTCTGTTTACATCTTTAGTTATTATTCTGTTAATTATAATTGAAAATCCAATAAAGCTTCATATTGGAGCACTCACAAATCTGACTTAAATTACAGCTTCTCAGTTTATTCCCTTAAATAGAGCACATTGGACTTTTGATTATAAAATAATTTTAAAAATCCAATCCCCTTCCCAACTCTTTAAACCATGTATAATAATTGAGCCTTTTGAAAGACACAGACAAGAAAGAAATATAGAGGTATTAATTTTCCATGTCCCAACAAGGCTTACACATCTTGGTTGTATATTTGGGACAATCCCATAGTGACCCCATCCTTATACAGCTGTATAAGCTCCAGGCAAATCCCTGCCACACTCTGCTTCATTAAGATAAGGAAGTTAGGGGAAATATGAGTTCTTCTAAATTAAAATTTCTATAATGAATTTCTAATTTATTTTCTTGCTTAAATTTTTATATTTGGGGGCTGATCTGATATTTGGTCTTGAGATAAGAATACATAGTTTATTTGGGTCTTATTTAACTGAAGCAAAGAGAGTGTTTGCTAACTCCAGGTATAAAGGAATGATGATAGCCCAATAATCATTGTGAATAATTTGAGGGTTGATGTCTTCTATATTGGTTTTTATTTGCAACAGATTTAAATCTACTCCAGAGTGAAGAAATGTGCTTGGGTTTGTGACATGTTCACATTCATAGGATTATAAATGCCTTCCTATTTTTATTGTAAAGAGAGACTGCCCTAAATATTGGTAAAGGCAATGAGATCTTTTAGGTAAAGTAAAAAATAAGGAAAATTTGTCTCCAAGGGCACCATTTAAATAAGCTTACTAATTAATGAAACACTTCTCAACGCTCTTGATTTGCAAACTCTAACAAGAATATGATGATCTTATAGTTTATACAAGTAGGAATAGGAAAGGTAGATAAGTAATTTTTCATTTTGTATCCAACAGATTGGAAAATATTTAAATGGAAATATATTAGAATTTCTAGATAAATGTCAATTAATTTGAAAGTCATTCTCTTGTTTTTATTTCATATTTGTTTATTTATTTAAACAATAATTCAAAGGGCATATTGATTTGTGCTTATATAACTTATGTAGTAACACAAGTGCAAACTTTTTTGCTTCATAAAGCCAGATTTTTTCCATATATGCTTTTAAAAGAGTATAGATTTAAAGATAGGATCCATTTCACTGTCTTCACTCAATTTATTATTGGCTAGGAAATAAGTATAAAACATACTAACATCAAAGTCTTGAATACTTATTTCTTTAATCAAAAGATTCCAATTACATCAGTAGGTAAGTTAATATCAATACAATATCCATAGATAGTTATGTCAATTTTAGCTGTATCTAGAATAGAATAAACCCCTCATTATTGCAAAAAGTTATATGCAAATATCAAACAGTGTCAGTTTAGCCTTCGTGCCTTAAAGTAGAAAATATAGGCTCCTGATCAAAGAAAAAGTTCTCATACCAATATCTTTTGTCAGAGCCTTAGCATTTAGGAGAATTATTAGAACTCCTCCCTACCCATTGAGGGATGCCACCAAAGAGTTCTGTTAGAGAACCTAAGTGTTTCATAATGGGAATAGAGCGTGCCCACTTTTTGCTCCAAAGGAGGGGCTACTACCTCTTTCTTCCAAGTCTCTATGGAATCCTCCCTTTTGCCCCAGCAGAGAATATTTTTTGTATATATCAAGAAAGACATATATATAAACATATATATATATATCTTCCACAGCAAAAGCAAGCTCCAAAAAGTGAATAATTATGAGATCAATTAATAATTGTCTCCCAACTTCTATATTTTGTGTACTATAAAATACTATTATTGCTTTATGTTATTTTAGAAGCATTTTATGATTATAATTTAATTCTAATTGATATATAATAATAGTATGTATTCATAGGCTACAATGTAACTTTTTGATATGGATATCATTGTATACTGATCTAATAAGCATACTTAGTATTTCAATTTTCTCATTGTTTCTTTACATGTGGAGCTTTCATCTGCTCTCCTCTTATTCTTCATAAAATATATAATAGGTACGTTGTAGAACACGAGAACTTACTCCTATCCAGTATATTCTGGTACACATAATCCAGACTCATTCTTGGCTGCCTCCCTCTCTTCACTGTTCACTAGCAATTACTATTTAACTCTCTTTTTAGATCATTTGTTGAGCTTCCATGTATGAGAGAAAATGTGAAGTATTTGTGCCTCTCTTAAATCTCCAGTTCTATCTATTTTTCTTCAAAAGACAGGATTTCATTCTTTTTGCGGCTTAATAATCTTCAATTGTGTATATATACCACATAATCTTTATTAATCCATCACTGGGGACTTACATTGAGTCCATACCTTGGCTGTTGCCAACAGTGCTGCAAAAAAAAAACCGTGGAGAGTAGTTATATATTTGATGGGCTGATTTCACTGATTTCATTCCTCTGGATAATCTTTCAGAAGCGGGATAGCTGGATTTGATGGTAAATGAATTTTTAGTTTGCTTTTGAGTAACCTCCATCTTGTACTCTATAATGGCTATACTAATCAATATTCTGCACTAGTAGAAGATTATGTTTTTCTCTGCATCCTTGCCTGCATTTGTTCTTTTAAAAAACTTTTCATAGTACCCTTTCTGACTGGGAGGAGATGATATTTCACTAGATTTTGATTTGTTTTTCTTGAAGCAACTGTCCAGTGTGAGACAAGACAGAAGGAAGCTGTATAGAAATGAGCACAAAAATATCTTTATGTGGACCTAATGGTTTTTTTGGACAAGTACTAAACCTACTCAAGGGCAGATGCCACCCTAGGAGCTCTAAGCTAAATAAACACTCCAGAAAATGCACCATGTTCAAAGACCTTGGTGTTCTGACCAATAAAATTGGAGAGATTTGCTGCCCATCCTGATTTTTCAGTTGTTACCCACAAATGGATCTGCCTAGTTGTAATACAACTCTAGGTCCAAAATAAAGATTATTCTAAGCCCTCCTTAGCAAAACTTAAAATCCTGCCTCAAAAGAATCAAGTGAAATTGTCAGTAAATTAGGTAGCTAACTAGATAAATCTCAAAGCTATTTAAAAGTATATCAGCAGTTCAGATTCTTAACCATACAGCATTCAGTTGTGTTCCACTTAGTAAATAATCACTAGGCATACAAAAGGCAAGACAGTGTGATCCATATAGAGAAGACTAGGAGGAACAGAGGAGAAAGTTGAGAAGGATGAGTACTCAATAAAAACAACTAGATGATAACAGAGATGTATAAATTGTCAGAAAAGAAATTTAAGATAGATTTATCAACAGGTGAAAAATGTAATGAAAGGAATGATAGATATAATGCAGCATACCAAATGAACGGATGTAGAATATCACTATTTAAAAAGAATTTAAAATATAGGCATACAAACACAATATTTTCAATGAAAATTGTGCTGTGTAGGCTTTTCAGGGGTTTGGAAACTATAGCAGAAAGCATTAGTAACTCAAAGATAGGGCAGAAGAAACTTTCCAGTAGGAAGTACAGGAAGAGAAAGGCCAGAAAAACAAAAGGCTAAGACAAAGGAAAAGATGGACAACACAAAAATGAATCTAGGAGAAAAGTCAAGCAATGTAACACACATGTAAAGGAAGCCCGAGAAAGTCGGTAGGGAAACGTAAGCACTTCTATAACCCTGAAAAGATAAGGAAAAATTTCTAAAATCTGATAAAAAATAGTAACCCAAGATGCCAGAAAGATATAAGTTCCAAATAGAATAAATGGAAAGAAAACTCACTGTGTAAATCATGTGCAAATTAATGAAAATCAATTATAAAGAAAGAAAATATGAAAAGTTATCTAGGTTGCAGCAAACCACAATATATACATGTAGTAATGCCAGACATAACATTTTGATAGAGAGGTCAACCTTGAATTCTGTGTCTCATAAAAATACCATTAAAAATGAAGGCAAAATAAAGACATTTTCAGATAAATAAAACTCAGATTTTTTAATCAGCACTACACATTACTAAAAAAGTTGAAATAATTTAGTCTGAAGGGAAAGGGCTTCAATCCACCAATACAATGTGTGTGTTGTGGTTTTTTTTTGGTAATGGGGATCGAATTCGGGACCTTGTGCTTGCGAGGCAGGCGCTGGAAACACTGAGCTAAATCCCCCACCCTCACCAATACAGTGTGAAATAGCATCTATGTAGGTTAGTAAATGATTTGCGCCCCTCACTGTAAAATGTATTTAAAGGGTAGTTAGTTATTTTAAAGCAAATATGCAAATGTGTTTTGTGGCTTATAATGTATGCATGTATAAAATGCATTGCAACAATAGAAAGGTGGGAACGTAAGTGGAATTACACAAGTGTAGGGTCTCTCATTATTCATTAGTGTTGTAACATTAATATATAGTAAACTGTGGTAAGTTAAAGATGCATATTGCAATCCCTAGAGTAGCCACTAATAAGCAGAACACAGGGTTACAGCTAAAAAGCCAATAGAGGAGATAAAAATGGATTGCTAAACTTCTTTAATGAAGCTTCCTGCCTCCTCTCTAGGGGAATAGCTATAACAAACAAGAATAACAGCATAGACATCTTAAAGTGTTGGTCCTAGATTATATGTAAATTTGATGTTTTCTCTTTTACTTCAGAGGCAGGGAGTGGTTTGAGTTTGTGTGTTTTTTACTTATTGTTTATCTAATATTTTCTGTTGGTTTTCTGTGAGATTCATTTTATAGAATGAATCTTATTACAATCTTGGAACCTGCCCATACTAATGAATCAATCAGGCAAGTTGGGTATAAAAGTTGAAAGATAAATGGACAGAATTTACAGCATGGAGTGCTCTCTGAAATCTTGAGCACATATTTCAATTTCCAAGAACCCATGGTGGTAAATACAACTTAAATTTTATCCTTTAATTTTGTTAAAGCAAATAGCACTGCCATATCTTCTTTCTTTAGATGATTAATCTGATCAGGTGTCTCATATATTTGGATGTTTACTTGAAGTGCTTGATAGTGCACCATACAAAAAATTGTATGAGTCACCCATGTGGAAGAGTCACTCGGCTGTAATTCTCCAGATGTAGAAATTGGCTGTCTTTACTATTTTCTCTAGTGGATTACCTTTTCATTACACGCTTTCTTTTTCAGTATTTTTTTTTCTTTCTTGAAAGAAAATAGTGGCCCAGAAGCTTGACTCTCGAGAAAACCTGAGTTGCCATATGACTAAGCCAATATTTTGCTGTAGTCATAGTTTGTCATGTTCCAAATCCCAAGAAACAGAGTCAGAGATGATTTCTGCTTTCAGAGGAGATAGACCTGAGAAAAAAATGACCATGATATGGTTTCTGCTTTTGGAAAGCGCTTTGTGCAGTGATGTGGCCACAAACATCAGTGAAAGATTAGGGAACAAACAGCTAAAACCTTAGAGTTTGTCTAATTAGGCAACCACCTGATTCATGTAGAGGGTGGATTATGTCATCAGCTAGTGAGACTCAACATTTCAAGACACAACGTGCCATTCACAAGAGGGAGCAGGGAAAGTCTGGAGATGGGGCCCACAGGAAAACATCCCAGCCCAGTCAATGTTGCCTACCACAGAAAGCCGATGAGACCTTTGCTGCTCAGTGTCAGCAGAAGGTTCAGGTTTTTGTTTTCTTTTTTGTTTGTTTTTGTGGTACTGGAGATTGAACCCAAAGAATGTTAAGCCACAATCCCAGCTCCCTTTTATTTATTTATTTTTTTTTAACATTTTGAAACAGTCTCTCTAAGTTGCCCAAGCCAGACTTGAACTTGCATTCTCCCAACTATTGTAAGAGTTTTCATTAAGGTTCTTGCTTCCTTTTTTTGCCAAGTGAACAGATAACCACAGCAAGATGTTGCTCTATTAAGCGAACCCCAGAAAAGTTAACTTTAACCCTATACACACACACACACACACACACCCCTTTGGATCATCCTGCCAATATTAACTCTCTAACTGTGTTGAATACAATTTGATGAGCTAAGACTTCCCCCACTTTAGCAAATAAGCTTATTTGTGTTCTCTTTCCTTTTCATTTAATTTCCTTCTCTTCTCTTCTTTCTGTCTTCCTAATGGCTCTCTTTTCTGACCGTATCACATTGTCAGTAAGTTGAAATAAGCCATAGTATGTGAATATTTGAGAGTTCAGGATCAAATTGCTTCTTTTTCAAGTTTTCATCAAGTTTTCATTTTTCATCTTTTTATTGAATGAGTATTTTTAAGATCACATGATATAAATGTTATTTAATGTTTTGAATTTCTTCCAATAATATATTGTGAATATTAAGGATGTAGTTAAATTATTAGTCCCAAAGAGAGAATTCAATAAAAAACCCAAAATTGTTTTTAATTAACACAATACTTACAATTTACTCCCACTCTCAGTACAAGAACTCTGAACAAAAATTTGAATAGTATCTGTATGATACTGTTTTTTATTTCTGATTTATAAAAATTGTCTTTAAGATTTTTCATACTCACGTTTATATCAAATATATAATTAGGTGAACACGCCTATTTTTATGGTAAGTTGTATTTATTGGTTTTATTTGAGTCAACTTTAAGTCAATAACCTGAGAATCTCACCAGCTTCCTGCTAAATTTTCTGAGCCATACACTCTGAAACATGGACACAAACACACTCATACATTCTCTCAATACACATACACACCAAAAGTATTGTCATAATATCAATTAAAATCTTTTTTGCCTCTGAAGAAAACTTACTCAAATTGCCTTTATAGCTTGAGAATGTGCAAGGAGAGAGGAGGTACCGGCTCTAGGTGTGGTTTTTCCTATAGTATTGATGGCCTTGTTATAATTGTCTAATTTGAGCATAGAGACAGGGTCTCTGTAGTATTCTCTGTGTTGACTAGGTCAGCATCAGGGAAATTTTGTGTCAGGGTTAGGAACAAGTGTTGAACTCAAATAGGAAAAACTAATGACAGAAAAATAGATAATATGAAACCTGACAGGAACTAATGTTTAAATTTCATGATTACATGATCAAAAGATGTGCCTGGGAATTTGCCAAAAGAAGACAAATCTTCAAAAGATTCTAAGCCAGCAATTTTATGGAGGCTTGTTATGGATTCCGACGGTGACCGCTCTGCATGTGAACATGCTAAAAACATTTAAAGCATCCCATACTTATAGGAAGTCCTAAATTGTAGGGAGTCACCAATATGATCCATCTTTAGTTTAAGAAGTATCATTCTGTAAAATTATTTATGATTAATTTCATTAGGAAGAGATACAAGTCAGGAAGCAAACTATGACACTTCTCTTATTCCAACCATAGATGATAAAAGCTATCCAACATCCTAAAAAAGAAATTGAAAATAGAAGATAAAATTTATAATATATGTTTTAATGGTAAATACATTAAAATCATTCCCATATTATTTAGGTTTTCTTCAGATTTCTGCAGTGGCTATATGATTATGTTCAAATGTGTATAAAAAAGATACAGTTTATAAATATCTATTAAGCTACAAGATTTACGAATTCTTAGATTGCATTTTCCCTTCCTATTGTAGTCTTCCAATGAGAGAATAATTATTAGATGTCACACAGAGAAAATATGGCAAGTAATTCAACTACCAGGGCTCAACACACTTCCAGAAGAAGAATACCAGAACAATTAGAGCCATTTAATTTTAGAGTGGCAAATACAACTATTCAAAAACTTTCAGTGTACTATGGATAAAGTCTGCTAAAATAAAAAATATTTAAAAGAAAAATATGTAATTAAATGAGTTAATTGGTACTACCATATTAATTTACATCTGTCAGATCTGCAATCAGATGGACTCCACAGAAGCTAAATGTAGTGTGATTCCACGGAGACTCTTATTTTAAAAATATTTATTTTTTGTTTTTCAGTTTTGCCTATTTTGTTCACATGTGAAATAAATAAGCAGGGGAAAAGCAACCCTAAAAACTTAATCCAATAAAAATATGTGCTGTTCCTTGGCTTCTTGCAAACTAAAAGCTGGCATCTGATCTCTAGAAATCTAGATATAATCAAATATGTAATAGGAAGCAGCAATGGTTCTGGACCATACAATGGAAAGGCTTAAAAGACAGTGAAGACATAAGATGCAGCTAAAAGATATGAAGAGTTAAAAGATATGAAAAAAGCAAAAAAAAATGTAAGCCATAGTTTAAAGTACTTCAATACTTTGCACTTAAAATGGAGATGTTGTATAAAGACATCTGGTGTATTTAATTTAACTTATTAATACATTACTTGTCTCCTTTAAAGTTGTCACATGTATTCCAATTAAGTTACTAAGCTCACATAGATCAGAAATTCTTCCTCTTATAAATAACTACCAATGCCTTCATCACATCCTTTTCAATGTCTGCAAGAGTGGTAAATGAACTAAATACCACAGTTGAAGGGAAGAATTATTGGGATGATAAAGCCAAATTCAACTAAATATTGTCTATAATGCATGCATTTAAATACAAGGACATAGAAAGACTGAAAGTCAAATCATGGAAAAATTACACTATGCATAACATAAGAATAAGAAATCTGGCACAGCTAAATTAACATCCAACAAATTGAATTTGAAAACGAAAGACTGTTGCAAGAAATAAAGGAACTGTTCCCACAAAGGGCCAGCAAAAGTAAATAATTGCTGTGGCGGTAATAAAAATTAATAATAATTAAAAAGCTATAGGTTGTCTTTTCTTTATTCCTACTTCCTTCACTTTCTTTTCAGATTTCTTTGTCATTCGCCTTCAATTTATAGCAACCTTGTCTCCTGACCTCCAGTCTCTCCACATTCTAATCCAGTCTGCAGACACCCCCCAGATTAATCATCCTGTACCCTTGCTCTGTTCATTCTCCTAGGGTGCCATCCTTCACTGACTCCCCATTGTCTACAAAATAAAAGTAAAACTTCTTACATTGAAATAAAAGGCGCTCTGGTACCAAACCTCCTTTCGAACCTCATTCTGCACAACTCACCTTCATACATCAAATACTTCAATGAAACAAAGCTATTTGACATTCTTCGCACATGCTGCATATTTTGGCACCTGTATGCTCTTGTTTACGCGGCTCCCCTGCCTCAAAACCAATCTCATTCAAATCTTGACTAGCCTCCCAGGCCCAGGTGAAACGCCGTCTGCAACAGAAAGCTTTCTTCAATCACCCCAGCTAGAAGAACTCTCCCTCTCTTTTAAAATTGAGTAAATTGAGTAGTATCTCCAATTTATGTATTCACCCACCAAATATTTATTGAATGCCAACTATAAAAATTGGCACTAAAGTAAGGACTGGGAAACAACAGCAATAAAATTGGGTCATGGCTTTTGTCTTCATGGGATTTGTGATTGAAAAGACGTACATTAAACAAACTAATTTAGAAATGACAATACAATTTCAACATTTGGCGACTATGAAGTATTATGTTTATAATACTGATGTGTTTATCCATTATGGAATGGACTTCAGAAAGCCCTGCATTCTGATAGTATTAAATCATGGAAAGCATTCTTCAGGAGGTGCATGTATGTCTGTGAAGTGACAAAGAAAATGAGTGAAGACAAATGGTAGCTTAATAGTAGGACCATCTGCTGGTCATTTCTACCTAATTTTTTTTCTTTTGTTGGAATTTAAATTACTGGACGACTTTTATGAATACACTCTTTTGCTGCTTTTGAGATAGCAAACAGTCACATCAGGACTTTATGATCAATAAGAGAATAATATAGTGAATTTTCTACTGAATAAATATATTTTATAAAGTAAAGAAAAACAGAATTGGCACATAAGCCAATTTTCAATTATACTTTCAGTACCCTTCACCTCTTTTGTAACCAAGGTGATACAGTTAAATTCTTTGTGCCATAATTTACTCGTCAGTAGCATAGGGTAATCACAATGGTTCAGTGGTGAATCTGTACATCATTATATCATATACATTTATAAAACCCCTTAACACGGTTATTTGCTTGATCTTTGCATTGATTTTATAAATAATAGTGTGAAAACTGTCTGGAACCTACGTGATGAACAGATTTGACAATAGTATGTACAGTAACTAGACCCTAAATATTTGATTACACATCAAGAAAGAAAATCTAGAAATAGTTAAGTCTTGGGATTCCAAATGACATAGCTCAACAAAACTAGTTTAAGCCTAAAATCCTTTCAACAGGTGCAGAAAGGGCTGTGGGGGCCAGTATCTAGGTCATCTGGACCTTGCAAGTCTACTCTGAATGGGCTTCATTGACACATGGGAGATGTGGCTTTTCTCTTCTTCACCTCAGCATATGTAGTTTCCAGAGAAGAGTGCCAACTAGAGCCATGGGTTTCATAACTGTACCTTTAACTGGAAGATGGGATATTATGGTTATCTTGGCTGAGTTACCATGCCTATTTCTGTGCTAAGACGACTGTGTAAAAAAAATAATTAGATTAGGTGAGAGATGGTTCCCCAATAGAGCAGAGGATATTTTTCCAAATGGGTAATAGGATACTGTGCTGTCAGAATCAACAGATATCTGTAAGATCTACTCTTTTTCCACAGTTCACCTGCATCTATCACATATTTTATCTAAACTGAGCTATTTGGCATTCTCCATGCATGGTGTGTTTTGGCACCTTTTTGATCTTGTTTATTACCTCTCAAACATGGTTGAGCTCTGTCCTCAAGCATGATTGAATTTCTGACCAACTAGCAGGAAGAAGAGAGTCACTTTTAGTTAATATGTACAAAGTTTCAGGATATGATTGTGTTCCCACTAACAATGTTACTATCTATTTAAGCTAGAAAAATATAGGGTTTTAGAAGCTGATCTGAGAGCAGATGCTACAAAGAATCTGAAAGGAGCTGAAGTCTAAACAGTAACAAGTTGTTGCTAAGATGAAAAAGATTCACAACTGAAAAATGCTAGTGAAAAGTACAGGCCTTCTTGGAATATGAGTCAGTGACCATAGAAAAATACATATAATTTCATGAGAGCTGACGGGAAGTTTCTTGGCATCTCCGTATTCTCAGTAAGTGTGAGCCACAGGCTTTTCAAAAGTGGAAATGAACAGGAAAACTGAGGGACATCCCATGGAAGGGCCCCGGGTTTTCACCAAGGGTCCTGCAGAGGTGTGCAGGAGGGAGATCTCCCCCAGCACAACTAAATGTGAGGCTTGAGGAAAATGAATCCTAACTGCTCAGTGAGCCTCCAAAATTTTGCAATCAATAATAGACTGACATCTACTTACAGCAGTGACAATGTCTGCATCCAGTTCCACTAAAGTTTACATGACTCAGCCCCTCACACTGTGGCCTTCAAGAAGCAACATGTTTTAGGGATAAAAATCACTTACTTTCACCTCTACTGTCCATATTTATACAATAAATACCATAAAAACCAAAACTAATGAGACAGATCAAGAAGCAAGATGTGGCTGATGTTTTGTTAAAAGAGGAAACAGTCAATAGAAGCAAACCAGAAATGACCCAGGTATTGGTCTTACAGCACAAGAATTTTATAGTAATAAAATAGATATTTTAAAGGTTTAAGTAATGTTAGGCATTTTGAAGGATTTAGTGCACAGGGTGAACAACATTTACTAGCAAATGGGGGATTTCAACAGAGACTAATACTGAAGAACAGAATGAGAAAGCTAGAAATAAGAAATGAAAAATTTCTGACAGAGTTGAACATAAGACTAGACATGGAATAGGAATCAGCCAGTGAACCTGTGGGCTGTTCCATGTAAGTTTACCAACTGAAAACACTGCATTAGTTTGCTAGGGCCATTTTAACAAAGTCACTCAGATGGGGCAGCTCAATAGGCATTCACTGTCTCACTCTAGAGGGTGGAATGCAAGGTGTCAGCAGGGCTGGTTTCTCCTGAAGTTTCTTTCTTTGGCCTCTGGAAGGACACTTTGTACTATAGTTCTCACGCAGTCTTCCGGGTCAACTGTATATATTTACAACAAAATTTCCTCTTATAAGGACATTGATCCTATTAAATTAGGACCCTCTGTAAAACCTCCTTTTAAATACCTCTTTAAAGACTGTCCAAATTCAGTCACATTTTGAGGCGCTGAAGGTTACAACTTCAGTATATTCTTTTTAGGGTAATACAATTCAAGTCATAACAGACACAGAGAAAAGACATGAAGTAGAGGAAATTCCAAGAAGACACATGGACTTGGAATTTTAAAGAAGAAGATAGTTATGCACAAGAACTATTTGAGGAGAGAAGATTATAGGAGAGAATTTTTCACAACTGATTAAACACCTCAGTGTGAAATGAAACTGCCAATGGGCCATGATGTAGCTCAGTGGTGCCCTGCCTTCCTGGCAAGCACAAGGTCCTGCGTTCGATTCCTGGTACCAGGATGGGGGGAGATGACACTGCAGAGAGTCCTCAAGCCAGGTAAATATACCCAGGCATATCCCAGTCAAACTGTTTAAAAGTGAAAGATAAAAGAATAATTTTAGACACATCTGTGAGGTAGAGGTGGGGCAGGAGAAAGATGCATTTCAAGAAGGAAACACTTAGCAAAGTGGCAGATGATAGGTAAACTCTATCTATAGAGACCAGAAAACAGAGAAACTATCATTAAAGGGCAGAAAAGGAGGAAAACAATCAACTTAGGATCCGTCAGAAATGGAGGATCCATTCAGAAACGAAGGTGACATAAAACATTTTCAGACAGACAGAAGGTGGAGGAATTTGTCTCTAGAAATCCACACATAAAAGAAATGTTAATAAATTCTTTAGGCTGAAGCGAAATGACAGCGAATGGAGCTGCAGATATGCAAAAAACAATGAACACCTAAGAGGGTAAATATGTGGTGGGTTTGAAAGATTATTGACTAAAAAAGTGTTAATGGTTTGTAGAATTTATATGTAAGAATGAACAGAACATTATCATCTAAAATCAAGGTAGGTAATGTCATCAAAATGTAATCATCCTAGTCTCTGTAACAAGATTCTTGCACTACTGCACATTTCTTTTTCCAAATTAGTCAAGAAGAAAACAATTTATTCATGTACCACTTATTTTATTCATTTCTCTTCTTAAATATTTAAATATTTATAATTAAATAAAATAAACATAATTAAATATTTCCACCAGTTTTCTACTTTCTGATTTTAAGCTATAGTGTTTTGGAGTTTTTTTGGTACCGGGGATCAAACCCGGATCCTTGCACTTGCAGGGCAGGCGCCGGAACCACTGAGCTAAATCCCTGGCCCACTAAGCTATATTGTTATATGCTCTACATTAATATATAGCTGGTCTATCAGAATGTGTATGTAAGCTGACACACATGTCTTCCATAAGTAGATGCCAAACAACACTACAAAATTCTCCGGTCAGTAGGAATTCGGGGAAGCATAAGCCAGGGATGTCATCACCAGCTGGAGAGGGAATGTGATCACACACAGTTTGCTGCCGAGCTCTTCCGCGGAAGTGCTGAAGGTCTTTAGATCAATTATCCCTCCCTGTGCTATGGGCTTTGCCTTGCCTTGGTGCGACAAAAGCCTCATCATCCTTGCTCTTACACTGGGCACTGATTATCAAACATCCTCTGTTGTGCTGCTTGAACCACCATCCGATTCCCCTGCAGTCAATCTCCAGTAAAACTGAAAGGCTCTGTTACAAGAGCACCAACCTTCAAAGTTGCATGTGAAAAATATTCATTTTCGCACTCTGTGATTGAAGTTGGAGATGTCTTACTGTCAGAATTCTCAAATGTCACTCCCTCTAGGAGAGAGTAGAGGCCACAGGAAACGTGTGAAACTTGCCTTTTAAAAGAACTCCAAGTGAATACTTAGTGGCAACAGAAGGTGCCAGGTTGAAAATGAAAGCAATGGGGCCTTGTGAAAACACAGAGCCCTCGGATCTCAGCTGGAGTGGTTTTTATAATGATGATACCACTGCATAATGCACCATTCATTTCTTGATTCCCCTTTCTAAATTGGAGGTTAAAATGATGACCTGGCTCAGGGGTCAAGTGCTGAAAGACTGGATCAGTTAAGCACTATGAATTAGAGATGCTAACTGGCACCCGTACCCAGGAGACTTGGCTGCCCATCTCAGTTCTTTCATGGTCTGTCTCTGGCCCGTGGGTATTTTACATCTCTAGGATTCCATTCCCTTGTCTGAAAATGATGGGTTTGGAATTGATAAGGTTCAAGGCTCTTTTCAAAGCTGAAATTTTAAGAATGAATGTTTCACTTCACTTCAAGGAGAGTTATTTTCACATGGGGAGTTTTACATAAAGAAAGAAAAAGGCTTATAATCAAAATTAATATTAAAATTTCTGAACTGCATACTGATTTACCATCTATCATTTTTCATGTGGGGAACAGAGGCCAGAAGCAAGGGAGAGGGACACAAAGGATCAAGATGTTGTATGTATAAATACCAATTTCCCATGGCTAGCATATTTATTATGCATTGCAAACCTGTTAATAAAAAAGTTGGAAAAACCACAGCCATATTGTTCTTCCATGTCTCCACAAGCCCAACTTGGGGTATTTGGCTTGTGTTTAAGAACTTTCTTCTGTGAAAAATACTGATCTTTGTGTGTTTAGATCTACATTTATTTTGTTGTTTATTTTGTATTATTTTTTATTGAGGGGATGGTGTTTGCTCCTTAGTTTTGGAGAACAGAAATAATTTTTCTGGGGCTTACTTAATTTGAATTAATATTCATTGCACTCGTAACAAATTTATAAACCGAGCTCTTCATTAAGTCTTTCAATTCAGCATATAAAAGTTATTATTCTATTTATAAGTACAACATATTTTAGTGATTACCTTTAAGGAAGCCTTTGATTACTGTTTGATCTCATTTACAAATTTAGTTAATTAAACAACTTCAAACTTTTAAATTACATGTGTAAATTTAATATGTTTGATTTCTTTTTAATTACTTCAATTGTTGGACGAGCCTTAACAAGATGTTAAATAATACTTACATGTTTTATAAATATGATTATTTTAAAGTTTTATATGTTTCAAACTGCTGATAAGATTTCCACTTAAAACATACATTTAAATTAATTCTTCAGCTTTAAATTTTAAACTGAGATTGCAAGATTATTTAGCTACTTTGCTAGGTCAAGATCATATATATATATATATATATATATATATATTAAGTGAAAAACCAAATGCAGTTTCTGTTTTGTTTGTGTATTTTTAAATAATTTATTTTATTAAAAATGAAAAAATTTCCTAACAAAATAATAAGAGAATAACAATAGTTGAACAGTTAGGCAGTATTGGGTAGTTACCCTGTAAAATAGTTACTTGGAATAAAGACAAAGACAAAAAAGATACAAAGATGAAACAGATAATAGCACAAAATTTTCTTTTCATTGAACTAAGAGAAACTAGTAGTATACATTAAACAAATTACACATATATTAACATATTTTTAAAACAACAGAATAGGTAATTTGAGGAATTATTTGAACTTTCCCCTACTTCCTCTGCAAGGTCTCACTTTGCATTTCAGCCTGGCCTTGAACTCACTGTGGTGCTCCTCCTACCTCAGCCTCCTGAGTGCTGGAATTATAGGCATGTGTCACTATGTCTGGCTCACCATTTCTTTAACATAAAAATATTTATACCATAGTTTTATTCTCTTAAATATTCATGATTAAAATAATACCTACTAAAAATTAACTTCATTGTCTGACATATTCAGGGTCATATATTCTTAGCCAGTTGAAATCAAATGAATAAAAGAATATTGATCAAGAAGATATTTAGATGTGCAGACAGACACTCTAATGTGAAAACAACCATTTAGATGTGTACATATCTACATATGTGGTCCACCTTTGCCCCTAATTTCTAGGCTGAGGTCCTTGCTACAATCATTGTACTTTCTTTTGTTTTTCCATTGGTGCATGTTATTGATAGGGAATAATGAGGTCTATTTTGGTATACTGTATTAATACATGAATATTAAAACATATCTTGTTTCTTTTCATCCCTATCAATTCTTTCTCTTTCCTCCCCTTCCCCTGATCCCCTTCCTTATCTCTAAAACTCTAACTTCTAGGTTACAGTCATCTTTCATTTGTTTGTTTCCTTTAAATGTATTTCAGATTGCTTGTAAGAGCAAATATGTGAAACTTAATTTTCTGAATTTTGTTTCTTTGTCATAAATTGGCCTCCATTTCATATTTTTCCTGCAAGTGATGTGATTTCATCCTTCTTTATAGCTGAATAACACTTCACTGTATGAATGGACCACATTTTTCACCCATTCATCTACTGATGGATGTCAAGGCTATTTGCACAGTGGATCTATTGTGAATCATACCTCTGTAAATACAGATATGCATGTATCATTATAGTAGGTTGTGTTTCATTCTTTTAAGAACATATCAAAGAGGGCCAGGGATTTAGCTCAGTGGTTCTGCCGCCTGCCCCGCAAGCACGAGGACCCAAGTTCGATCCCCAGTACCAAAAAAAAAAAGAGAACATATCAAAGAATGATTTAGCTGAATCAACCAATATACCTACTTTTGTTTTTTGAGGAATTACTATACTTTTTTTTCTTAGCGGTTGCATCAGTTTACATTCCCACCAAGGTGTAGGGGTGTTCCTTTTTTCCTACATCCTCACAAGCATTTGGTTTTTTTGGTGTGTGTGTGTGTGTGTGTGTGTTGTTTTTTTTTTTTTTTTTTTTTTTCTTGTACTGGGAATTGCTCTCAGGACCTTGTGCTTGCAAGGCAGGCAATGCCACTGAGCTAAATCCCCGGCCTGTTTTGTATTCTTTATGAGAGCTATTTTAGATTTATTTGCTTTGGGCACATATTTAGTATAATTCTACTATGGCTGGAGCTCAGTTGCTGTGGAGGTGCTAAAAACCAGCCATGCTGATTCTGGCTGTGGAGCTTTGCTACCAACACAGTGCCAAGAGAGTCCGCACCACCACATTGCTGAATGTACCACCTGTGCTGTTGCCTGTGGCTACGTTATTCTGCTCACTGTTTCCTTTGTTGCTACCAGAGGTGCTAAAATAAACAATGCCACAATAAATAAATACCTCCTGTTGGCAGACCCTAACAGGAAACCCATTGGTAAGGGAGTCAGGAAGGAGAGCTAGGGATGGAAAGGATTGAGTCAAAGGGTTAAGTGGGCAACATGAGACAGAAAATATATCTAGAATGACAAGGAACATTTACAAGTTGAATGGGCTCTGTCTAGCTGCCTCAGATGCTGGCACACCTGCATGGCTTTACATGCGTAAGCATTGCTTCATTTGGTTGTTCCAGCATTTTTGCTTTCTACATCATATTACCAGTGAGTTTTGTTTTTTATAAGGCTAGTTTGTTTTTGTAGTAACCGAAGCAATGATTTCATTATACATACTCTAGTTGGCTTTGTGGAATTCATTTTACTATCATAGCCAATCACTACAAATCTTAAAACGACAGACTCTTTCACCATTTCAATCCCCTGAGTCATTTATTAGAGCTGCAAATGAATAAATTGCTTGGGGCCCAATTCTGCTGGTGATATGTGAAAGAGTGAGACTAGTAAATGTAAATCCCCTGCATATTGACTAAACAAGAAAAAGAAAGAAATAGATCCTGTTTTCCTTTACCTTTTTGCACTGTTAATCACAGCTAATTAAAATGCAGTGGATTACAAAGAGTAACACCAAGCTGGTCTATTGTATTAGAGAGCATGCAGCCCCAAAATATGATCTCGTACCAGTCTAATATTCTTCCTCTACTCTGAATTTATTACATGCCTAATCTGTTCAATGATGCTTCCTATTTTCTAGGGAATTTTAAGAACTATAGAGCACATTTTCTGACCTTAAAAGTCTATAATTAGTTACAGAAGGCAAAAATGTACCACAAGAAGTAATAGTAATAAAATGCAAAAATAGGTGTAATAATAGCTTCATGATAACTTAATCATAACATACAACTCTGGTTCCTCCACTAAATCCCATTTTAGCAGCTGTGACCCTTTGAAATTCTGAGATAATATTGTACAGAGAAAATCTTATGTGTTAAACAAAATCTTCAGAATTTTATTGAACACATGATACTCTTCTCCCGGCCCTACTCCAAAAGTAATCTTCCAGATTTATATAAGACAGACCTTTTTTCTCAGATTATTATGTTTTTTGTGAACTCCATCTTCAATTCGGACTCTTGTGTCACCTCAGTAACCCACTGAATTAGTTTCTTAGGAAGACTATTGTAACTAAGTCCCACAAACTGACTGGCTTAAAACAATAGACATTTGTTCCCTCCCAGATGTATAGGCCAGAAGTTTGAAATGAGGATATTCAGGTGAACATTCTATCTTTGATCATTCTATGGACCAGTCCTTCCTTACCTCCTCTAATTTCTTGTCTTTGCTCACAAGTGTTGACATTTTTCATTTTTCCTTGTAGGGTCCTTCACTTCTCCTTGTGTCTTCTCCTAGACTCTCCCTCTTGGTGAAAAATATCCAAATTTCTGTCTTTGTGTCTGAATTTCCTCTTTTCATTAGGATATCAATTACATTGGATTAGACTCACTTTTGTGATCTAATTTTGATTTGTTTATCACTGGTAAGACAAGATTTAAAAAAAGGTAACATTCTGAAGTCCTGGGAAATAGGACTTTATTATTTTATTTTTATTTTTTTGTTTTCTGGGTTTTGGGGGGGGGGGGTTGGTACCAGGGATTGAACATGGGACCTTGCACTTACAAGGCAGGGTGTGGAACCACTGAGCTAAATCCCCAGCCCAGGACTTCATTATTTTAGAGAAGATGCACCCAATGTGCATTACATTCACCTTCCAAAATAAATATCCAGAGTCATAATTTTCACATTATTTGACAAATTGATTAGACAGAGACAATTCTAGATTTTTCCAGTTAGTATATTCTTGGAGTTTATTGTCCCACTTAAACTCAGGGTTTTGATGCCCCAGCTCCAAAATGCATTCCTTAAAAATGCTAAGTTAAATAAATTACATCAAACAGAGGTAAAGGTAATGCATTTATTTGCATTATGTCTTCTTCATAGAATAGTCTTTCTTCAAAGCTCAAAGGAAAGTGTGAAATGGCTAAAATGCTCTATTTGGGGTAAATTCCATCATAAAATTATGTCAACAAAAAGTAAGATAATTGCTATAGGGAATGCATTGCTGATTATGGAGGATCATAGGAGGAAAATCTATGCAAATTTTCATTTTTCTCATGTCCAAACTGGATGTTGAGCAAAGTTTACTTGAATTCTCATCACTGGCTTACAAGTCTCCTCATCCAGAGAGTTACTGTCACTGATACGAAATAGTAGGAAAGTCAAAAGTGATAGAAGTGTTCCTTCTGTCACCCAGTTTGGCTTTTCCACCTTCTTCAATTACCTGTAAACACGTGCACTTAATGAAGTGCTCGGAGAAGCAACACCACTATCTTCTAATCCAGAATGTCTTCCAAAGAACAATCGCAACAAGTAGGAAGGGGAAAGTAAAAGGTTTTATAGATGTGAATGTAACCAGTTCATTGAAGAAACTGAATTTTTTATTCATTATTTTTATTGCATTTTAGGTATACACTATGATGACATTCATTATTGGGAATTTGTAGCTTTACATGATGTATCTTGGTTCTTAATTTTTTCCCATTTCCCTGCCTTCCCTCAACCCCCCACCCATCCCTATATACAAAGACTTTGTGAAGAAACTGAATTTATTGGATATAATCATAGAAAGCTAGAATCTCACTTTTCCTTCAAATTTATTCATTATGTTTACTTCTTCCCCAGCTTCTTCAAAACTTAGGCAGACACCAGGATTTTCCTCCACATTTTAGGTTAACAAAATTCCCCGTGGATACTTAAAGCTGCCAAACACAATCTTCATCTGGTAATTAAACTATGCATTTTATTACAATAAAATACACTACATGGGATTAAAGTTAAATGTTCTCTCTCCAACCCCAAGTTGAATCATTCCTGAGTGCGAAAGGCTTAGAAAGGGGATTTGGAGAGGGAGGGGACTGAGAAAAAGGAAAATAAAGACAAGCAAATTCCTATTTTACAGATAAATTTGTGGGGTGGCTTCATGTGCTTCAGTGCTGGAAGAAATTTAAAAATTCTTTATAAAGGAGCTGTTTTTGTGGGCTTGTCATAGAAAGCCTCTTCTACCCTAGCACTAGCCTCTCCAACCTCAAGATCCCTTTTGACTGGAAATAAATTCTTGATGCTGGAAATCTTGGCTGCCTTTTATAGCTCCTTCCTCAACCCATGGAATATGTGGGGTCTACAGCTTCTGTTGGCCGAGCAGGGCTTGGCCTCTTAATGCTGCTTTGATGGTTGTTCAGAACATGCTCACATTCTGGGTACACCTCTGATCTACAGAACAAATCACACTCCTTTACTCCGACAGACTCTGTGGGTCGTGCAGCGCCATTATCTTTCTCCTACCCATTGGTCACCATTTCTCAGCCTGTACATTTGTCATGTGCAGGTGTAGCTCTCATCCTCAAGCCCTTAAAGCATGGAGTTGGGTGTCTCCCAAGCCTCTTAAAACAGTCTTACCTCAGTGAGTGTCACCCCGCTGAGCCTGAAGTCAGAATCAACCTTTTTCTTCCGTGTAAGTTCAGCTCATCGAAGACTGACAACTCCCTGAAAATATAAGTCTGAGATATTTTTGTCACTTTCACATCTTTTGAATTAATACAGACTGATCTCACGGATTAACAACAATGTCTTGGAAAATATCTGCTTTTTAGCACTGCACTTTGGAATCTGCTATTGACCTTCTCCCTGTCTAGGATGAAATTTCTATTTTAATTCCTCCCTTACTCTTTATATTTTTATTTTTTTTCTTTTGAGACATGGTCTCGCTTGTTACTTCAGGCTGGCCTTGAAATCATGATGTAGCTCATGCTGGCCCCCAACTCACCCCAACCCTCCTGCCTCAGCCTCCCATGTGCTAGCATGCTCAGATTACAGTCATGTGCCACCATGCTAGTTAATGCTCTCATTATATTGTACTGTATTACATATGATGGAGACAACCCATGGAACTCTACACTATAAAGCCTAAAATATTGGGGAAGAAAGATGCAGGAACGGTGGCTGTGTAGTTCTTGAGCTTGTACACACAGAATTCCTATTTTCCTCATGTGATTTCAAGCTTTGTTGCCAACTCAACCTCCTCACAAACTACACCTCATTTCTACTATAAGGTGCAGATCAAAGAGTCCATGTCTCCCGACACCTGGTTTTAATCAGCATTGATTTGTGCTTTTTAACATGGAGAGAAGTCATTTGCTAGAATGCAATCAGGAAAGTCTCTTGAGAAGTTTACCACCATCTCCTTGGCTAACTATCCTCGTGCACTCTGTGTTTAGTGTGTCTTGTGACCAAATCAAGGCAGAGGTCATCCTGAGCTGGCAGTGGCATAGTGTTCCCCAGGGTGGGGACAAAGACATAGCTTTTCTCTAGAGGATTTATAACAGTGGTACAACCAACTAAAGGTCTACTTTTTTATTATGACCATGTTTTAATAATCCTCAATGATTCTCGGTGGATCACATTTTGTCCCCTAAAATGATAGATTGAATTCTGAACCCTTAGTTCATAATGCAACTTTATTTGGAAGTGGAATTGTTATAGACAGGTTGAGTTAACGTGAAGTCATACTTAAGCAGACTGACCCAAAACCCATATGTGCTCCCCTTAAATGAAAGCAGTTGTGTTAAGATTCAGAGGCACAAAATTTCCAATGATGAATGTCATTATATTGTATAGCTAAAATGTACCATTGATTAGAATGAATAATCGATAATGCAAAATAGGAAGAAAAGGTCCAAAGGGGTAGGGGTAGTGGGAGGGGCAGGGGAAAGAAAAGAAGGGAAAGGAAGAATGCTGAGAAATGGAAAAAATGGAAATAAAGGCTTTGTAAATAGAGAAGGGTGGAGGGTGTGAAGGGAGGGCTAGGAATGGGGAAAAAATAAGAACCAAGATGCATTATGTAAAGGTACAATTCCCAATGAGAAATGTAATTGTGTTGTATACCTACAATGTACCAATAAAAGAATTTAATAATAAAGAAAAAAGATTCAGAGGCACAAAAGGAAGGCCAAGGAAAGTCAGAGGCCAAGACTGGGAAATGCCCCTAAAGTCAAGAAACTCCATGGATTGCTAGTTGTTCATAGAAGCTACAAGACAAAAGTGGAACAGAGTCTTCCTGTGGGCTCTCAAAAAGAGCTCTCCTGGTAACAGTACCCAGATTTCAGACTTTTAGACTCTGTGACTAGAAGAAAACTGATGTCTCTTCTTTCAAGATATCCAGCAGCTGTAGAAAACTAATGTAACTCCCTGTCTCCTAAAATCACTAAGTCAGTTACTATTGTAAAAAAGAAAATAATAAGTATCAATAAATGTTTGTAAATTTTCCTGCCGAACACATTACTGGCTCTGGCGGATTTCCCTTCTTATTGAAACTCCATCTTGGATTTACATAGGAAGCCTGAAGCTAGGAGAGAAACGTTGTGAGGAGGGATGATGGCAGAGACTATTAGAGAGCCATGTTGCCTTATGTTGGTGATGTTTAAAAGAACACGTGGTGACAATTCACCCTCTGGCATTTATTGTGTGATGTCTTATCATCACCAACCATGACCATGAAGAGTATCTGCAATTTATCTTATTACCCAGTCTGTCTCTGCCTTGTGTTAGTCAGCTTTCCCTTACTGTAATAAAATACCTGAGGTAATAACCATAAAAAGGGGAAGGGTTATTTTGTCTATTTTTTTCAGAAATTTTAGTCCATGATTGGTTGGTCTCATTTCTTTTGGGCCTGTGGTGAGCATATGGTAGAGCAAAGTCATTCCTCTCAGGGAAGCTGGGAAGCAAAAGAGAGAAAGAGAGAGGAGAAGGAGGTCCCAGTATTTCCCTCATAGGAATGCTTTCAATGACCTAATTTCCTTTCTTTAGTCTTTACATGTTAAAGCTCGACTACCTCTTAGAGTACCAAGGGCTGGGAAACAGCCTTAACACATAATTTTGGGTAGAGTTCATATTCATACTATAGCCTTTATTACCTACTTCTCTCCTCTAACTTCCAGTCCGATAGTCTACTTCATGAACCTCTGGATAAAATAAGATTTTGCCTTAAGTTACTACCTTCATGTCACATTGTCCATGGTCAGTCTGGAGTAGTATACAAGGATGCTGACAGGACTCAGAATCCTCTTAAGTCTTCTGAGGCCAGAGAAAATGATGTCTCATATAACTTAACTAAAATTTATACATTTCTGATTTGCAAAATTACATAAACAGGAAAATTTTAAAATGTAAATAATTAAATGAAGAAAATGAAATAATTTCTTAGTTTTTTTATACTTGTGGCCAGTATTAACCAGCATATGTCATTTGCCCCATCATTTCCCCAACATTTAAAATACCTACAATGGATATTATGCATTCCCAGCCTGTCAGGTTTGGCTGAATTACAGAGTGCTCAATTATACGCTAATCGAATAGCTGCCCAATGCAGGCCACGTAATGACTTCCTGATTATCTGCCTTTAAATGATGAATGAAATGAATATGTAACATTCTGTTCGAATATAGCATACTTAGCATGTCAAATGAAAACTGATTTTGTGCTCCTCTCTCTGAAAAATGTATATTTTATTATAATTCATTTCAATGGCTGTTTGGTTGTTTGTTTTCTAGTCATCAAGATAAACATTGAGCTATCTAGAAAATCATTAGTCTTCATTTTTGCTGTCAAAAGATGGTAAAGGTGTTAAATATTGTTTTGATTATTGAGGTTCTCTGGATCATCTCATTGGGAAAAAAGAGAAAGTTCATGTATTTATGGATAGCTATTCTTGGCAATACTTAAACACATTGGCAAAAAAAACAACTTATGGTGAGTGTGTTGTGGAGACAGTAACATTAAAATCCGAGTAAATTCTTTGATATTGAAAGAACTTTTTATAAAGCATCAATGTATGATATTAGCACCAGAAAATAATTCATTATTTAAACCTGATTTTATGTCTGCTCTATATTAATAGCACGCATGACTATAATAGTTCATTACATTACTTTTTATCTAACTTCACCTTCATATATTAATTTTCAAAAACTAACTGTAGAGGGCCGGGGATTTAGCTTAGTGATTTCGCCGCCTGCTGTGCAAGCTCAAGGACATGAATTCAATCCCCGGTACCAAAAAAAGAAAAGAAAAAAAAAAACAAAAACTAACTGTAGACATGTTATGGGGAAATTTACTGCATAAATGCTTTACTTTTAAGAAAAAAAAAATTCTTTCCACTTCCCACTTCCCAGAATGAGAGACAGAGGACCTGCAAGTGAGCAAAAAATAAGAGAAGAACTGTGGAAAGAGTTTTGTTACTCATTCTAGTAAAAATATTTACTATTCCCAAATTAACTTGGCTCTTAAGCAGTGTCATGGAAAAAGTTTTGTATGATACATATGCTGAATCAGCTTCATTTAACATCTTTTGAAAATTTTTCCAGTAATGTTACCTTCCTATGGTGATATCTTTCATTAAAATTTAAAAGTTACTTATATTTGTATGAAGATGTGAAGATAATTGATTTGTATTCTCCTTAGAATACCTCCCTTTCCCCTTTGTTTCTCTATCCACTCTCCTCCACCTTGACCCCCATCCTCCTGCTTTCTACTCTTCCTTTTTCTTCTTGTCTTCCTTTTCCTTATGTCTCTACTTTTCTATCTTCTCCCCTTCTTCCTTTGCTCCTCTTCTTCTTTTTCACATTGTTTGTTCCTTTCCTTTTTTTCTCACCTATACACCTTTATTTTTTTCTATAAAAATGAATTACCAGTCCTGTGGCTAAATCTAACACACACACACACCCACACACACACACACACACTTAGATGAAGAATCAAATGAAGTATCACTGAATTTGCGTTAAGAACTGACTATGAAGTTTCGTGCATTTTAAGTCATTAATTAAAAATTTTAAAATGCACCTATTCCTGACAGTTTTCAAGTTTCATAACAAAGTCTTTCACATAATTGCTGGGTTGGTTGTAAAAGTATTGTTTTTGAAAAATGATCCAATGTTTTATTCCTTTTGCTTGGAGATACGTATTTGTGTATCTGTATAAAGGATCCTTTTCATAGCTACAACAATCATGAAACCAAAATTAGAATTAAAGTAATCTTATAAACACATAAGACTTGTTTTTTATAATGGTATAATGTATTCAAAAACTTTTTTCCCCCCAATACCGGGGATTAAACTCAGAACCTTGCACTTGCAGGCGTGGTGCCACTGAACTACATCCCCAGTCAAAAAATATTATTTTCAATGCCAGTGAATTATACTCAGTTTGATTTTTCTGCTAAAAGTTTTACTGCATTTATTTGTTATGAGGCATGTATTTTAACATATCTGAAATTGAAGATGTAACTTTCAACTGATGAGCAGCATATGATAGTTAAATTGGCAGTATTTTCCTTCCTTAGTAATAGTTTGATCATCTTACACTTAATAGAGTATAATACTAATAATACTTATTGTAGTGTCGTTGATAAGAACAAATCAGTTAGAACAATTAACAAATTATATAAATATAATGTATGGAATATTTTAATTTCATCTTTCTACACTGTAAACTCTGTAAATTTCATCCTTTTATAGAATTTGTAATGTATAAAATATATTACTTGGCAATAAATACATATGACTTATAAGGAAATATTTATATAGTGCATGTCACTGTTTCACAGAAAGATTTATGGATGGGGTGTATGATCAAAAGAATGGGTCCAAATTTCCAGCCAGTATGCTGCATTGTTTAATTCCTTTCTTCTTTTGTAAATCTGGTTAATCAAGAAAAAAGTAAGGAAAGACTAAATATTTGGAGAAGGGGGTTAATGTCTCCTGAATGAGGGGAGCATGGTTTTTTGGAAAAGAATTCCAAAGATAATAGCAATACTCTATTTCTTAGGATGGTTGTAGCCCCATGGATTTTCATTTTATTATTCAAATCATATGTATGTATTCAATATACTTTTGTGTAAAATATATTTCCTATCGCATGCTTATTTTACACATTTTAAGTAAATCTTTTACTGAAATATGGGAAACCATTTGAGATGTAATTATTTGTATGTTGTTACTATATTTTTTTTTATTGTTAAAAAGTGTTAGGCACCGTCCTATGACATTAGTCAAATAAGAGTAGAAAATATTTTGTACAGAATATTGCATTGTCTTGGTAGAGACAAGGAATAAGTAAACAATATATTTTCATAATTGATAAAGGTCATAAAGAAAACAGAATCAGCATAGCCCTGAAGGAATGACTGAGGTTCATGCTATATTATTGAGATTATGATGGAACAACTTAGGCTATAGGAATTGCTAAAATGAGACTGATGCATTCTGCAAAGTATATCCCAAACCTATTCACACTTATTCTGCCCTAGTAAAATGATCTTTGACTTGGAGCTCAAAGATGCATTGCTCCCTGACATCCCTGCTACCAACTGTCCGCCATGGACTGAGACCCTTTGAATCAGGAGACTTAGGATTTCATAAGACTTTCCCCCTTTTGAATCCAATTGTCTGATTCCAGCTGTCTTTGGGTACACCGTCTCTCATTTCCACTGTCATACAGCATGTACTTTGAGTGCAAATGGAGCCCTTCTTACATGCAAACAGATTGGATAGAAAATGACAACATCTACTGAAGGAGCAAGAGCTTCATTCAGGAGATCTGATGCCTGAGATGTAATCTGCATGAGTCAATAAGTATCCACTAGGGCATTTAATCTGGACCGTACCTCTAGAATTTGTTAATACAAAAATATCTACATACTGGAGTAAGAATAAGAAAATCTTACATTTGTCCCGGCACTCTCACTTCAGTTATATGTTTTCTGAATAGATTGCTAATGAAAACTATAGATACATAATTTGTAATCAACAAGGTTCCCTTGACATCCTGCTTCCTGATGGGAGACAGCACAGTAAGTGGTGATGGGTTTTCTACAGTCTATTACTGGAAAGAGAGGGCAAGTTGAAATTGCTCAGCAATAATGTTTCCTATTTCAAAACTGTGTGGATATGGGTGTGGATGTGTGCATGTGTGTATACATGTGTGTGTATTTAATGTCTCCATATCCCTGGTTTCTGTGTATAGAAAATACAAACTGTAACTGTAAGTTTTTCTTTTGACTAGATAGATCACTATTCTTTGTTTGGCCAAGCTTAATTGAGAAAATAAAATGAAGAGAAAGCCTTTCTAAGCAGCATTTAGTTGTTTACTGTAAGTTCAAATCTTAAATCTGAAACTCCCATAACATATAAGTATTACCAGCAGGCTTAAAAATCTGTGTTGTACAACCAATAACAGTGTTGGGAGAACTTTGATTCTATTTGTCATCTTACATCGTCTTAAGAACTTCATTCGTTCCAACAAACACAGCTTCCCAGCTCAGGCTATCCTGAGCCCATTTAACTGTTTCCTAACTCCTATCCTGAAATCAGGATTTACCATGGGCAGGAGAAGCTGCCTTTGTTGTCATGGGATAGCCCTTCCCATGCTAACCTGCTTAGCATTTCATTTGTATTTTTATGAAAATTCATAGCCTCCGACTTCCCCCATCTTCTATTGTTTGTATGTAATACCTTGATGATGTTTTGTTTTTATCAGTATTACTGAGTTCATTGAGACCTCCAAAGTCCAAAACTTATGGCTTTTGGGGAAATTGGTGATGCTGTTTATTGGCTCTTCTTATTCTTCTTTTCACTTTAATTAATGGTGTCTAGATAAATATAAACCAGTAAATTAGGATGATCCAAATAAAGACTTTTTTCTATTTTCACTAATATTACAAAGCATTCAGTAAATTCATAATTTGCCTTGCTATCTACTTCAAATGCTTAATTTAATGCAGTGTGTTATCATTATGCTTTATATGTACGTGTGTTATTCTGATAACAGTTCATTAAATTATATGTATATGAATGTGTGTGTGTGTGTGTGTGTGTGTGTGTGTATATATATATATATTCTTCTGATACCTGTAATTTAATGTGCGGTGTTATCAACAAAGTTTTCTCTTTAGTAGAATAGAAACCATATATGTCACCAGGGCTATAGTCATAATACTAAGACAATGCCTTATACATAGGCCGTACCACCATATAACTGCCACTATCATGTTTTTGTTTTTATTGTACTTTCTATCACTTTCACATAATAAATGAAAAAACCAAGTTTCACAGATATTTGCTTGCTTCAAAAGTTCTCCTAATATGACAGGACTCCAGTTGGAATCAGAATTCAGGCTTGCATAACCATTATTTTCACCTTACATCTAGAAGTCTCGATTATTTTGTGACCGGGCCTCCTGTGCTTTCTAGATTGCAGTGTTTGTTTTATGCATGTTATGTTTCATTTTCTTTCTCTTTCCCCATCCCACTTGTTTCTTATCCAGCATGATTTCTGTAAATGCCACGGACTTTGCTTCTCACCATGGCACTCCTAGGGATGGGAAAGGATGAGGTTAAGAAATAACCTAGGGTGGGGATTTAGCTCAGTGGTTCTGCCACTTGCCCTACAAGCACAAGGTCCCGAGTTCCATCTCTGGTACCAAAAAAAAAAAAAAAAAAAACAAGAAAAAGAAATAACCTAGGATGCTTCCCTTTAATACATGTGACATTATTTTATCTCATTTCTTAACTCCTTTGCCTGTAGAAGGACTTTGCATTTCATTGTCTCTTAAATATATTGAAGTGGGTATTCTAATTCAAGGAGCAGGTCTAGAAAACTGTTTTACAGTTCTATCAGACACATAAAATACTTTTTATGTTATTGTTTTAACACTGATCAGGAACACTGTGAAATTAAGTATCCTTACCACAAGAGCCAGCGAACTCAAGGCCAGGACCAGAGTGAAGTAAATGATTCACCGTGGTGCAGACCAGAAAGAGGCTCTTTCTTCACATCGTGCAGGCTCGGGATTAGCCTTCTTTGGTGTCTCCTTCCCTTCTCCATCGGGGGAGCTTCCTGTGCCTCACTCCAGCTCAGCCATTGAAAGAACTATCCAGGTATATTTTTTTTCCTAAATTCAAACATATGCTGGATGGTTCTTAGATTCAAAAGGAGGACACTTTGCTATTTTAACATTTTCATAATAATGGGCTGAACTGGTAGGCCTCTTGGAGTTTGCTGTGGCACGATGACAAGTTTAAAATCAGACAACGTTCTAGTAAAGGCCAGGTGTTCAAAGTATAATAAACAGCTCCCTAAAGATTAGAAAATGAATATTTAACTAGATGACTACATTTGATTTCCTTCATTCATTTTTTATTATTTCACTGAAAACCTTCTTGATGGAAATCGCATTGACAGGATTTTAATATCTTCTGGTAAATGAAACCTGTCATTCCAGTGGGGTTAGGATTTCTTTGTAGAGCCATCTGGTAAACTCTAGTGACCAGCAATTTTCTTCATAGTTACAACTTAAGGAATTCTGTGCAGATTGTTCACAAAGAGAACAAAATTTGTTCTAAGAGATTCATAATTATCATGAAACTAGTTATATTAATTAGGTCCCGTTTATAAGAGCCTGATGATATTTTAGGAGGAAAAATAGCCTCATCTGTAGACATTTTAAGTACTTAATTATTGTTATTTCTCTTTCAGAGACAAAGGGATCAATTGTGCCCATCAAAACAGAATTCCACACAGTTTTAGGTCCATTCTTGAGAAACTAGCTCAAAGAACTGATAGTTATTAAAATTTAGTAGCTAGTACAGTTACCTTGGAAGTCAGGGCTAGGACATCTGCCTGTGCATTTGCAATGTACTATGATTGTTTTTCCAGAAATTAGAGCTCCAACATCAGATTTTGCTAAATAGGTATTTTCCAATTACAATTGACAGTTTTCATCTGATTTTATGTTGGAACTCAGAGGGAAGTCCCAAGGCAGTCCCAAAACCTGATAAAATCATTGAGATCCTCAGCACTGAATATTCCTAAATACTGCCCTGCCATCTTCATGCCTATGCTGGAGAAGGCCCATGTGTAATCGTCACGTGATTGTTACCTTGTGCTACCAACATTAGAGAAAGTCCTAAGGGTTCTTTGGTTGTGTGTTGTAAGTTCTATTGAGATTCTCACAGAAAGTCAAATCGAACAAAAAGGCATATTTGAGAGCCAGTTGACAGAGTATATAGTGCCCTGTTTTGCAGCCTTCCCAATGCCTGCATTGAATTGAATTAGCTCCAAACCTAAGATGAACAATAACTTCTGGTTACCTCTCTCTAAACGACGGAATGAGTATTTCTACTCCATGGAGCCACACATAAATAGCTTGGGTGACCTTTAGGAGGAAAGCAAAACTATTCAAAGCAGAAGTTTGTTGTTGTTGTTTTTTTAACTTTTTGTCTGTTTTGTTTTTTTCAAAACATTTTTTCTTGGCTTCCATGTCATGTTTGTTAATGGTTCTAGTGATGAGCACTGCATTTCAGAATTTGCTCAAATCCTCATGGAAGCAGCAACTAAGACTGGAGAAAACCTGGCTCTGTCAGGTTAATCACAGATTTCCAAACTAGGTTTAGATCAAAAAAGAAACTCAAGGTTTCCCAGTGAATGGGGATCTTGGTTTATTCATATAAAGCTTTTCCATCACCCACTCCAGCATAATGCTTCTGAAACGCAGAAACCTGTCACTTCTGAGATAAACCCACTAATCCACCTCTGTCCTTGGCATTCTCTGTGTTTTGTGGGCCGATCTTTTCAGTGTGGATATTTCGTATCACTTATGCTCAGCTCTGCTTTTGTGTCATAAGCTGATAGCTTTACCCTATGCTTTTCCTGTCTTCCAGATTCAACAAAGACATCTGACAGCTCTGTGTGGTGTTTTTCTAGCCGCCCCCAGTCGAAGTGTGTTTGTAGGTAATCTCAGGAATGATAGCACATGTGTTAGGGACCTAAAGAGTTGTGATGGTGTTCTCCCAATCAAAGCATCCCTGAGGTCTTGATCCTAAGTGAATATGCAAATCAGTAGTAGTCTCTTTGATATATTCTTGTTCTTAGGATTCTCACCTCTCTTGTTGCTCACATGCATGAAAAAGAAAATGCATGTGTTCATCAAAAAACAAACAGCTTTTCCTTCCTCCTTCAAGTTTAGATTAGTTATCTAGGTCCCTTACTACACTCTCAAGTCACCACCAGTCATAATGTTCCTATTCATTGATCTCATCTTTAAACTAGAAACTACCAGCTGATAAAACTGGAATTTTATTTTCATACTCACTTTATAAATCAAAGGGCCTGTCCTGGAGTTTTCTTAAGGAAAGTTGTTGGAATAACTGAATTCCATAATCACAACAGAAAACAAAAAAATTATTGCAATATCCATAATAAACCTGAATGTAACATCCATCATCTATGACTGCATCAAAGTTCTGTTTTATACATGCACATTATTTGCTAGTGTGATCTTTTTCGTTGATGTTCACTCCCAGCAATCATCCTGCGGTGGCTACTCCACGAAGTGAGCACTTGGTGATGTCCCTTTTTCCTCTGTTGTATTTGTTGCACTAGAAGAAGAGAATCCACACTGGAGGGAGACCTGAGGTGTTCTAACGAGGCTTCCTGTCTCTGAGCTGGTGGCTCTGACCCTACAGCTTTTCCTGACTCCCAGCATGATTCAGCCTCAGTGTTAGCCAGTCAGCCAAGGAGATTTTGGAAGCATTCCAAGCTATCATTAATTATGTGCTTCTTTGAAACTTGACTGTCTTTGCTGTCTTTGTGGATGCCTTCTATTTAGTAAGTGATTTGTTTTGCCTTTTTTTTTTTTTTCAGTATCTAACCTCATTTACAGATTTTTCCCCATGAAATAGAAACATGACATAGTACCAAGACAAATTACACATGCATTAAATTTGTTCAAAAGTTGTAAAAAGACAATGAGATAATATATATAGTAACACTTCAAAAACTATAAGGAATTCTACAATCCTGTATTTCCCCCAAAATAAGACCTATGTGGAAAATAATCAGCCTTGACAACTGGAGATCAAAAATGCCAGCCCCAATCAGCCCACCCTTGACTCGCCTTCCTTACAGAGCAACCACCCAACAAGGGAATAGTGAAGGCAGGTAAGGCAAGGCTAGGCTGGTTGGGGCTGGCATTTTTAATCTCTAGTTGTCAAGACTGACTATTTTCCAGCTAGGTCTTACTTTCAGAGAAGGAGGGTAAATGAATGTGGCAGCATACACCTATATTCCCAGCTCTCTGGTAAGCTGAGACAGGAGGATCCCAAGTTCAAGCCGACTCAGTGTATAAGGAAGCCTTGTTTCAAACTTCAGTTTAAAGGCTATGGTTCAATCCCTAGTACCACACACACACACACACACACACACGCACACACCCTTCCAACTAAAAAGAATTTACCATTTTTTATGATCATTTACTTTTTAGGAAGTGACTGGGAACGTCTAACTTTTAAACCTGTAACATGAACCCTTTCTGTACTTTCTGTGAGTTCTTGATGGGCTTTTAAAATTATTTTCCTCTTGTATTGCTACGTGTAGGTATGCTTTCTATATAGTTAGAGCTTTTGTGTATGCACACAAGTGTGTGTGTTTTTCCATTTCTTTCTTTTCATTTTGCTTTATGTGTTCATGCTTTCAGAGAATAAACTTTAGGATAACACTGATAGTTCAACTTTAACAATGACAAGTCTATGGGATTTGGGGGGCAGGGGTAGATGAGCAGGAAAAAGAACAAGCTAAGAAAAAATTAAATAGTTCCCAAGGAGCATTTTACTTACTGAAATATAATCGCAAAGGAAATTGCTGTAATGTGAAAGACTTATGATAAGAACTCTTGATATTAGGTACATGTAAGCTATGGTCAGAGGACCTAAGAAATTGATGAGCACAGGTATTCGCTGCTATGTTTGAAGACAATTCAGGAGTGAATTCTGAAATGGAGTCCTCTGTTGAATAGATACTTTGGCAGCCTCAGTATTATTGATCTATTGAAGACAAAGAGAAAAACATTCTGATGGATATGCTAAGAAGAGTTTGCTTCCTGGGGAAGGCAGTCTCATGCTTCCTAACTTTTCATTGCAATTGTGAAGCCCACCTAGGAAGACAGAGGTTTGAATTATTAAAGAAACCAAGTTTTCCAGCCTTGAAGCAGAATTTTCAATATTCTGTAAATTTTACCACATCTTGTTTGGAAATATATTTTTTTTCTTGTTTAAAGATGGAAAGAAAGGTAATTCACTCTAGAGTGAGAAATGTTAGCCAGGGAACAAAATTCCTTTAAATGTATTAAAATAAAGCTTAGATTTTAGACAAGTCTAAAGCATGGGCATGTCTTAGAATTTGAATGGCTGGTGGGCTGCTTGATTTTATGTCAACAATGAAATAATCTGTGAACAAAATTAGTGCTGTTGTTAATATTTTAAATCTTTATCTAAATAACCTGGTATAGTATTAAGTTTTCGATTCACACACAAAGCTTTTCCAGTTAAACATCCATTTTCCTACTGTGACACGAATTTATTCTGTTTTGAACATAAAAAAACACAGAATATAGCAAGAAGGACAAAGTGCTCTATTTTCATAGAAGATACTCTAGCTGGTAACTGATGTATGAGTTTTGAAACAATGCAGACCTGTGAGGAGTCCTGTCTTTACTTTTCTACTTACATGTCTGATCTTGGCAAGCTATGTATTATCTTCAAATTGTTGTTTCCCAACCTGTAAAATGGGCCTAAACTTAGAACCCATCTTTGCTGTAAAGATTGAATCATAAAATGTGGAAAACAGGTAGCAGTGTCTGAAATAAAATAAATACTAAAAATATACCAGGTACACATGTAAGTCCTAGTAACTCTGTAAATGATTCAGTGGAAAAGATAGAAATTTATTTGATTCCAATACAATGGGGCCTTGCTCAGTTGGTGAGATGCATCATAAGAAAAATCTTTTATCTCTGCTATGACATGTCTGTAAATACATTTTTTTTTTTTTTGGTACCGGGGATTGAACAGGGGTCTTTGCGCTTGCACAGCAGGCAGTGAAACCACTGAGCTAAATCCCCAGCCCTGTAAATACGTTTTGACCCCACTTTTCTTTGAGTTGGAAGTCACCCTGGCAGCACATAAATTATGAGAGACAGAGGTATGACAAGGTCTTTGTTCTACTTTAACTGGATTGTTCATTAGTACTTGCTAATGAGAAAAGCTTACCTTAGAAGCCAAAAAGAGTACAGCCCTGAGATAGAAATAGAAGAGATCAAAAGGCCAAGGTTAAAAATCCAGGGATCTATTTCAAATCATGCCGGTGGATCATGGAGTGTTAGGAATGAGGTGGATACATGGAGGTACACCTTTATGGAGAAGAGAAGTGAGTCCAAATTGTCATAGCTGGGATGAATTAAAACAGTGTATTCCTTGGCATTATCAGAGTACCATTAAAGTTTTTCTTCAGTGTTCAAACCAAAACTTAACTTGAAGCATAAAATTTTTTGATGTCATTAGTACAAAAATTTTTCTTTCTAAACAGAATGGTCATATAACGTGCAAATCTGTCTGATGTTGTGGGAAATAGAGGTAGAATCATGGTACAGTTTCCAATTCAACTCAAAGGATCTTGTTTGAAAATAGGTCAATAGGTTTTCTCTGGTCTACCCATGCTTACAGGCCTTGTACAAAAAAAGTTTCAGTTTGTATTTTGAATGAATCCATTCATTCATTTGTTTCATCATTCATTATTTATTTGGTTTTGTTTGGATAACACGATCATACCATAAACTTTTACTGTCAACTGTTTCGTTCACGTCTTAGCATGTTGACGTATTTATTCTACCCTTATTTCTTTTTTCTCATTGTAGCCAAAACACAGAGATGCTTTCTCTACTTAGTGGTATGGTCACTGGTATAGGATATACCTTTTTGCTGTTACATTCACTTGAAACTATCTAGTTATTCTCCACTAAACATTCGGAAAGATCCTTATCACACGTGCAGCTACTTTCTTGCCTAAAACGATTCACTGAATTTCTATTGGTCTCAGAAAAAATTCTAAATTCTACTTGACGTGGCCAGCCCTCTTGATGATTTTGCAGTCTAACTTTAGCACTGGGTCTACCTCTCCCCTGCTTGCTAACCAAGGTGTAGCGAAAATGAGCTGCATTACCTTCCTGGAACATTCTAGTGCTTCCTCAAGCTGAGAGTTCTGTATTTGACTGTTCTTTACCTATGTTTCTGAAAGTGGAATTCCTCTCACCCTTCATCTATATCTGTGCTCAGATATTATGTAATTAGAGATTTTCTTTTATATACAGAATGATGTGATTCTATCATCAATTTACTGCCTTTATAATAGTATTATCAAAACTTGTTATGCTGTTTATTGATTTAAGTACTTTATTATGGCCTCTTCTGATCCCTTTAACATGTAAACTCCATGAGCTTAAGGACTTTAGTCTTGATTATAACTACTAAAACTTGGCCATTGGTAGGTGCTCCATATATTTTTTTTTTACGAATGAATGAATAAATTTCAGCCTTGTCATGATTTGTGTTTTTGTGTGTGTGTGTGTGTGTGTGTGTGTGTGTGTGTGTGTGTGTGGTTTGAGTTATGTAAGTTTTACTGAAGCTCTAGAGTGTGAGAGAACTGAGACCCTGGGATACACAGGTATACCTGCTAGGTTAACCTATATGTTGTTGCTCTCCTTAGTGAATTCCTGAGTGCTATGTACAGACAGATTCTGAGGTTATAGTCTGCATCTTTGGGCTCAAGGCCTCTTCTTCACACATTCATCGTTTGGGTCCCCCTCCATCTTCCCAAAGTAGGGTAATTCTTCTGTTCCACTCTTCACAGCCTATGAACTTTCTCTTCACAGAACTTGGCATTATTGTCACTGTACATATGTCTGCATCGTTAGCTGATTGATCTCTCTTTCTCTAACTGGCTATAATATCTATGAGGATAACTCTCATTATTTTGCGTCCTATTTCCCATAACAATTCACTGGGAGCACAATGTTTCCCTTGGAGACTCATTGTTTATATAATATCATTCTCATTCCAAATCAAATGTATCATGAGACATAATTTTTAAACATTGCCCTTAATTATTCTCATGCATTCTCACTGCTGTGGTTTTGTGTTTTTTATCTAAAGATAATGATTTTATTGAGTAAAGAGTGTTTAATCAACCATAATAAAGGATTTTGAAAGCATGAGAAAAATATAATGATAAATAGATATTTGTATCACACTGCAACAGATGAGATTGGGTAAGGCCCAGAAATTTTCTACCTGTTGCTAGAAACTGTTGAAAGTATCACTCATGTACTTTGGCTTGCATTGTTTGCTATCGTTTTCAAATTTAATCTACATGTTATATTATAGACACGAGCAATTAAAACTTTCTCTATCATTATGGAAATGCATTATAAATAAACAATTATTTTGCCTTATACTGGCTGGGTCTTCCCTCTTAAGATGTTTTAGGCATTAAAAAAAAAAAAAAAAAAAAACAAAAAATATGTATTGATTGATTTACTTCACCTAGCTGATTTTGCTCAGTTCTTTTTCAAACCACTCTGAAACCCCCTTCCCATTTTTTAAAAAGTGAATATGAGAACAAGAACAAGCGATTTTCAGAGCTAGCGACTTGTATTTATAACCTTGAGGTTATCTTCGATCCTAAATCAGCTTTTAATTACCATTTGTAGTTACATTGGGTGAAAAAGTGATTCTATTATTTCCATAACACAGCAAGGATATGACCAATACTATCTCATGAGTACAGTTATTTTAGGGTTTTTATTACTAATTATAGTTGGTTTATTGTAATTCATCGTTACTGGCCTTCTAGGCTATTTACTTAAGGTTCTATTCAGCATTACAGCTGCTTCTGCAGCTGCTATTCCTCTGAGATCCTATGACTTCAGGAGAGTAACAGGGCCTCTATTTATTAGAAGGTATAATTGGGCTCAAGGCAGACACTTAGCTTGGTGTCCCCAGGAATGTGCTCCAAGAGGGCATCTTATTCCTAATTCTAAGTCAAGTTTAAGTATGTAAAAAGAATGGTGAGTAAATGCTTCAAATAGTACAATAACAATGAAACCATTCACTTATCTACTCACTCCTTTACCTATCTGTCCTGTTTTCCCTTTCTATTAGATTCCCATTCCCATTTTCTTGATATTCCATTTCCCAGTCTGGCCTCATTTCCTTTTTCCAAATGAAAAATAGTAGTTCTTGAAGATTTCTGCTCAATATATTTATTTCCCAAGCATTACTGAGAACTATGTGTTTGGAACAAATTTTGTAACTCAAGCATACATTTGTTACTAATGAGATGCAAAACTAAAGCATTCAACCTTTCTGTAAACTCAGGGACCTCCCAATCTCTGGCCATTCGGTGCTTTGACAAGAGGCTGTCCTAGAGTTTGTAACAATGACAAAAGCAACTAATTTTATAGTTGAATCGGGTAACAGAATCCACCAATGTGTTGCGTGCGATGCATGCCTGGGAAGGAGCATGAGTGACTGTACTTTGCTGTAGACTGCATGTATTTCTTTAAGTGTTTTAGGCTGCAGTCTGCTATTTCCCCCTTGTATATAGCAGGACAGACTTTTTAGTCACTCCTCCAATTTTTATATTAATTTTGTCAGTACAATTTACATATACATAATGGTCACATTCATCAAAGGGAATTTGTACCTGTACATGGTATATCTTGATTCCTCTTTTTTCTCCCAATAAACTTCACTCTTTTCACAAATGAAACATTTTTTCCACACACCTCGTCCTAATTGATAAGCCCTGTGAGGAAGACTTAGACAGGGATATTTAAAATGCTTACCTTAGACATCTGTGGGTCTCTTTAGGGGCTGGCTTGCATCCATTTTAACTATGCATGTCTGATAAACTGGATCAAGTGCAACCTGACTTCTCGAAGAGAGTAAATTCAGTGGGAAGACTACTGTGACCCCCTGTTTGTACTGAAGTACTGCAAAGGAAGTTATTGGCCACATTAAAGGGAAGCTGGCATCTCACTTCCTGCCTGAACACTTGCTGAATTGCAGATTCAGTAGTCTTGTGGTGGGCCTGCAACAAGTGGAGCCACGCTAGTGCGAAGATCTGGCAGATCTTGCCACATGTGGAAAGTACATCGAGCAGACTCCACGACAGTGGTCAGACCCACGCCAGCCAGCAGACAGGGCATCATTGCCTCACCAGAATCGCCTAAGCCCTTCCACTGAACACACTCTGACATTTCTCACTGCTTCCTAGGCTTTCACCCAGAAAGTTACAACTAGAAGAGAAATGAAGACAGGCCCACAAACATAGCTTGCCTGCTTCATCTCAGCAGCTCCCATTCCAGCCCCTGAGTTTGATGTTTTCATAGTGACAGAAAGAAGTAAATGATTCAGAAGAGCTAAACTGGACTAAACTGGGTATGACTGGCTATAAGGTTTTATTTGTTTGCTTATTTTACTGAGGAAAATATATGTAGCATGAAATTTACCGTATCTAAATGTATAGGAAGTTCAGTAACAATACGCACACTCCCACTTAGTACCACCATAGCCACCACCGATGTGGGATTAGGACCATGGCAGGCTGGACAGGAGCATGGTGCCATCGACACCACCTTCGGAACTTTTTCATCTTCCTCTACTAAAATTTTGTATTCATTAAACGCTAACTCCCGTTATCCTACTTTTCGGCAATCACCTTTCTACTTTCTCTCTGACTCCACTACTCTAGTTACTGTGTAAGTGTGGAATCGAACAATATCCATCCTTTTATGACTGACATTTCACTTAGCGAAATGCCTTTAAGGTTCATCCATTCCATACCGTGCATCCGAATTTCCTTCCTTTTGAATGATGAATAGTATTTTGTTGTATGTCTGTGTCATATTTATCTACTCATCTACTGGTGGAGGCTTGCGTTGCTTCTATGTTTGGTCATTGTGAATAATGTCACTATAAAAATATTGTACTAACATCCATTTGAGTTCCTGCTTCCAGCTTTTTGGGTCTATAATCAAAAATGGAATTGCTGGATTATACAGTAATCTTTAGGGCCGGGGATTTAGCTCAGTGGTTCCGGAGCCTGCCTCGCAAGCACAAGATCCTGAGTTCAATCCCTGGTACCAAAAAAAAAAAAACAAAACACAAACATACAGTAATCTTTATGTTTAATTTTTGGAAGAACTACACATGACCAAAGTGGCGGCACCATTTTACAGTCACAGCAGCAATTCACAGAACTTCCATTCTTTCTTTTTAGTTATCCCAGTGAGTATAAAGTAGTAACACATTATGGCTGGATTTGAATTTCTCTAATGATCATTGAAGTTTGGCATTATTTTATGTGTTTATTGAACGTTTGCATATCTTTTTTTGAAAAATATTCAAAGCTTTTTCTTTTATTTTTATTGTTGCTGCTGAGCTGCACAAATTCTTTCATATAATCTGAATATTAATCCCTTATAATATACATAATTTATAATATTTTTCCCATTCTGCATGGGAATGAGTATAAGTCACCGAGATCCGTGGCAGTTTTGATATCAATCAAAAGTTAACTTCCCTTGTTACTTTTTGTTTTCACTTGTGACTTTCCTTTATGGGAGAATGAAGAGAAAGTCTAATTTAAGATGTGAGAGAAGTGGTGGAGATTTGTTTTGTTTTGTAAATGTGCGATATTCCTTTCTTTGTGGCATATGGTTAGATTAATTTTAATTAAATTAATTAAATGTATGTCACCCTTATAATCTGCTGATAATATCTTTTGATGAACAAAGTAATTTAACAATGTCCAATTTATCTTTTTTTCTTTTTTGTTTCCTGTTTTTTTAATAACATATTTAAGAAATTGTTGCCAAATCCAGTGTCATGAATCTTTTCCCTTATGTTTTCTTTTAAGAGTTTTATAATTTTAGTTCATGCATTTATATCTTTGGTCCATTTTAATTTAGTTTTAAGTTAAGGGTCCAGTTTCATTCTTTGCATGTGGCTATCTATTTTTCCAGCACCATTTGTTGAAAAGATTTTCCTTTCCCATTGAGTGGTCTGAGCATGTGTTGAAAATCATATGATATATAGATAAATTTATGTCTAGGCTATGTGTTATTTTCTCTTGGATTACATACCTGTATGCCAGTACCATACTATTTTGTGTTTTTTTAAAAATATGACTTAACAGAACAATTATGAAATTTGCCCAAGATGTCTATTATAATAGGATGATGAGGGGCCGAGGATGTAGCTCAGTAGCAGTGTGCCTGTCTGGCAAGTACAGGGTCCTGAACTTGATCCCTGGTACTGAAAAAAAAAAAAAAAATAGGTTGATGAAAAGAAGGCATTGAGCAGTATGGTTAGGGCCAATAATTTTTTAAAAATTAAAGTTTTTTTCATTTTAAATTGTTTACTAAAATGTTTTGTACAAAACACAATATGAGTCCTATGTATAGTTCACAAAGCTACAATAATTGTGACCAGACTTCTATTCTTGCATCATCTTTAGCCACCAACATTTTTTTCTTTTTTTAGGGGAAGGAGGCACTGAAACATTTTTGAACAAATCCTGGCATAATATTGTTTCTCTCATAAAACATCATATCTCTAACGGAAAATGATTCTTCTTAAAATGCATACAAATAAAGGTTTTTTTAAATAAAAATTTATTTTTATACTGAAACAAGTTAGAATTGTATTTGTCAGAATTTCTACCCTGACCCTGAAAAATCAAATCCATGTCTCATTGGTATATTGTATTAAGTATTTAGTTGGCAGACAACTGTCATGGTTGGTATGCTACTACTATCTACGATATACTAGCTTAGCCATAGTGACACTGTCTGATGTGTCATCAGAAGGGTCAGAGTGGTCTTCTTAAGAGGACAAGCAGAAACAAAGGGGTTGCTTAATGTCTTGGCTTGGAACTGTCACACTGCCATTTCTGCCTCATGCTTGTGACCAAAGGATATGGCTGGCCCCATTGCTAGGAGTAAAAAAAATATATATCCAGTCTCTATACTTAGAAGAATGAAAAGCCACCTGGCAAAGGAAATGAATATGAGTCATCTGGACTGAGGTCCATGGCAGTTTTGAAATCCATCAAAAGTTAACATCTCTTATTACTTTTTATTTTTCACTTGTGACTTTCCTTTATGAGAGAATGAAGATAAAGTCTAATTTAAGATGTGAGAAAAGTGGTAGAGATTTATTTCGTTTTTTAAATATGATGTGTCTCTTTCTTATTGGCATATGCTTAGATTCATTTTAATTAAATGGACAAATACTGCTACTTCCCTGCACACATGCCAGGTCTCCTTACTTCAGGCCAGATATCTGCCTTATCATGAAAAATGCCACTATTAATAAACAATATTTATAAAATACTTTCCATGCACCAGACCCTATGATAAATGAAGTGCAGTTATTATTGTATTTAATTCACCAAACCGTCTAAAGTAAATAATAGAATCCTCATTTCACAGATGAAAAACAGATAAATTTAATTATGGACAGAGTTACACAGTTTTTCTCCCTGAAAATCAACCCTGAATAGTAGATCCAGATGGGTACAGTAGGTCAATAATTGTATGTTAAATGTGATTCAGGGGCACGAGACAATATTCTACCAAATACTTTAAAATAAATTTTTCCCAAGTAAAAATTACATTTGTCAGAAATATTGTTAAGCAAAAACCGTATTGAAGCAATCATAAAGTGAAATAAATGACTAGTTCTACTTGATCCTTAACATTGTTAGAAATACACTAATTAACCATTATTATAAATACTTTTAAAAAGACTGTAGACCCTCCCTTCAAGACACAAGTACCATGATAGAGTATAATAGTGTGTAATAGTCAGATACCTACCTCGCAGATTTGTCTTTTAGTTATATTTTATTTTTGTTTTTAAATATTTATTTTCCAGCAAAGCACTGAATGCTTAGTAAATTTTCAGTGAAGGAAAAATATGTAATATGTAATTTAAATGATTAAGACATTTTCTTTTATTAAGGCATATAAAATATCTCTTATGAGCTAAAATTGTCACAATTTTCTCTCATTAAAACAAATTTACAGTAGCTTCACATTGAGTAATAATGAAATCTTCGGATCCAGAAATACCCTGTTTTGCATTGTTCTGTGACTTTATACTTAACGATGATTTTTAAAAAATGATAATGTGACCATTTTTAACACAGCCTACATTTATTTGAATTCAGAATAAGATATAAATGTTTTAATATTTGTTAGGAAAATAATATGGTGAAATAGAGTAAAATGGTCTGAATGATTAATTTCGTATGGCCAGAACACTGTGCAAATTTAAATGATATTAATGCCTTCATTTTTTCATCGTCAATATTTGCATTTCTTAATTGTGAAAATCTGCTAAAAAGTCAAATGAATCATGATTCTGAGGCGATACACAATTGAGAATTATTTAAAAAGAGAATTTCAGGCTTAGCTACATCTCTTGGTGGAGGTCAGAATTCTGCACGTTGGGATGGGAGAGGTCTAATTCAGCTGTTCATGCTTTCTAACATGTCTGAATGTTAGCAATCATCATACTCCGAAGCAGTAAGTACACAGAGCTGTTCTTTATTTAGAATTGCCTTTGGTTGCAGAGGAGAAACAATAGCCTCTGTTAAGCTTTTAACAGAGTTATTTTTACGATGTGAATTATTTACACAGTGATGCTTGCTACATCACTGTTTTTGGTATTCTTCCACCTCCTCTAAAAAATAGTCCTCCTTGAAAAATAATCATCTGGAAATAAACTTTTCCAACATTTTAAAATCTTATACTGGAGCCTGTTAGAAACATCAAATACTGTATTTCTGGAGGTGATCATGATTATAAAAGTCTTCGTAAGATGCCATGTTTCTCTTGTAAAGGAGCAGAGTTTCATCAGCATATCTGTCAGGTAAGCACAGATTTCAGTGCAAAACTAGTTAATACTTTTCTATGCATTGGAAAGAAATACTAAATTCATGACAGAATATTTTTAAATGAACTATTCTCTGAACCATAAAGTTAATTTCCTCCTCCTTCATTAGATCCTTTACTTTTCCTTACAGAATAAGTGAAAAGCCTTTTAAAACTAGTTTGTTTTACCTTGTTTTACAGATAGAGTTGTGCATCTAACCTTCCTTAGGTTAGAAAGGAAATGGCAGAGTTTTCAAGAATTGTATATGAAACAAAGAGGAAACCAATAAACTGGTTCCTATAAGTCACTTGCATGAACTGTGTGATATTTATTTTGACCCATTTTTGTAGTTATTCTTTCTTTCTGAGCATTTGCTATTATCACGAAAAACAGAGGGCAGGGGAAAGTTGTGACCCTTTAATGGTAATGGGCTGTGTAAACTAGGCTCTTGAGCACCATGTTGTATAATGTTGATATTAAGGACTCAATTTAGGGCTATTTTTAAATATATATATAGAGAGAAAGCTCAGTGTCTTAGTTACAGTATTTTCATATCACTGAGCCATTCTGACACGAAAAACTTAGAAGGAGGACAGATTTATTTGGATTCATGGTATGTAGAAGTTTCAGTCCATAGTCAGCTGGCTCCAAGGCAGGGTGTCATGACAGAAACACATGATGGAGGAGGGCTGCACATAGCATGGCAGACAGGAAGCAGAGAGAGGCCAAGGGAGGAGAGAAGGAGATACACTCTTCCAGGCCACATCCTCAATGATCCACCTCCTCCAACCAGGCTTCACCTTCCAGCACCGCTAATCCACTGAGAAGTATCTCACCCCTATGAACCCCACCTATGGACCCTTGATACTTTGAGGGGACATCTAGATATAAACTGTAGCACTCAGCTTGGTGTTCTTGCATCAAGGTGTTTAAATTATCTTTTCCTTCCATGTGGTAACTTAATGGTTTATGAATTATTCCCATTTTAGATAATAACAAAAACATCAGGACAAATTTCCTATTTCTTCACTCCTTTACCCATGTAAAACTTAACTCACTTATGACTAACCTTTATACTATTTGTAGTGACAATTTCACATAATTTAATTTGTATTTCAAAGACAAGATTGTATGTCATGAACCTGGATTCTAAACAGCAACAAAAAGTAGTTTGCAGTAATTTTCTTTGCCTCAGAGACCAAATTGCTTATGAAGATTTTCTACATAAGGGTCATACAATTGCTGGAAAGTTCTCCCACATCTGGAGATAATTTTCAGAGATATTCTACTCACGGGTCCCATATTAAATATAAGCTTTACTCAGCAACCTTCCCTGGATTCCCTAGAGATTATCACTCTGCTATATGTTTTACTTTGATAGTACTGAGTGCACACTTGTTGCTGAGTCCTTACTTATTTGCTGATTTTATTTTTTTCCTGCTAGATATTATGGCCCTTCTATATATGGAGTATGCAGTGTTCATCTTTATTTCTCTCATGATTAGCCCTGAAAACATTTTCATTAGTTGAAATAATGCTTAGAAAATACTTATTGAGACATTGTCATTAGATGTTTGTCTTTGCTTTTAATTTTTTTTTCAAATTGTCATATTTTAAGATCTAAGAGGTGAGAATAATATATATTTTGACAAAGCTTGTAAACCATGCTCAGTATAGTACCTAGTACTAGTTGTTTTGCAAGGATTGTGTGGAAAGTGAACAAACAGATAACTCATGATATGAATGGCTGAGAAAGGCATATACCCTTTAAGACGGTTTCTGAACCCAAATTCTTTAACTCAAAAGAGTAAAATTCTATTGATAAATATTTGGGCATCATTGTATAGATGGCTTTAATATACAGCTGTGATTTTTGAAATATGAGTTGTGACTCATAATTCTTTAAAATTATCTCAATTTAGTTGACTTACATGCAGTTTAAAAACTGAGAAAAGAAACTGAATAGTGTTATTTTTCTACTGCTGTGTAACAAATGACACCACAAAATTGTAAGCAAGTTTAGCAGCTTAAGTACAAATTTATTATCTTACAGACTCCATGACTCACATGTTGGGGCACAGGTTATCTGGATCCTCAGTTCAGGGTCTCAGAAGGATGTAATTGCAGTGTGGCCAGAGCTAGGTCATATTTTACTCTTAGAGTCCTCATCTGAACTTATGTGGTTGGGGAAAGAATATGGTTCCTTGTAGAATTGGTGGAATGTTCCTTCTTCATGACTGGGAGAAGTCATTGACCTCTAGAGCCTCTTTTAGGGACCAACTGCTTAGGTCAGGGGCACACAGGGCGATATACCTTTTGATTAGTTTAAATTTAACAAGGGACATGAATCACATCTGAAAAAAGTTCCTTTACTTTTTCACACAATGAGACCTAATCAAAGGATAACATCATATCATATCCACAGTTACTGTTCCCAGTCAAGGAGAGGAGATTTTTACAAAGGCATGATTCAGTGGTTGTTGTTTAGATGTCTGCCACAGGGAGGTAGTGAGGATAAGTACTACTTTATGAGATATTTGTCTTAGAAATATGTGTATATTTGTCCAGGCTATGTATTTATAGATGAATGTAAGTGTGTAAGGAGTGAATCACAGTGCAAATATATTTTTCTCATTGAATCACATTCAAAATATTTGAAAATCACTAGTGTGAAGGACAAATTTATAATGACTTCGTATTTTCAAAAGTAAGTAATAAACGATATTAAGCAGCTTTAGAAATTAAAGCCCCAATATTCATTACTAGTTATAGAAATGTTTGCATTCATTCCCTCAATCAGCCGTTATTGAATATACGCAAGGCTTTGCATTAATCAACAAAGATGTTTAATTTCTTAAGGTGAACAGTTGTTAGGGGAGGTGCTATGTGTGCCTCAAATAAATGACCATTGTAATACCAGGTAGAGTGGGGAGAAACTGATAGGGGATTTTGAAAAAGAATAAACAAACATGAGAGTTCATGATTTGAAGAGATTTTAGTATTACTATACCTACTGAAGGACCATATTTTCCTTGAAATTTTCCAAATCATAACTTCAGAATTTAACAATAAAAAAGGAAAGAAAAGGAAATATTAAAGAAGAATATAAACATAAAGAAATCCATGTCTGGACCATATGTCTCATATATTTTAAAGGAATAAATTCATTCTACCAGCAATTAAAATAGAGAAATTAAGGTACATCTCAAATATCACATGTTTTAGTTTCTGTAGTTTTATTACTTCCTATAAGTCCTTTCAAATCTCAGAGACTGGGACTATCTCCAATGCAAGTTACTAACAGGTTTAAGAATCACTGCATTTCCTGAGCTGGCAATTGCTTTTGAACAAGCTGTGAAAATCTGCCAAACCAAGCACAAGTTAAGCTCTTATCTATCACTGCCATTAAGCAGAAGCCAGTGGCCATGAGGAGACAATGCATATTATACATTGATTGTAATGTGGACATAAAGACTTCCTAAATTGTTCATAAATGAATGTCAGTTTTGCTAAACTAAAGCACATTTTCACCAGCCAATTTTACTGGGACATGGGATCCTTTCTTAATGCATTGGAATTCTATTATACTTAGAAGTTCACGTCAAAATTGTAATGTCTTCCGTGTCTTCTAATGTGTTATCCATCATCTGTGTGAAAAACTTCTGGGTCTGTCTTAGTTACTTTTCTTGTTTCTGAGACAAAATACCTGACACCCAAAGTTAAAGGAGAAAAAAGTTATTGTAGCTCACAGTTTGTATAGGTTTCAGTTCAGACTTGGCTGGTCCCAAGGCAGGGTGGCATGGCAGAGGGGCAACACAGAGGAGGAAGGGTTCGTGGCAGGCAAAAGGCAGCAAAAGCAGCAAGCACAAAGTGACAAGCAGCGACCACAGCAGCCCACTTTCTGTCCCTGATATTCTATCCACTCATATCGAGGGTGGGGAACCCTTAATCCTAGCATTGCACCATGAACCAATTCTAATATCACACACTTAAGCACAGAATCACACACTCTAGATCCATCCACCTCTAAAAAGCCCCACCTTTGACTATTTTAGGCTTTGGGGAGACATCTAAACACAAGCCATAACAGGGTCTTTAACCTAAAGACATTGTTTGTAAACTACTGTTTTTTGTTACTACCTTGGGACTTTCTGGGTCTTAATGAGATCAGATTCAATGTTAATAATTTTCTGAGCAGTTAGATAAAGATATTTTCTGTTTAATGATAGTTTAATGATTGTGAACCAGTTATTAGGTGCCTGGATGTCTGCAACTGTCAAAAATGCCCCTCATTTTTATATTATCTTAAATTTTCTATCAATCTTTGCTTCCATGATCCATTAATATTTCTTCAACCACATCAGTAGCATTTTTCTTGCAAGAATCTCAAAGAAATTAATAAATTTGTCTCTATTTCTATCCTGTTAATATTGTTGATTAGAGGCCTGGATTTATGGGTTCAACATTTGGCTCATGAAAGATTTGTTCCCCTTGAGATATAAAACCAAGAGATTAATTCAACCGTGTTTTCATCTTTCCTTCATGTTCTACCTCTATTAGCAAAAAACAGGCACAAGGTCTAAAACAAAAGGATTCTATTTGTTATTAATCAATTGTTTTTTCAGCAATTGTGTACGCTGTATAAGTATCAAAACTTATGTTGAAATCCATAATTTTACATGAAATGAAAAAAGTAGAAGTTCATCTAGATTGACTAATCTAAATATTATCATAAACTCGATTAAATCTAACTGAATACCTAGGATGACAACTTTGAAATACTTGAGTCAAACTCTTTATCTCCTGCCCATGAGTTCTGTAAAGGTAGCTAAAAATAAATCGTTTACTCATTTTCCTGTAATAGAGATTTCAGTTCTCTATTTGTACAGCTTTTCTTAGTGAGGTTGCGGCTACCTCCAGTTCTGTGTGTATTAATGCAAAAAGAGTTCAAGGGTAGATGTCCTTCAGATAATTCAAAATACATGTTATAGTTGAAAAAGTTCAGTTTCAAATGAATAACCTGGACTTAGTACACAGTGACATTTAATTTAGATGTTCAGCAGTGTAGATTATTGGTTCTGGGGGTTGTACCTTGGCCAGTAATGAGTGGAAAAGTGACATATGACTGATGTTATTGTTTGCAAGTTATTATACTGCCAGTGAAGGTAATTATTAAAGACAATCAAATATAGCCCAGCTGTATAGTGAAATCATTACTTTCTGCAAATATCTTGTGATTTATTCAAAAGCTTCTGCATTATGAAGGGCTAAGGAATTTGAAAGACGCCCATTATAATCCAGGGAGGTTAAGACCTCACAGATTAAATGGAATGATGAGTTTTCATTCTCACAGTGACACAGCCTTGAAGACACAGACTTGGCAGTGCACGGTCAGCTTGATGGGATTAAAACAATGACTGGATTTGCATAACATTTGGAAGATCTGATCTTCTCTGTCAAATAGAATACTGACACCATAGGTTGATTTGCTGTTGAAAATATTAGCTTGTAATGATAGCATTTTATAGGATAGAATTATGAAAAATATTTGTCTTATTTATAGCTCTTACTCTGCAAATATTTGTTAAGGGCAGTTTCTATTTGACTGGGCTATAGATCCATCAATCTCTGGGCTTGTAGTGTATACAGATTCTTTACCATGATAACATTCTCTTACCACTCTCCCTTTCCTCTCCCTAATACCCTGCATTACAAGAACAACCCAGCAAGGATGGTGATAGGCAACTTTAAAGATGTCTGAGGTTTTTAGATATCTATGACTGGTATAAATGAGCTCTTATCTGAGGTTTGTCAAAGCCCGGTGCCTTGACTCACCAACAGAATAAGTAAATACATAAATAAATACCTTCAATTCTCCAGCCCACCTTTTCATTGGAAAGATTAATGGCATATTTAAATTTTCAGTTTTCCAAGGGTGCTCTTTCATTGTTCCCTCTCCTACCACAGTGCTGCATTTGTATTTAAGTGTTTCATTTTATGCATTTCAAACTGTCAGGCTGAAGAAACACCAATAAGTGTGTTAGGTTTAGATAATCGAAAATTCCCTTTACTCAGCTTCTTCATCTATATTTATCTGTCTGGCTGTGAAATCTATTCCAAGAGTATTCATCTACCACCCAAATCTATTCACCAAGCATCAAGACTCATCAGTGAGATGGAATAATGCCATTTAATTAGTCTTTGATATACAGCTTAATTAGGTCTTAATAAGGGGTAGTGCATCCTAAAATCAATTATCTTGCTCTTTTTAATAAGAGCAACTAATTAGTAGGAAAATCACCACAGTTCTCTTTTTATCCTGAAGCTTTCCATGGTGCTAAGAAGAAGGTTATGAAGGAAAAAAATATCATCCACAATATTTGTAAGAAATGTCAAACTGAACCTAAAAGGATATACTCAAAATAGTTGCAATAGGTTAGAAATATTTTATAGATAATGCAGTGCTACCAATTCAGCATCTTTAAATATTTCACAATATTTTTGTCCATGCAATGGAGAAAAGTCAAGTGTTTCTTCTCTGTGTGTAGCTCTTCCCTTGATATCAATGATAAGAGTCCCCAACATAGGTAGGTCCACTGTGACTATATCTACAGTGGTCAGGGGACCATATTGATAAGTCATCTAGTTAACAGATGCCTCCTTTGCTCTTGTCTGAGAAGTACCCTTCCCTCACGAACTGCTAAATACAGGTATACACAAGTGGCTGTGTGTTCTACATCTTAGAGTTTTTTCTCTTTGAACTGTGTTTCTTCCAACAAAATTGATTCTGCTTAGCCGTAGAATCATGATATTTATAAATTCATACAACACATATTAATTTGACTGCAATCCCTATTATAAATTTAAGTCCTGCTTAAGCTATCAAGTTTTGGATGTGATTAAAACAGGCAAGGTCCTAGGTCTCCTTGAACTCACATTTTAATGAAATAAGATACAAAGGAAATGAACACCAAAATTAATATATAAGAGAATTTTCAACAGCAGTGGCTGCTTTATGTACAACTAAGTATGGTACAGAATTGTTTTAAGAAAGTTACCAGGGGCAGAAGATAGATTTGTGAGAGGGAGAACAGGAAAAGGTGTCTGAGTGCCCGGGTCAGGGCAAGACCTAGCAGAGAGAAAAAAAGAAGCCCTGGATCAGGAAAAGCTCAACATGTTTGAACAGTGCAAGAATGACAATGTGCCTGGATATGAGCAATAGGAAGGAGAGTTGGAAGGAGGTCACATGACATGTAGATAAGAGAACAGGTTGGGCCTGGTCAACTGTGGCAAAGAATTTAGATGTTATTCAGTGTGGTAGGTATAGGATTTTTTTTTCCTACACAGTTCTTTCACCTTTTCTGTATGTTATGTAAATTATCATAATAAAATGATTGAGGGCCAGGGATTTGGCTCAGTGGTGCCACCACCTGCCTCGCAAATGCAAGGTCCTGAGTTCAATCCCCAGTACCAAAAAAATAAAAATAAATAATAATAATGAAAAACTGATTGATTAAAAAATCAACATGATTACCAAAATGGCCAAAGTAGTTCCCAGCAAAGGTACTGACAGTTTAAATGAGAATTTTAGTGGGAGAAATCGAGAGAAGCACTTTTTCTCCAAATTGAGACTGTGTTAAAAATTAATGTTGAATTATGTAAATCCTCTAGGAAAAAATCTCTACTAATATTCTATCGCATTAAGAATGAAATCCAACATCTTTCCACAGGCAGGTGAGTCCAATCTTTTGGCTTCCGTGGGCAGTACTGAATGAAGAGAAATTTCTAGGGCCACTTATAAAATGCATCATAATTTAATGTATAAACTAAACAAACTTCCTTTTGTACATATATTTGTTATTATAACATTAAGAAAAGAGGTCAAGAAGCCAGTGGGCCACAGATTGGACATCCCTGGGAGAGCTATCTGGTGAAAGGGAAATTTAATACAGAGAGAGTGGCCTTGTGAAGTTTGTCATGACTTAGATGCATAGTCCATGGTGATGAGACCATGTCAGTGGAGTGTAACTGTGTTGTGCTTTTACTTATGAAATGAGGCAGCAGTACAATATCTTCCCAGATATATGTGACACAGTTTAATTTAAGCATGCTTGAGGATACAAGACACAATGTGGAAGCCATTTCCAGGCTTAGCTTAGTTCCCACTGGGAAAGTTATTCACTTCAGCATGTGACCAGCTTCCAGGAAAATCCTTCAAAGAGTGGATTAATAGCAGCTCCTTGATACTGACTACTTCCTAGGAGCACACACTTCATAAAAGACACAACAACAGGGCCTTGTTGAAGAGCCTAGTTATCAGGCTCAAGCAGGTGCAGGTCAGGAACTTTGTGTGTGGCCCCATACGTAGTCATCATAGTCATGTATAATTGCTACTTAGTAAAAACAACTCTATGATAAGAAGGGCACCTATACCAGGAAAGGAAGCAGATAAAAACATTTCTTTGGTACTGAAAGATCTAAGCAGCCTCTTCTCTTGAATGCCTCAGTAAAATGCAATCAAAAGATACACTGAGTTTTATTACAGTTATAGTTGTACAGTGCTGTTAATCCGCTGGAATATATTGAATCTTGCACTTTCAGTTTGTGGATCATGTGGTATGCAGGTTTTTAGTTCAATAAAGTTGTTTCATTGTTTTAAAAACAATAATAAAAAAGTTCAGTAATACAGGCACAATTTGGGCATATGTCATGTTTGAGGAGTCCTTACTCAACTATGTCTCTCAGTGAATTTGATCTATATTTTTACCTTGAGCCATTTAAGAGATTGATTTCTTTTATAGAACTCGCTTGGTCCTTCCTGGGTGATTGAGGAAAACATAAAGCCAAATACCAAAAATCATGTTAAGCCATTAAGGAAGTATTGGGTATTTAGTTTGTTACTCAGTTCAAAGGTTTGCATAGTAAAGATGAAGAGCTGCATTCTTGCTTCAGTCTCCCCTCTGACTCTACACTTGGCTACTCCATCTTTTTGTCTTGCCTTCCCACAATAGTCATTGATTTTAGCACACAGCTACTGGTTAACAAATCTTACTTGCTCTGTGACCCTGTCTCACCCTTTCAATGTGTTAGTCTTACTTCCGTGGGGGAAGAATTATTCTGAAAGTCAGCCTTCCTCCTGAGGCTTGGTAAATGGTTGCCTTCCTTTGATAGCTAATCCTGACTCAAATGCTGATGTGATAGTTCAAGTCCTGGCTTAACTCCTGTGTGAGAGTAGCTGTTAGATAGGAAGAGTGAGAACGCTACTGTGAAGCAAACTTCTTTGAAGGTGCCATGGAATAAAGATTAAATTTTCTGACCACCTTTCATCCAAACAATGAGATTTTGGGAGGGTAATTAAGGAGAATGACTAATTATTGTATGAAATTGGTAAACAGTTCCACATCTTTCTAAGGAAGTGATTGAATTGAACACAAACTTTGAAAAGAAGCTGTGTGTTAGACTTAAGCAGAAGAAAAAGCACTTACGGGCAATTTTTAAATGTAGTTTAAAATACAAGGTTGTCAGAATGACATTTACAACTAGAAAGCTTAGGTTTATTCATATCTTCCCTATATAAGTACATAAACCACCTTCAAGTTCAATACAGAGCTCAGTTCCCTGCAGTATTGGCTAATGCATGTGTGGATGAATGAATGAATGTGTGGATGAATTGTTACACGAGTAAAGGCAGACTCCTGATTGACTAAGGACAATTTTTGACCCTAAAATACCAATATTGGTACATTTTAGAGAGGAAAGTCAGAATTTCACTTCATTATTGTGGCCATATGCAGGAAACAGATTTATATCCAAAGTTCCCAAATTCATCTCCGACGACATGGTAAAATGTCACATTTACGTTGTCCAGAATAAGCCCAGGAAGTGTTAACACTGGAACTGCCTAGAGATACTAGGCTCTCGTGGCAAGGATGTGAAGATCTTTGGTTGACTAAGGTCGTAACTGTTGGCTCCCAATGACTTTCCCTTCTGTTTCAGAGTGTCAACTCGACGCTCTGTGAGGCCTCCATAATTGTGAGTTTCAGACCAGTTATCACTTGAGTACAAGATTCCATGCTCACTGGATTGTCTTTTTGTCTGTTTGTTGCAGCTTTGAAAATAGGTAGATGATGTTGTTAAAGAATCAGCTGCAAAATTCCAGATTCTGGCTCCTTCATTTGCCTTGTTTTCTGGCCATGAGGGTACAAGTTAAGATCTGTAGCCTCAGTTTCCTGATGGACTGTAGTGAAGAATGTGAAAATATGCCTAAAGAATTAAGAATAATGTTTGGTGATTCCAAGTCCTCTAATGGTTATTGCCCTTATTTTAAGATTTTAAAGAATAGTTTCCTTCTCTTTTGTATTACTGTATTTTATAACTGAACATGTTGTTAAGGATTTAGATACTGTGGCCCTTTACATTTCTTGTAAAAAGCATTTTTCTCTTCCTATTATATTCCTTTATGAATTGGACTCTTTTTATATGAAATTTTCAATGCCCACATGAACCTTGAATATTAATACATATCAGTTCTTTAACTATAACCTTCCTTTCCAACCCCCAATATGTTGTTAGAACTATGTGTTTTAGTATTGTATTTCCCCACAATGCAGTGAGTAAACACATCGCAATAGCATTCAGATCCAGACAACTAACTTAATAGTCTTAGGTATCTGTTTTATCCTCTTTGGATTCCTAAATAACATGATTTGATGCAAGAGTAAAATTGGTATTGATTACAGTGATGATATAAGGCATGAAAAATGTCTCTGCTGTGAGTTTATTTCCTGTCTAGTAGAGATCTATGTGGATTGAAAGCAATGTGAATCTGTTTCCATATGTGGCTCACTTCTATATATTTCATGGAGCCATTTATGGCTTCTTTTGCTATTCTCTTTAATTGATTCCTTATTCAGCAAATAGAACCAAGATACAATTAACCTTGCGAATAGTTCTTTAGGGGGGGACATATTTAGATTTGATTGGGTCTCAGTTGGGTCACTCTCATTGACCTGAAGGTCAAAAAAAGAGCATGCTGACTGCTTTAGAGTAAGTAATATTGAATTAAATCTCTTTAGAGACTAGTTTAAAGCCTGGAAAAGTCTTCTGGCTTAAACAGTGAGAGATAATTGGAGTGTCTTGTGGTATCAAGTGTTTGAGTGCAAATTAATATTTTGGTGTGATTACTTGCTGTATGTTTTTAAAGGATTCCCATTGAAAGTCTGTTTAGTTTACACATAAGCCTCCCAGTTATCTACTGAGAACAGTTGCAAGTAGCTGTTACAGTACTAATTACTGGATGGACATTCTTTCAGAATGTTAAAATCAGGTTGTGTTTTTGTGACACCTTAAACAAGTATTACATGAGTCAGGATACTCTAAAAGTTAAATAATGCCTGCTGAAGACATATATTTAATTGAAATTCCATATAGCAGTCTTTCCAGTTTTCATTTGCTTTGACGTAAAACTTTTTGTTGCTTTCCCTGAAGAATGACTGAAAAAATTTGGACTTTAAAGAGCAGATAATTGAAAGGCAAGAGGAACAACTGTAAACATTGTGCATAAAGGTATCTATGAGCCCCCACCCCAAATTGGGATAGCTCATTTGGAAGCTTTTAGCCCCCATTAAATCACCCACTTTTTCTTTTCTGTACTCTGAGTCTACTAAATTTATTAATGGTTTCAATTTTTTAAGAGACAAAGTTTTTCTATTCATTTTTCTTGACCCTCCCCTGCAACATATATTTTAACTTTAAATATTTGTCTCTCGAAGATTACTGTAGGCATAAGAAGGGCCTCTCTAAGTCCACTAATTCTCTCACATCTTACATTAAAACCCGGCAGCTCAGTTTTTACATTTTACCTTTTACATTTTAACTGTAAAAGTGTTGCATTGTAACTGTAAAAGTTTAGCTGTAGAAGTGGAGTAGTTGATCCTCAGTGGTTTAATCCATTTAGTATATAGACTGTGTGTTTAGGGCCTATGACCTTATGTCTTAATTACTTCTTCACTGCTGAAACAAAATACCTGGCACCCACAAGTTAAAGAAGGAAACGTTTATTTTAGCTCAGTTTGTAGAGTTTTCAGTTTCAGTCCATAATCTGCCTTCAAGGCAGGGCTACACAGCAGAGGGGCATGGCAGAGGAGAAACAGTCTATGGCAAGGCAGGCAGAAGGCAGCAGCGAGCAACCCGCCTTCCATCTTTTCCTTTATATTTCATCTAGGCTATAGGCTATTGGTTGGTACCACTCGTACCCTGGGTGGGCTTGCCATTATCAACCCCTAAAATTATGCTAAACCAGTTATCACACACCCTTATTCCCAGTATCATGCGCCTTAGATCCAGCCACATCTGAAAAGCCCCACCTATAAGTGCATGAGTCTTTGGGAGGACCTGTAGACATAAGCCATAACACCTTGTCAGTTGACTTTAAAATGCTTGAGATATAAAATAAGCAGTTTCTCAAAATATAGGACAAAACCAAATTTGATATAAATGCATGTTTAAGTCAATGTCTACAAATTAGCATATCAACTACATTAATCATGTTTAATGTCATCAAAAGCTTATAACATTTAAAAATAAGTTTCAGAGTAGAAAGCTTTCTTTTATGATAATGTTGGGAAATGTAAAATGACTATTAAGGAGTGTGAGTAAATCATAAATTAAGTTAGTGATGTATAGCCAAATAGGTTCCAAAGTAAAACTACAAACAATAATATTTACCAATTAATAGTTATTTAAATGTCAAATATGGATGGATCTTCTTTTGATATGATGTGTCTTACTGCCTCTAAAAAAAGTAGAAGCATCCAGAATCTTTAAAGATTAAAAACGCCCTCTTGAGCCACAGCAAATATGGATATTGGTAGCTTATCTCTTAGTATGAAATATTTGTATTAAGATTGAAAGCAGAATCTTGAAGATATAGTTTACATTTATGTTTGGCAGCACTGTGCACCATAGCCAGAGAATGTCAGTGGACAGATGAGTGGAAAAACAAAATATGGTATATGCATACAATGGAATATTATAGCATGAATACAGTATTACACATGTGAAAACATGGATGAATCTTGAAGACATTATACTAAGTGAAATAAGCCAGACACACACACACCAAACGCAAACCCAGATGCTGTATTATTTCACTTATATATGAGAAGTCTGAAGTAGTCCAAGTCACGGAGTAGAAAGTGGAATTGTGGTAAATAAAGGCTGGAGGCAGGAGGAACTGGGGAGTCCTTAAATGGGTATATAGTTTGAGTCTTATAAGAGGAAAACATTACAGTCATATGTTTGTGTACAGTATGAATATATTTCATATTAATGACCTGTATACCTAAAAATAGTTAAGATGGTAAATTATATGTCATTAATACAACTTGTAAAAAATTTGTCTGAGAATAAGTTATTGAGTCCTTATTTTATTTCTAGGATTGCCCTATATACAAGAATACTTAGATAAGCAGGAGATTCCTCTCTTATTTATATCACTTTTCAAATTTAGTAGAAAAAAATAAAAAACTATGATATTCTGAAATTTGAGTATTTGAAAAACATTTTAAATTTAAAAAATCATTAAAACATATGACAAAAAATCATATGTGGTTTGCCAAATGTATACATAAGTAAAAGATCAATAAATAATATTTAATTTGGGGGCAATTATGTAGCAAACAATTACAAAAACTGCTGTTCTACTCTTTTTGTTACTTTGAACTATGAAAAACTTTCTTTGTATGACATTGTTGCCATAGTTGTTAGACCTACCATTCCGAGAAATATATCATATAGTTTGAGTCTATCCCACATTCTTTACCCATTAGCATATAAAAATAAAATGTATGACTTATGTCCAACATGATTAAAATGTAAACGCAAGCTAGTATTTAAATAGTGCAATAATATCTATTTATAAATGCTTAACCAGATGATTTTAAATATGCTCAAGTGTATTTTTTAGATTATTATTAAAATGAATACATAAACTCAAAATATCTTCGAGAAAAATTTTAAGATACTCTGAGAAAGCAAGGTGAAAAAAACCCTAAGTTACAAAACAGTGTGAAAAGAGCTAGAGATATGCAAAGATTTTCTAATAGAATACAAAGTAAGATTTCAAAGTGATACTGGAACATAAAGAGATTTATTCTGCTGAAAAAAAGCTTGAGGAAAATAGAGAAAAATACCGACTAACATTTTAACTGGATTTTGTTAGGTAAGTATGAAATGCCAGTGATTAGGGTGAATGTTTGTGTGTTGCCCAAATAGGAAATTCCAACAGAGGGAACAACTTAGTCAATGGCCAGGACTAGAGAATTAGGAGGCACCTCTGAGGCAACGACATGTGGTAGAGTAGCTGGAGAGGGAACAGGGAAAGTACAGGGAGGGCAACTTATGATGGACCTTGAATTTTGAACACGCTCCAGGATAACTAAATTGTAGCGAGGAGTTTTGGTCGTACTTGTGTTTTAGAGGCACAATGAAAGTGAATTGTAAAAGGACAGCTATTATACCAAAGCAGACAGCTGTCATCAGGAGTAGGAAATAAACCTCAAAGCATTGTCAAGAATTAATATAAATGAACTTAGAGACAATTACTTTATTTAATGTCAAAAATAAAATATTTTTTTCTCTTAAGGAGGTGCTAAAATTATAAAAGCAACTTGTGGATCGCTGTTACCTAGTTTTGAAATATTTTAAATATCCCATACAACTTCTTTAAATGAGTTTGTGTTTGCAAATAAAAAGGACTGAGGGGAAGAGTCTTTTTTATTTGTAAATATTTTTCAAGGGAAAGCAGTATTGGAGTAGAGACTTGGGGGAGATGAGGAATTCAGTATTTTAAGGCTCCCAATGCTGTGTTTTCCCCACTGAGCATGATTCATGCTTCCTTCAAGAAAAGAAGTGAGGGCTGGGGATTTAGCTCAGTGGTTCCTCCGCCTGCCCCCCCAAGCACAAGGACCCAAGTTTGATCCCTGGTACCAACAAACAAACAAACAAACAAACACAAAAGGAAGTGAGAAGATCTGTCTTTCTGTGATAAATCAAGTTAAGAAAAGTACAGGTGTATGAACTTAGGTGGGGGTCATAATAGATTGATTTTGATTACTACCTGGACTAGAAAGAGAACAGATGAAGAAAACGTTCTCATTCATCAGCATGATATGCCATCCCTTAGAGAGAAGTGGAAGCATTCATTAAAATATGTTGTAAGCCAGATCTCTTCGATATCCACAGACAATCCACTTCACTGTTTGAAAAGTTAAACTCATTAAATTTCACCCTTACACATTGTTTTCTTTCTATATTTTCTGGATTAGTAAGAAGAAATCATAGCTTTGCATTTTCTACTGATTCCTAAAACCATAACGTTGAGAGTCATCCTAGAATCTTCACTGTCCCAAATTTTCTTGCCAGTTTTCTTCTCTGTCTGTAGAACTCATCAGTTAGTCCTTGCCTGTACACTCTGCAAAGCAACCTCCTTCCATTAATTCTGTCCTATCTCCAGACTCTGTTCTTAAAATATTCTTGTCTCCTTGATTTATCCTTTAGAGATCTACCGTAAGTACACTTCTACTTAAAATACAAAATATAATCATTCCTTTGTAATTCATTGGAACAATATTATATATATTACTATATATGTATGTGTATGTATAGCTATATAACAATGCAGTTTCAGACTCTTAGTCATATAACGAGGCTCAATATCAAGCTCAGAACTTATTGACTGAGCGTTATGAGAAAATACTCTTGGGCCCCTTTCTCTCAGTTTCCTTCATGAATATTCTGAGTATTAATTAATATTTCCAGCAATGTATAGTCCATAGCAACTTTTCAACACCATTGTTATGATCTTTATTAGTACTTCTGGTTCTCTATCTCCATCTCAAAAACATCTAGTGTAGAGGTCGGGTCTTTTATAATCTGACTACTGTTTACTTCTTTTCACCGGAATGTAAGAAACCACCAACTCAAAACATATGGAAAAACTTCTATCATCCAGAATGTATGATACTTGCTCCAAGCTTTTGTAAATGCTCTTGTCTTTGAGTGAAATGCTTTTTACTCTGTCACAATAATTTACTTTCTATTTTCCTTTTTTGTCTATATGAACGGACCATCTCCCAGAGCAGTTCATGAACCCTGTCAGAACATAGCTGTCCTCACACATATTCCTGCAATGGCTATTGTATACCTCTAGTACAATAGTTATTACAGTGTTTGGTTGCTAATCTGTTTCAGTACCTGGCTAAACTACCTAAGGCTAGGCTCTTGGCTTTATTCATGTGTAAAATTTCAGTAAATATGCCAAATAGGTCTCAAAAAGGACAGTCATGGATTATGTAAATATCACTCCAAAATTTTAGGAGAGCGCCAGAAATCTCTGTGGAGAAAAAAAAAATCTTTCAATGACATACTCTTATTTATTTACAAAATTCAAAATTGCAAAATTAATAAACATGTAAGAGCTGATTAAAATTAACCTTGTTATTTCTATATTTTCTTGGTATTCAAATTAAGACTAATTACCATGGATGTAGTTGGTATTTTGAAATACTTAAATATAATTGACAAAACACGTAGTATGAAAATAAGAGGAAAGGAATCTAAGTTTCAAAAGAAGGATGGGCATAAAATATTTGAGCACAAAAGAAATTTGGATCCAAAGTCTCTTGGAGCTACTTGTAGACACTAAAAATGCTCTGTTAACTGGGGCAATTGAGATTAGGTAAACTGCTTCCACAGTTCTCCTTTTCCAAAATGGTCTCTTATTGGTTTGGTTGAGTTTACAAAAATAATTTTTCAGTTACCAAGAAATCATTGAATTGATACTGTCAGGAAAAACAGTTGGGAATGATAACTAGATCATAAAGGGCAAATTCCTAGGATGATGCACTTTCTCTAATGCAGAGCATTAGGTTCTGATTTTCCCTTTTTCCCTTCACTCTTGGATTACCAATTGTTTTCATAGCTCCATTTTCTTATTTTATTTAACATTTCAGGGTTCCACAAAAGTCCCAAAATAGTCTGTAGCCTAAGGAGCCCATTTTCTTCTAAAAGAAAATCTACGGAGTTAAAACTGGGACATGGGCATTACTGCATAGTTTCAAACTAATTCCCAAGGTAATGGTGAAGTGTTCCTTGGCCTGCTGAAAAAGATATACCATGAGAGGTGGAGTATTTTTTTTAGGGAAGAAGTTAACATAGAAAATTCCACACTTAACTGTTTAAGGAATGTGTATTCTCTCTTGTGTCATTCTTTTTGTCTCTCTGTTTGTGTATATCTATTGTACACACATACTGTATGTACATATATGAATTGTGTGTGTATATCCCCCACTCATCATATACTATTTCTATGTGGAGGACCATTCTTTCCATCATGTCCTCCCACAACAAATAAATCCACCTCACTGCAGGGTTAGGTGACTCAAGGTTGGCTGTACAGAGTTACTGAGTTTTATTGAATCACTTTTGTCTTGTTTTGTGTTTTTCTCACTTTTATTACCATGAGAATGTGAGCAATTTGGAGAAGATAGATTCTACTTACCCCATACAAGAGAAAAGCCTGATTGAAAAGAACCAGTTTAATGGGAGGACAGTGAGATGCAGGGAGACAGAAACCAGGATCTATTTTAGTCCTTCCATCACCTCATCTTGCAATCCCTGATGTGTCAGTTTTATGTCCCATTAGATGTTTAATTTTCTGTTGCTTATGATGAAAGGAAGGCAGCCTATTACCTGAATTTTAGTTAATTACCATTAATTTCTAAAGACTTCATATGTGTCAGAGGTCCTTACAAACTTGTGTAAAACACAAAATCTTAGTCTTTAACCACAGGAACTTTCATCTTGAAGGGGGCGGGCAAGGGGAAAAACAGATTTCTATACTTTTACAAAGCATCCTTAATTAATCTAATGTTTGTGGTCTACACATTGCTTAATGGAGAAATATTAAGGTAATAATGGCCTTCTTCCTTTTTAAGAAGTGAGCAAAAGCTCTGATGATACAATGTTTTAGACCAATGTTGAAACCAAATAAAAAGTAACTTGAATTCATGTATTAGTCATTTACTTCTTGAACTTTGACTTCCTTCATGCACATAGAATCATCCTGCTTCCAAGAGGGACTTGGGAAAATTAAACAAAATTGATGCTATGCCTATGAATGATAAAAATCACCCATATTTATTCAATAAAATAACTAAGACTTAAGTATCATTTTTGGTAATTTTTAAGAGTAATTTTTTCATTTACCAGGAGAGTTAAAACTTAAGTTGAACCAGAATATACAGGTCAGCTGACCTAGAAGATTCCTTACACAACTAACAAAATTGTCATTTATTCTAATTCATGGGAAAAATGAAAGTAAAACAAGAATAAAGAAATGAATTGAGAAAGAATAAGGGAAACCCTTGAACATTCCTTATATTAAATATTAAACCTACTGAGAAAGAAAACTTTTCTAGCAATTCTATTTCACTAATTTCATTTTGTTCATTTGCTGATTTCATGAATGAATAATAGCTGTTTCAGAATTGAACTAGGAATAAAAACATGAGTATGCAGAGTACTACATACCATAATTACAGCCTAGTAGAAAAATCCAAAATATATTCAATGACATATATATATTTATACATACATATATCTTACACATTGTGTTATGTATTTTGGAGTTTTAAAATGAGACTTTACATTTGTAGGAAAAATGCATATTTTATATAGGGATTTTAAGCTATATTAAATGAATGATTAGAGTTGTTATTTATCATGCAAAACTCGGATGGATAATGACATGAATTTCCAATCATCCCACGCACTGGAATTGGACCCCAGGAATAATAATCATTTAAAAGGATGATAATACTCGAGCCAGGGATTTAGCTTAGTGGTTTCACTGCCTGGTGCACAAGCGCAAGCAAGGACCAGAGTTCAATTCCCAGTACCAAAAAAAAAAAAAAAAAAAAAAAAAAGGATGATAATACTAAAAACAATGTCTTTCCAATAGCCCTCTTTCTTAATTTCTTTCTCTCTTTCTCCTTTCTTTGATTCTTTCTTTTTCCTGTGGTACCAGGAAATGAACCCAGGCCTTTGCACCAAAGCTATATCCCACCCTTTTTTTTTTTGAAATGGGGTCTGGCAGAGTCACCAAGTTGCCCAAATTATGCTTGAACTTGGTTGGCATCCTCCTCCATCAGCCTTCCAGCATGCTGAGATTATGGGTTTGTATCATTGTTAAGGGATATGTAAAATGACTGCAGGCAATAGCACCACCCCTAGATAAGGAAATGCTTGCAGCATTTCTTAACCGCAACCCCCCACTTGAATTGGGCCAGATGTCCAAACCAAAAAGCAATTACCATGCCTTGCTAGCAAAAGTACGTGTAGACCTGAAGCTTTCTGTAAATTACATTGATAGAAAGAAAAAAAGTTTTAAGTAGCTTAGTAGATTGAATATGAAGGTAATTGTAGAAGCAAAATAAGTAATGTATTCCTTTAAGATTTGCTTTTCTCCTTGCTCTTGATTTTTAAGGTGTTAACCAGTAATTTAATTATAGATAATATTTTAACCTAACAAAGTTGCAAATGCCTAAGTGAATTTACAATGTATATGTGCCTATCTTGTGTTTGTGACTTGTAGGTAGAAACCTGAATTGTATTTACACATCAAAGACCACAAGGAAGGTGATAATGTCTAACAAAAATTATAAAGAGAAGAGACTAACAAAAGAGAGAGGGGGGACTCTGACCAGACCAGTTTCTGGCAGTTCCGCTGGGTTGCAAGTAAATCTTATTTGTTTTATCTGAGTTCTGTGTCTTTGAGCATTTCTTTCCGAGATTTCCATAACATCATCATGGCCAACTTGCAATGATTTCTTGAAAGAAGACAGTTTACATAATCCACTGACCCACTTCTGCCTTGGTCACTTTGAGTTCTAATAACATCTTTCTTGTTTACTATTGACCTAATATTAGGTGGCTGAACCTCTCTAAACCAGTTTCCTCATTTATAAAAAGATGATGGAGTTTATTGAGTTAGGTATTTTAAATGCTTTTCATTCTTTAGTATATGTATATCCATATATACATCATATACATCTGGCATTCTCTTTACATCCCAAAAGAATTTGCCATATTTCTATAATGTTCCTCTCCTACTGATTAATTATTTCAGTATTAAAAGGCATAAAAGTCTATGGATGTCTTCTGTGTAAAAAGTATATTTGCTAGGTATACAATTCTGGACTGATTTTTTTTCAAGATTTTAAAAGTAGTGCTCCATTGTATTCTTCCTTCTGTTGTTTTTCAAAAAAGATATCTGCATTTCTCCTTATATTTTTCCTTCTTTAGATAATGTATCTTTCTCTTTAGTGATTTTGAGTTATGTTTTATCATTGGGTACTAGAGATGTATTACTCTTTAGCAAATTATCATTGATGTTCCTTGGTGTAATTGTCATCATATTTCTTATTTTTGGATTTGGTTCAGGTTCTTGGATCTGTGGGCTTATGATTTTTCTCAAATTTGGAAAATTTTGACAATTATTTATCTCAAATATTTTTTAGCCTTTACTCCAGCTGCATTTGTGTTCATCCTGTTAAAGTTTTATCATTGTTCATGAATTTTATACTTATCTATATTTGAAAGTATGCTATGCAATTTGTCATAGCTTTATCAATCTGTTTTTAAATTCACTAAAGATTTTATCTGTAATATTCAATTTGTTCTCAGTACAATCTATTATACTTTCTATCTCAGACATTGTAGTTTTCAGTCTCAAATTTTGATATAGGTTTATTTTTATCTTTCATTTTTCTACTTTCTCTTTGAACATATAGTGCATAAAAACTACTTTATGTCCTCATCTGCTAGTCATAATATCTGTCTTGGTTTCAGAACTGTTTGGATTGATTGATTTTTCTCTTCATTGTGGGTCATATTTTATTGCTTTTGTGCTTAGTTGTCAATTTTTTTCATGTCAGAAATTTTAAATTTAACCATATAAAGTGCTCATTATTTTTGCATTTCTATAAATATTCATGAGTTTTATTCTGAGATGCAGATAAGTTACTTAAGAGCTTCTTGACCCTTTCATATCTTTTTTTATTTTAAGATTGGTTAAACAAACTACCAAGATTATGGTCTTATTCATCTAGGATTAATTATTCTTCTCTATAGAAATGAACTCTTCTGAGTACCTAATTCTTTGTGAGTTTTTAGCTCTTTTTTCAGACTCCATGGTGGGAGCAGGCACTTTTCCTTCACTGAGTGAGTACTGGACATTGTTTTCCTTAATTCCTTTGGGAATTTTTTTTTCCTACTAAAGATAGGTTTTCTGCATTTGTGCATGGATCAATTTTCTGCTAAACATTAAAGAAACACTTGCTGCAGATTCATGAAATTTCTCTAGGTGCAGTGCTCTCTTCTGCAACACTCTTTAACTTGCCAACTCTATCTTCCTTAGTCTCCTTTTACTCTGTAATATCCATAATTCAGGGCCACAATTGAGCTTGGCCTGGGTTCCTTGTTTTGAGGTCTATGATCCAGGAACATTTTGGGACAGTTGTCAGGCTTGCCTTACTTTATGAAAGTACTTCCCTTCATTTCCTGGTATCCAATAACTTAAAAATGATATTTTCACCTATACTTAATTTTTTTATATTTCTAGGTAAAGGGTAAATCTAGTCTCTCAGTCTATCTTGGCTGGAAGCAGAAATTCCCTTAGGGTACTTTTTAAAATATTAAAATAAGTTTTGTCTCAGGACATAATAGCATGCACTTTCATATTTCATATTCCCAAGAGGGCAAAGAATATCCTCAAGCTCAAGTTCTGAGGTGAGGTGCCCCTCCAAAAGATCTTATTACCTAGATAAATTCTGGAAAGGCAGTGGTAGCCTGCTATTTGGTGTCTTGTATAAGATTGATTCTTAACAAGAATGAGGCACATTTTGGGAATCCTAGCCAAAGATTTAGTTGTTTTGCATGTGCCTTGCTGTTTTCTGGAGTTACCTAGCTGGTGTCCTCATTTCTCATGGGAGTCATTCCTGATATATGTAAGGAGTGTTTGTTTTAGTATAACAATACTCACTATATACGGACAGAATTTTGAAACAATGAGAACATCTTTTTGAAAAATACGATATTTCACTGAAAAATAATGGTAATAAAACAATTAGGATACAATTCAAAAATTCATTTTCTAAATTTTTATGAAATACTTTACCTTTATTATACTTTACTTAAATTTATTTGCTTAAACTACTAAGATTTAGGGTTAAATCGATCATGCTCTTATATTTTACCCCCTTGTCTGATTGTGTGCATGTGTGTTTATGATACTTGGTAATTGGTATGATGCCAAAAATACATGTGTATATATTTTTAAATGTAAGTACCTCCACATCTTTATTTCTACATTTCCACTTCACACTCTAGAGTTTAGTAACTCAATTTATTTCATCCTACACTTATTTATGACATTGATCTCTAATTTTTTTGATACATACTTTGACCTATATTCTTGCTTATATATTTTACAATATTGAGTGAATATTTCTTCTGAATATTTCCATAAATTAGAATTTTAGGGAACATAGAATAGATAGAGTTTTACTTTGCTTGTAACTACCAAATTGCCTTCCACAAATAATTGAATCTTTAATTTAGATTTAGATTATAATGTATCAAAGTTGTAATAACAATATAATGCATACTGCTTTGATCTGTCAGGACTAGTGTGAAAATATTTACTTAAGATGTAGGTAAACTGCACAGGATAATCCACTATAAATTTAGTTGCTTATTAATAATACATATATAGGTATAAGGTGTCAATTACTCATTTAGAACTACTCAACTAAATTGGCAGTTTAAATAATAACTATCCATTATGAATCCATAATTATATACAATTAGCTTATTACAAAATAGATGTATGAGTCTTCCATGTCAGTGTCTTAAGAGACCAAATGAGAATATATCTTTATAAATAGGGTTTTGTGCCAATGATGTGTAGTAAATGCTATATTATTTCAATTTTGTGATAAAAGCTAATCTCATAAATAGTTTTCTCCACTTGGAGATATTAGGTCTCTAAGTAAGTGAATTTTTGCATGCAGCTCTTCACATATTTTTGTCAGGGGAAATAGTCAGAATTAGATAGAATTATATTGTGACCGCTCAAGGAAGGAAGCATGTAGTAACAGAATGAGCAGTGCTAATGTAATAAAAGTAAAGTTTTCTGACTAGCCTCTTTGGATGCGTGAGAGGAATCTAGACTATATTTCTTTTCATTTTAAATGTAGAAAACCAGGGTCAGGGATTTAGCTCAGTGGTCCTGCCGCCTGCCCCAAAAGCACAAGGTCCCGAGTTTGATCCCCAGTACCAAAAATAATAAATGTAGGAAGCCAGTCATTACTGACCATAATGTAGACAAAATAGGCCAAGAAGAATTCATAATATTTCTATAGATTCTTCTGCAATTGTTACCCAGGAAGTCTTTTTATTAGTATTACTAAGTTATCCTAACTGTTGTGTAGGGAACACCCTTGGGCGCAATGTTTTTATTTGCATCTGTTACTCTGCCAGTCATGGGAATAGTAAATGGAGAGAGATAAGAATAGACCCATTTGCTCTCCTTCTTTCAGTGTACTACCAACAGTAATATAGATAATGATCTGAGGAAGTTAGCATTGTTTTAATTTATTGGACATGTTGCACTAATGCTTCCTATGGGCACAGAATAAAATGAACCAACAGCTTGAATTTTCCTAGTCATGGAAGAAGTAAGTAAATAGATCATATTCTTTTAATGAGGACACATTAAACTTTAGCTCTTTTTCCTGATCTATACACTTTGTGACTATATATATATATATACACACACATATATACACACATATATATGTATATATATGCATACATATATATGTGTGTGTATATATATGTGTGTATATATATATATGCATTTCTCAGTACTACTTCTAAGGAACTATCTGTGAAATCATCACAAAGGTCTTTTGTTTGAAATCTGGTATGAGATATGTCAATTTGGGGGCTACATAATTTGAATAAAAATATAGGAAACTGACCTCTCTGTGTTAAAATCGACACCTTTTGAGGATTTTGTTACTGTAGGACTATGTTTACAGGTTATTTAAATGTGAAAGTTACTGTTTTCCTCCACTGAATGGACTGGCTGCTTCAAGTATTCTGTTCAAGTTTTAGTAGATGAGAATTTCATGGTAACTCCTCCACCGTCAGGAAACTTTCTGAAACTGTTTTGTTTTTTTTTCCTATCACATTATCAAAGCCATTGTCAGTTTCACTTTATTTTCTGAGTTTTAAATTATAATAAACATTTATATAACTGAAAGCAAAACAAAAGGCATGATCACTATCATCTCTTAAAGTGAAGTCACCTGCATTATTCAAAAGAAAATTTGATATACAGTTTATTAATGTAAGAAATTTTCTGAAAACCAGTTCTGTGTATGGGTTCTAACCATTTAGTGGAAACTTGTGACAATAGTAGATTCCTGGAAGAAGAACCACTCACATGCATTCTGATGCTACTATGATATTTATTTTGCTATTTATCCAGGATATTAGAAAGCATCCTGCCCACCTATAATTCAATCATAAAAATTAATCAAGCCAAAAATTATCAAGCATACTCACCCTTCCTATATAAGCTAGAGAAACAAAATAATCTTTGTCCTTTCATTTGAATAAACTTAAGAAAACTTTAACATACTTTCTACCAACTAAGGTGCTGGCATCATCCCTGCCTGCCGCAAAATGCATCCTCACCAGTAAAATTGATTAAATGGGAACTTTTAGGTGTAAGTGAACTGATTCCACTATTTCATGGAAAGAAGCCGTTTGTACTCGGTAATAACTGAGATATACTTGCTGAATATTTTTCCCCAAGACCCTCATGTGACTTCTGCAACTGCATTGTTTTATCACCATAACATATTGCATCTCTGCATCCCAAGAAATATTTCAGAGAGCAATGATCTACAATCAAAAGAAATTCAAAGGGAAGATTCAATTGTATTGTACAACTATGTGAACCTCTCTTACAAGATTTTTTAAAAACCATTGAAAACACTGTTTTTTTCAGTCATGTTCACCTTGTAGTGAATTTTTATTAGGAGTCTGACTTTCTGTGTTCCTAGATGTATGTCCAGAATTAAGCACTACTAAACTATTCAGATGTTTCCAGTCATTCATCTGTACATGCTTTGTGCAAGTTTAGAGCCATGGCACCCAGCTACAGTTAGATTAGGTAAGTGAATATATTTCATTGTGAAAATTGAAAACAAGCTCCTCAAAAACTGTGGAAAAATCAATAGTCAAATTAAATTAAAAAGACCTAAAAATTATTTTAAATTAGGAAGGATTATAAGCACTTTTGGAATTTAAGGCAAACCTTATCATCAACAAATCACTGGACAAATATTGATGTGAATGCAAAAATGGCCTTTCCACTTCTTTTTTTTTTCCATCAAGTTTATTGGTCCATTTTAGGTATGCAGTACAGTTGCATTCATCATTGGGATCTTGTACCTTTACATGATGCATCTTGGTTCTTATCTTTTCACTCTCCCCTGCCCTCCCTTCACCCCCTCCACCCTTCCCTATTTGCAAAGACTTTGTTTCCATTTTTTTCCTTTTCTCATATTTTTTCTTTTCCCTTCTTTCCTTTCCCCTACCCCTCCCACTTCCCCTACTCCTTTAGACCTTTTCTTCCTATTACACAATATCAATTATTCATCTTTAAAATTACAATATCCAGATCTAGGAGACATTACCACAGATTTTACAGAATTTAAAAAGATATAGAAAGCATATTACAAAAATCTATTTTGAAATAAATTTGACAACTTCTAAGAAGTACCTTGGAAGACAAATTAATGAAACTAACTCTGGTGGAAATATAAAATTGGAATAGCACCTATTAAAGGAAGTATATTCCTAACTTGAAAACCTACCTATATGACAACAGCAGGCTCATAAGCATTTTAACTGATAAATTATATCAAACATTTAAAGCAGAAAAAAGGAACACTTCTCCCCTCATTTTAGGAACTCAACATTGTGTTAATGAACATAGATAGAAATTTGTTTAATAAAACAAACTATTAGAAGTCAGATCTGGCAGGATGTAGAAAGTGGTTTTGTTACAGGGCTGGCAGTGTTGGTTCAGCATTGGAAGATCCACCCCCAAAAGTCATCATTTTAACAGAGGAAAGGAAAAGGTCATATGATCCCGTCAGTAGTTGGAGAAAAAGTATTGGACTAAATTCTACAGCTGTTCATGGTGAAAGCTATCAGGAGACTATAGGTAGAACAGATAAGCCATGTACTCCATACTTCCAGCATAAACGCCTTATATGAATGGAGAAGATACAATGCTTTCTCCTAAGGTGGGTAACAAGAGCAGATAGGCGTACTCTTCATCTGTCCATTAAACTTTGAAACATGGCCTTTCCACTTCTATAACTAATTTTTGTCGGGAAAATGGAACTTAGCATTAATTTAAGATAAAACAAATTGCATTTCAGTGCCAACGTGATTCTTTCTTGTCACAAACTCCCTCAGGTTGGATTCTGAGATCTTAATATCAAGAGGAAAACTGATAATTAAGTAAACCATTGAATCATTTTAATTTATTTTTAGAAATAGAATTTATAAATCTGAAGAAAGGGAATAAAAGCTTGATTTCATAAGTGAAGAGAAATTCAAGAGAAATCTTGCATAAACTACAGATGGATCATTGATTGACCCAAAATTGACTTCTTCCCATATGGGTTGATAGAATTTATGTTCTTGTGAATTAATTATAGCATGGATTCCTGGAGTGAGAATTAGTGGGGTAGAACTAAATGAAAAATACAAAGCAATGTTTAGACAGTACTTTTGGTTTGGTTATAGTTTGTAAACAACTTTTCATCCTTAGATGTCTCATGTAACTGTCTTCCATGGACTTCCTCTTCATCTTTTTGTTTTGTTTGTGGTATTGTGTTTTTTTTACTAAGGAACAATGAGAACCTGTAGAAACATGAACTTTAGACTTTTAGAGGACATCCTCTATTACTTAAGTGTAGTTTCCCTTCTCTAGCCATACCACGCTGTTTTCCCTAACTCTCATTTGTGATGGTAAGTAGATATCCAGAATAATTTCAGACCTACCACAACATGTCTTTGCAATATGCTGATGTTTCTATAAATATAAAAAGACATTCTCCTGCAGACTGTTGTATTGGCTTTAGAGTGCTAGAACTATTCACTTTGAATGTAATTATGCAAAATAAATGAAAGAAATCTACCTTGCTGATATTTATATAACAACTTCTAGGATAAATCTTCTGATTTACAAATGGACTGGGACTATTAGCTAAAAGCCATACCACATCATTATTTCATAGAACTTTACCCAACTGTGATGACTTTTTTCAAATCAGCATTATTTTCCAAAGTAAAATAAAACAGAGAAAACTAATTGAGATTTTTCCCAGCATTTCTAAATAAGAAATAAAGCTACTTAAAAATCAATGAGGGCTGGACTTTCAGAAATATTTTTAGGTGGGCCTTTCTTGAAAACTATGATTCTTTCTGCACAATTCTTGCATTCTTTTTTTTTTTTTTTTGGTACTGGGGATCGAACTCTGCTCTTTGCGCTTGCGAGGCAGGTGGTGGAACCACTGAGCTAAATCCCCGGCCCAAATTTTTATTTTTGTTACCGGGGATCAAACTCAGGTCCTTGCGCTTGCACAACGGGCAGCAAAACCACTGAGCTAAACCCCTGGCCAGCACAATTCTTGAAGAATTGTGCAATCCTTTCTGCACAGTTTTTGGAGCCACTTAATATTCTTGAGTTGTATTTAACTTCCCTACAGAACTATAAAGACTAGTTTGACATCCATAATTGTATTAAAGCTATAGTCCTGATAACAGTAATTATTCCAAAGGTGCTGGCCAGTGCCTGGTTGTATGAGTACTGGAGCAAAGAGAGAGGAGGAATTTTTTTCCTCTGCTTACTTTTAAGTAGTATTGATACTGAAAAGGATGTTGGAGGATTTCAGGAAAGATGGACGGGAAGAAAGATTTCTGTCTAGAGAAAGATTGTTCATAGGTGGTTTTTCTGTAGCCATGATCACCCTGATAAGTACATACTTCATAAGCACATCCCGCCCCATATCCTTGGGGAGCTTGCAGTTTGCTCCTTACTTCACACATTAGGTGGCTCAATGTGAGATCCCATTCCTTCTAAATCTCAACTCTGTTAAATGATCCACGATCCATATTTCATTTAATCACGTAGTTCCTAATTGATCCCCGGTACTGGGGTGTGTGTGGGGGGAATAGTTCCTAATTAAGATTTTGTTTTTTTAGTGAGTGGATGATTTACTAACATTTTCATGGGAACTTTCTAGAAGTACTGTTTTGACCAAAAGAATATTTCCCAGAGTACAAATTTCAAATGCAACTATGAAGAAAGAATTCTATACAGGTTGTGCAATCATAAATACTTCAGTCTCACCACAGATGGTAACATTCCAAAACCCTAAATAGACAAACCCTAGAATTGACAGAAAAGTGATACAAAGGTGTTGGGTAGGAATGAAAATTATGGTGAATTTTTAAATAAAATGTTATTTATTCCCTATTATAATAAAAGATATATTGTCATCAATCCCCCTCAAAATACTCTCCCTTATTTTTAACACACTTATGTCATTATTCTTGTCACTATCTGAAGCAGTTCTGGAAGTTCTTTTTCTTGAATGTCTTCAGTTGTGCTGTCCTGGGTGGCCCCATATCCTCACTCTGTTGAAAATGTTTTTGGCGATTTCTATCAAATAAAAACCTTGCAGTTCATCTTCATCCACTTCTTTCACTGGAAATGCATCCTGCTACTTCTGACTCTTGCCCAGTCAAAATGACCATGAAAGGCAAATGTCAGCCCAGTGCCATGACAATGCAACTAAAGACACTCGTGGTATTTTGGAAACTGAGAACTTACTTCTTTGAGTAGTTAGAGTGTGGTTAGGTATACTTACTGTGTGTCAGGTTCTATTTAGAACACTTCACAGTACCCATCTTATTTACTTCCTAAAACAAGCTTTAGAACATCCTTTATGATAATATTGAAACAGGGACTGCTACTGTTCTCCTTTTATATTTTTTCACTTTTTGTATGTTTTTGTACATGTTAACAGTGCATAATGATTGCATTCTGTGTACGCAGTTTGGTACGTATATAACACATCTCAGTTCTTTTTCAACACCTTTCCATCTCTTCCCTTTCTACTTCCTCTTCCTCCCATCTCTCGCTCCCTTTCCCTTTTGCAAAAGACCTATCTCCCTATTTTCTATCTGTTATTTTGCTCCATATTTGTATTTTGTGGTTCTTATACAAGAGACATCATGCAATATTTAAGCTTGTGTATCTAATTTATTTCAGTTAGCATTATAGTCTCATGGTGCACCCATTTTCCTACAAATAACTCAAGTTTATCCTTCTTTATGGCAGCGAAGTACTCCATTGTGTATAAATACCGTACCTTCTTTAGAGGTGAAGTGATTGGTTGAAGTCACAGCTGGCAAGTAGTAAACCCAAGATCCAAATGTAGGCGGTCTGACTTCAGAGGTCTACCCCAGTGTGCCGTCTACAGTAGTACTTTTCATATTTTAGTGAACATAAGAAAGTTCAATGGTCAGTACTGAAAAAAGAATGGGCAGGGAGCCCCAGATACTCTGATACACTGATTCAATACTCAGATAACCAAATGGCCAGATACTCTGACTCTGTAGGTTTGGCTGGGCCTGAGATTTTGTAGTCCTATTGTGTTCCCATGTGATGCTGATGCCACCCAACCACAGACCACATTTTAAGTAGCACGGAAGTAAGGAACTACGCAAATAAGCAGGACAGGGTAGCCTTGCTAATGTGTTACAAGAATCGGCCTTAAATTCATTATCGAGACTCACAGGCCTTTCTATTTTAAATCCAAGTGATTTGGTGTGGGTGTTCTTTAGTTTAATTTCTGGCAATGCCCTTTCTCCATTCCTCCCTTAAATCTGAGTTACCACTCAATATTTTCTAGAGTAAAAGTACACAACTGCTCAGGAGAAGTTCTTTCACATAGTTCCACTCAACCTGTCATCCTGCTGCTCTATCACCGGCCTTTGCTAAGAATCTTTCTCTTCTGGTCACAGCTAGGGTCCTCAAGAAGATGTCCCGTAACTACTTTTCAGGCTTCAGGGGTGCACTTTCTGCTCTGCTCTGTGTCCTTTTGCTTTAGGTGGGTGTTCAGTCCTCTTAAAGACTGCACAGGTGTTTCTGGCAGCTGGCTCACTGACCCCCTTTGGGGGCTTGCATGTCCTTAGCCAGCTTCAGTTTTCTGTGATCAGATAGTAATTTCAGATGCCTTCTTAATCATCTGCCTTCTCTCTTACTATTGTATAATCTCTGACATTATGTCATGGGTTTCAGCTTAAGGATCAATGCTTTTCCCAAGATGATTGAGGGTGGAAAATCCTTTCCATTCAAGGGGGGGGGGCAAATTTCTGTTGTCCTAGCAGTGTTATATGAACCTGTACCCCTAAGAAGGAAATCTTAAAATACTCTAACATTTATACATTTCCTCTAAGCTAACCTATTTAGCTGTTTTCACAATAACCTTGTTAGAAAGAAAACTTTGTCCCAAAATATGAGCGAAGTTTCTCTACCTGCCACATCTGGCAGAATGTTCTGAGAATTTGCTGTGATTTCCAGTGGCCTGACTATGGAATTCATGAACAAGTTTGGGAATAGTAAGTCAGAATTTATTTTAAATCAGCAAATGATCTCCCTGAAGTGAGGAAAGTAGTTTCTTGAGCTCAAAAATTAAAAATCCAAAAGAATCTATAATTTTTTAAAATTAGTTTGTCTTATTTAACTTTTTTGAAAAAAAATATACAGGCTCCATTGCTTAAAACAATTTTTTAAATCACCCATTACATCTTGAATGCAAAAGGCTCACTGGAAAGATTTATTTAGAGATCTTATCCCAGAAAAATTTTATTTACTGTTTGTTTTATGATAGTTTTCATAAGCCATGCATTAGCTATTAAGATACCAAAAATGTTTCAGTGCTCATTCAGAAGCAGAAGATGAACCCATGTTGGTATGTTGTTTATCCTCTTAATGAATAATTGGATAAACAAATGAATATCATTTTTCTCCTGAGAAGTAAAAAAGAAAACCCTGGTCCAAAAAAAAATCTTTTCAAAAAATTTATAAAGTCAACACTATTTAAAGAATATGCTTTTGTGTGTGTCATAGTATTAAAATGAAGACTGCCTCTCCTAACAACCTCAACACAATATGTCCTTCAAAATACCTGTGGCTCCTATTAATATATTGTACCTGTGTTATCTTTTCCTAATTTTTAAATAATATTTTCTTTGTGGAACAAAATCAGAATATACAATGAATCTCTTCTGTGTATGTTGAACATGTTTCATAGCTCCACTATTGAAATATATAATGTCCTGTCTCCAGGACTTGTAAATCCAGGCTAAACAAGATGATTTACAGGTAATGAAAATGATTATTAGAATATTACCATCAGAACTACCTTTTTCTTTTCTTCTTGGGATAGTGCCTGAAGATTACTGTAAGATTCAAGCAATCCATACCTAAAAATTCTGCCTAGTGTTATAACAAAGAAGGAAAACAAAACCACCTTAGTTTATTCTTTTCTTCAGGTGTGCATTGGAACTCACCAGTTTGAATGCCTAGCATCACCCATTCCTTCATCTACTCTGTAACAAGCATCAAGTGTCTGTCATATCTAATTACCAAGAGAATACAGGACCTATATTTTCCATTTCTTCTATACTCAGCATGCAGTGCTCCCTTATTTGAATCTTTAAAGATCACCTTTCCTACACTGTCCTAATCCAAATACATTGTTAGCCTATTCAATTAGCGACACCACTATTCTATTGGAGTTCACAAGTTTGTGATCTATAGCAATCCTTGATAATTTCTGTCCACCATACGAAAATAAAGCCTACATTCAAATATAGAAAAATATGCTACTGTAGGATTCTTGTCTGAGGGGAGTCTCCCAAAGATTCTGTGTTCATTTAACTCTCTACAAATATTCCAGAAATCCAGAGGTAGCTTGGGAACCTGTTCATGGACATACTCTATGAGGTTTTTACGAAATTGCTAATGTGGAGCAAGGCTCCTCTTTTTACACTGCAGGCTACATTCTGTGTTAAGTGATTAAACTAGTTTCCTTTCACTTTGCATTTCTCTTTTTCCAGTGGCTATAAGGAAGGGAAAAAGAAACTTATATAAAACAAACTCAATATACACGTATTAATGGGTTCAGTAACATTTAGTACTGGCAAATTGCTGAAAATTTGTCAGGTAATGTGATTTTGTTTTCAATTTATGCCACTGAAACATAATGTAATGTCTAATGCCAAGAAAAAAAAAACTCACTACACTCCATAAAACTATATTACTGTATATGGGTTTGGCATTTGAGGAGCAAATGAGAGCAAGTTGCCCTTTTCTGTATTTCTTAAACAGTGTGTAAAGTTGTTAGATTATACTGTAACATTTTATGAAATCCTTTGTGCTATAAGAAAATTGCCTTCAAGAGCATGGTGATGTGAAGCAAATGTAAAGCGTATGACTGAGAACTCAAATGGCAGGGGCTAGGTAAGTTCTGACTTGGAGTTCAGACACCACAGGGATCTGGGCTTCAGTAATTGTGCCAACCTGAGATTTTAGACACTTGACCAAAGAGAAAGAGAAATAGTGCAATTTCAGGTGCATCTATGAAAGCTTTAGTAAGGCATATTTATATTTTTTTAGTAATGCATATTTAAATCAAGTACCTGCGTAGGGTGATTCTGTATTCTTTTAAAATACTGCAAATGTAATTCCTCAAACTGAGATGTTAAATATTTTATTTTATAATCTAATGTGCTCCACTGAGAGATAGGGATGAGTAAATACTGAGTGTCCCTTATCTCTAGGAAGTTTATAGAGATGTTCTAGAGAAAAATCTAAGTTTTAATCTTTACTTTCATGTATTTTATTAACTTGAATAGCTTTCTTACCTTTCTGAACCTATTTCCTTATTGGAAATAATAAGATAGTAAGAATAGGATCTTCTTTACATATCTCACAGATCATTGTAAAGATCAAATTAAATGTATGACTGCTTAAAGAAATGACTGCTTTAAAATAAGTAGTTGGGCCCAGGGATTTAGCTCAATGGCACAGCGCCTGCCTTGCAAGCGCAAGGTCTTGAATTCGATCCCTGGTACCGCAAAAAAACCCAAAACAAAACAAAAATAAAGTGAGCTGCTGGAGTCATATGTCCTGAAATCTTGTTTCCTCCTACAGAGGGGAGTCTAGATTGAAGACCCAGTGGAAGACCATCACAGTCCCTGCTGGCTCTGTATGTTTTAAAAAAAGAACATGTCATGGAATGAAAGTCAAATCACTGTGGTTCTAGTCCCCACTTTGTCCTAAATTCATAGTACTAGGATGGCCTCATAGAAATTGAAAATGACTCTTATCAAATGATTATGGAATGTGGTTTGATGCGACTTCTCAGGCAAATTTTGAAAGCCAACTCCTGTGTTTACTCATTAAAGCTTGATCAAAGATTATGAAATTAGAAGAATTGTAAAGTAATTTTTTACATCTACTTGGAAAGCAGTGATCTCATGCTATTCATGAGCCCTGGACTGCCTCATTCAACTTATGAAAATGACTGACTACCTGGTTTGTGTGTTTAGAAATAAAATCCCGCATCAACTCAGACATGGATTCAGACCACCCTCTCCTAACCCATTACTACTCGCCTGTCTTATCATCAAACTAACATGTGACATTTCTTTTGATAGGCTGCTTTTCTTTTCCCTTTGGGCTTTGAATGGTCTTTCCTTAGGCAGTTTTCTAATGATTGATTTCAAGGATCTCAAAATGTTAACTTTCCAAACTAACTTCAGTATGTTCTAAAATAACTCAACCTTGAATTTTGAAAACTTAAATGTTTGAAAGATGTGTTTTCCTATTCAGCACTACTCTTACTTTTTTCCCACGGTGATTATTTCCTAGTGTTTTCTTCTGCCTTGTATTTGCTAAAACTTTTTTATTGAGTATTTCACCAAAAAAAATGAAGTCTCCCCTCATTATATACATTTCTTTAGATTCCCAGTGTGTATTTTTATGCTACTCATTTTAGTTAATATATTTCATATATTTTACTGTTTGAAGTCCCTTTATAATATTGTTGTAAAATATAAGAATTTGAAGTCCTCTCATGTCTTTGTGAGTGAGGCAAGGTCCTGAAAGGAGTTTAGAATGCTGAAAGCTCAACAGTGCAAACAATTCCTCTTTGTTTTGCATTCGAAAAGTCTAGTGTATTCCAGAAATGTCATGTTCTACGAGTGAATTTTTGGTACCAATTCCTCCTTACTTCACATGTTGCTGCTTAATAATATTTCAGTATTCCCTACATGTAGAATTTTATTTATTTATTTATTTTATTTATTTATTTTTTTGTTTTGTTTTTGGTACCAGGGATTGAACTCGGGTCCTTGGGCTTGCAAGGCAGGCAGCAGAACCACTGAGCTAAATCCCCAGCCCTACATGTAGAATTTTGAAGTGTTGAGTTTCAGTGTAGAGTGCAGATGTCTAAGTTATACAGCTATGTAGAAATAGGCCACTTGTTGCTCGCAGTTTGTTTATTGTTCATATTAAATATGTAATATCTTTACCTGGACATGGTGGTGCACACCTGTAATCCCAGCACTTGGGAAGCTGCGGCAGGAGGATCACCATGAGTTTGAGGCCAGGCTGGGCTACATAATGAATTCAAGACCAGCCTGAACTACATAACAAAACCCTGTGTCAAAGAAAACAAAACAAACAAATTAAAGACAACGGAAAATACTATTCATAAACTTTTAAATCGTGTTTGACATCGTTATCAATTCAGTGCTATTCTTTGCCTCACATCTCATAACCACTTACTTGAGAAACAGATAAATAATTGAGAAAAGTGCCCTTAGCAGTGTCGTCATTCAGTAAGGGTTTTATTTTATTTTATTTTTCTGATTCCTTCAGCCTTCTTTTGGCCTTTTACTTTTTCAAAAACATTTCTGCAAGTTTTCCATTGCTGTTTGACCTACCATTAAAGCAAGCATGGGTTTCCATGTGTTTCTTTTTGGTGTTTGACTGAGATGTTTATCTCATCTTACTCAGCTTTAAAAAAAAATTCTTACTGAAGCTTTTCATTATTCGTTTTCTTTACAGAGATCAATCATTTGTCCTCATTTTATGTTTCGCCCAATAACAATGCCTTGTTAATTCTTCAGAATCATGTAAGACCTATTCATCTTTACCTTATTTTTTAACCACTTGGGGGGGTTTTACACTTTTGTCATTTGCCTTTTCAAAATTTCGTATTATCTTTTTGCCATGTTTCAATTTCATGCTACACTGAAGTTGTGGCTCTTCTCAAGTCCTTTCTCTTTTTGTCATTATTTACTTTCCTTTATCTATTCCTGTTCTATTTTGAGCTTTTCATCTTACACCATTCCAAAATTGCATGGCCATTTTCTCCATTGTATAAGTTTTTGTTACTTTTTTCACTGTTCTTCCTTTTGTTCTTGATGTGAGTCAAACTGCCACTTTACTTGCTACAATTATAATTTAAAATTTTTGTGGAATTATACTTAACTTCATACTTAGTAGTTATAACTTCACTTATTTGCACTTTAATTTCCCACTTATATCTAAAATCAAATTTCATCTTCCTATATTTTATTTCTACTCTAATTTACCATTTCATATTCTTTTTTATATTTTTCTAAGACTATTTTAAACTAATTTTCCTGTCCTGAAAATTTCCATTTCATTATCTTTTCTTTTTTTAAAGTATGTACCATTAACCCTGATCTTAATCTTGTTCCAAATCCTTCTGCCTTGATTCCATCTATTGCTGTCTTTCAAAGAAGATAAGATATTGACAAGAATAAGCATACTTTAGATTTAAATTTACAATTTATATCAAGAGCCTAGAATATTAAAGACAAAATAATCATTCTCACTACCAGTGACATTAAAAATATTTCCAGAAGTAGCTCTTTCCATTCCATGTATCATTATAAGTTTTACATATTTATATCTCTATACATTTATATATACACATATACATGCTTACATATATATAACTTTTGCTAGCTTTACCTATAACAAGAGCAATACTAACAACTTACAATTCTATAACACACTAGCAAAATAAATGTGTTGGGGAAGAACAACATTTTGTAGCATCAATGTACATTTTCCTCATGAGAGTTTTTGCTTTAATTGTATTCCCCCTAAATTTTTTTTTTCTTTTTTTTTTATACCGGGGATCAAGCTCAGGACCTTGTGCTTGCCAGGCAGGCCCTGCACCACTGAACTACATCCCCAGCTCCCCCTAGTATTTTAACAGGGAAGATTTTTTTTTTCCTAAAACTTGAAGATAACAGTGGGTTTTCAAAACAGTTTTATTAAGTGTGTATTTCTTGTCAGTGCAGTGATTTCATTTATGGAAGAGAAGTCAGGTGTCCAAGAAATTCTATTGTTTCCACAATAGTATCTAAAATTTTAACTGTGTATATTTTACCTCATTAGGACCCTCTTTCTCCTAAGATTTAATGGCTAGCCCCAATATTTTAAATGATAATTTATTTTCATTTATTCCCATTATCCACAAATAATGTATTAGTTGGTTTTGCTTGATTTTAATTTTTATTAAAAATGAAGCACATGGTATATATTCTTGAATGTCTCATCTATTTCTAAAATTAATCCATGTTTGTTCATAGCACTAGTTGATTTTATTCCTTGCAGCATAGTACTCCATGATAAAGAAATATATGTGTCTGGATAATTTTCTGATTTCTTTCTGTAGGACACATTCATATAACTAGGATTATTAAGGCAAAAGTGACTTATTTTCAGGCTTATAATATGTGTTAAAGATTTGTACTTTAAGACTTATACTCTAAGATAAGTTTCTGAGAATGCTCATTTCACTCCTACTCACCAGTGCTGTAATTTTGCATTTTTTTTCTCATTTCTGTCACATCAATTCCAGTATCATTCCCCTAGAAATTAGTTTGTTATAATATGGGTGATATTTCCCAGAAGAAATTGTGCACTTAGGCCTAAAGATACGATGTCCATTTTGTTTTGTAATTTCTGAGGAAAATTCTGTTTAGAGTGACCAATGAATCTATAACATCTTGGATATCAATATCAAAAGAATAATAGCAGAGTGTGGACTTTTACTGGAAGGAAATCACTTCCTCAAATCAACTTTGAGAGAAACCTTTTTAGTTCAATTTTAAATACGTGCGTATGAAACTCTATTGCAGTGTGTGACTGAGACATTTTTTCTGGTTAGATCTGCTTGTTGCTTTCCCCTATGGCCCTTTGGCCCTCGATAACTGGCATCTCTCTAGAAGACATGATTGAATCAAAAGACTCCTTCACAATCAGAATCATTCAAAGTAAAAGTTTGCTAATCTTGTTGCAAGCTAATCCAGGGGAATAATTTGCAAAACCAAAACCCTGTTCATGCCTAGCAATTTAGCAATATCAGTGGAATGTTTTCTCAGAAACTTAACTTTTTTGGAATATATATTTTAAATTTATATTTAAAGCCTTAAATATGTTTTCTATTTGTTCCCCTTCCTCCATATAAAATTTAAATATATCCTAAATGCTTCATTTATAAATCTTTTCTTTGTCACTTTGAGTTTGGTTTTCCAAAGAGGGTCTAGATAATAAATTCTCTGAGGGAAGAGAATTTAAGAAGTTGAAAAGATTTTGATGTATTTTTGTTTTGTTTTGTTTTTCTTCTTTCTCTTCTTAAAAATCTTAAAGGGGAAAAACAACAAGAGAGAGAGCAAGACAGCAGCAATCAGCTTAGAACATTTTCCAAGTCTACAACAAAATGGAGTTAGACGTGATCTTTTGCTTCAACTATTTTATTAGAAACTTAATGTATGGTTGACATGACAAAGACCTCTTTCCCTGTATTACTCTATCATTTAATATTTCTATTTTAGACAAATAATAAGAATCGATCATATGCACGTATTAAATTGCTTTGTTATCATTAACTTTTGGTGCCCTGAGTTGATCACATTTGTGTTGCAGTGCAATTCTTTTGTTGTTGTTGCTTTTTATAACATAAGGCATAGGACAAATAATTGTTTAATAAATGAAAGAACAATAAGAGTTCAGGCTATATCCTTCCTTTAGGGCAATTAACAGAGTTGCTCTAATGAATTTCCGCTTGAAATTTCAGTTCCTTAAAGAAGACTTAATTAAACTCGGGAGGACTATTAAGTGCTAAATATTACCTTGCACTAACCTCTGGACTCAGTTTGAGTTCTTTTATTTGTATAAAGTACACACCCAACACCATTCCAAACTTCAATCCTTCATTTTGATCTTGGCCTCTCCACTTGTAAACTCTAAATAGCTGACCTTAGCATACATGAGTTCACAAACTTTTGACTGCCTCTAAAATAATGTTCCAAGTGGTTAGAGAATAAAGAGATGCATTGGCTAGATATGCTATTGGCCAAGGTTTATCCACTAATTCAACAATATCAACTTTTAAGTGTTCTTGAGGTTGCTCTCCTTATCTCTGCTGTCAGCCTTCTTCTACATTATCAGCTTCTCTTAGATGAGCTTCCTTCTTTGTAAAACGTGGGCTTTCAAGAAGATTAAGATTCCATGATTTGCGCTTTTTACCCATCAAAGGAGGAGCTGATATTCTTAATTTTGTGATCAAACAAAGCTATGTACTTCACTCAGGTCTAGGCACTTATATGACATACTCATACCTGGAGCCAGAAAATTCCATTCTTCCTGACTCAGGCTTGATTGACAACCCATTCTAAAAGCAAAGCTATGTTAAAGACTGGAATTACCTAGATAGTCTCAGGTCTGGGACTCCTCCCATAGCTGTGGGTGCGGTCAATCCTGCCAAACAGCCTGCAGTACACTTGGGAAGTAAAGTAAGTTGCGGATGAAGCCAGCTTCAGTGGAGTCTCTATGTACTCAAGGCCTTGAATGTCATATCAAGTAGTTTTGAATTCCTCATGAGATGAGAAAGTCTCATTTCATGGGAACATTTTATTGAAGATTGTACTTAGCCTATTTGCGTTGCACCTTAGGGACAGAATTAGGCATCAATAGGCTGTTGTCCCTGTTTTGCAAGAAACCACACTCACATGTTACTCGTGTAACACATATCCTGTGTTTTGATATGAAACTGAATTCACAGTATAGATGAATGGTTGATATTATTAAGAATTTTTCCCTGACATTTTTGGAAATGATGAGAATGCAAATGGTAAGAATCCAGGTACCAGGAGCCAGGGATTTAGCTCAGTGGTTCTGCCACCTCCCTCACAAGCCCAAGGTCCCGAGTTCGATCCCTGGTACCAAAAAAAAAAAAAAAAAATCCAGATACTAAATGCTGTGCATGGACTATGTCTTAATCTTCTTAACAACTTATAAGCTTAATATTTTTCTTCACTTTGGAAAGAAGGAACCTGAGGCTTCAGGAATTTCAGTGATTTACTCAAACAGTTGGCATAAAAAATTTTCTTGTGATCTATAATCTATACACTTAACTTACTAGTTCATAGTTGATGAAAAATAATGTGTACTAGGTGCATTGAATGATCATCAGCTTCAAATTTGAGGGAAAGGGGCTAACTGACCCATAAAGTTGGCTCTGTCTGCTTTTGAAGTTCCATGCCAAGAACTTAAGAGTATTTATGTGTAATTTGTATGAGATTTTTAAAAGTGTAGGTGAATGAGAATTACTTAGGTTAATCCTCAGTCTAAAGACATTTCTAATATTTTCTCTAATATTTAAAACTGCTTTGTTTTATCAAATCCTGTAAAATTGGGGCTGAGGGAGCTGTAGTCCAGAGTGAGGAGACAGAAAGAAATGTTCTCTTCATTACTCATTGCTTTCTTGATAGAGGCCAAAAGGAGCTTGCAGGTGATATTAGCATACTTTGCTCAATTATTTTGGTTGATGGAAACTTTGGAATTCTGGAAAAACTCCAAATGGATGTAAGCACTTTTAGGGAATTGGAGAGTACATGACATATAACCTAGAATGATGAAAAATAATGGATATTGGCAAAAATAGTCTTGAATCCTTCTATCCCCTGATGGGCTCTGATTTGGAAAGCTCCTTTGAGGAAAAATGTTTAGGAGTCATCCTGTCTATCTCTTTGGACTTTATGCTCAGTACATGTCAGCATTTAAAGCCACAGATAAGCTACAGGTACATTAAGAAGGGAATGGAAAATACTTCAATGATTATAAATTAATGACATGATTGAATTGTGGCAAACTCCAGTATCTGGAATAGGATATCCCATTCCGATTGCATCTGCTTATGGTTTCTTAAAATGTATGTTTAGTTTTTATAAAGACCTAATCTTGTAGACAAAGGGAAATTTTAGAATTTGCCTCTGGTATTTAAACTTGGTAAAGCATAATAAACTGGTCATATTCTTTTAGGTTTTAGAGAGTGCTATTTCAAACAATAGATCCATATTCTTATGTTAAGAAAAACAGAGTTACATTTTCTGAAGCTTTGATTTCAGAAACTCAAAGTTTGCACATAAAAGAATCCCATTAATGTTCAACTGTATTTCACTGTTCAGGCCACAAATACTTTTAGAGTAATTACTCCTATTTTGTAAAATGCATATCTCAATGGAACTCTTTATTTTTTACTATTCTTATGATTTGGCTTCCTTTGCTTCTTTTTCTTTTTATATTTAAGCCATTTGGTCACCATTTGTTTCAGTGATTTCAACTCTTTACACTTCCCAAATGTGGATGTGTCTATAAACATAGACTTCAGTAAAATTGACTGTACTCCAAATTAAAATCAACTTGGACAATATTTCAAGAAGCATTTAAAATGTGGAAGATTTAGGACCAGGGATGTAGCTCAGTGGAGCCATGCCTGCCTGGCAAGTGCAGGGTCCTGAGTTCAATCCCCAGTACCAAAAAAAAAAAAAAAAAAAAAAAAAATTGGAAGATTTGGATTTAATGTTGAACAATCTGTAGGTCTCAGGTATGTGACCTAAATGGTATGCAAACACCAAAAGGAAATGGTAGAAAATGTGTTACATACCTGAAGCTTTTGTCGACGTGACATTCAGATCATATAATGAATTTCTGATTTCATGTGCATACTCAGCATTGAGCACACATAGCCTTTCTCTCTGCTGTAAAGGAAATACATAACTTCACTATTACCAAGTGCCCATCTGGAGCCTTCATGAATAATCAATTATGTACAGGTATAGCTCAATGTGATAATTTTGTTATTTTTCACAAAGTTATAATTCTAAGACCACTGGTAAGACTAGTAATTGTGCAAATAGATACAAGCTAAGTGCAATGAAGTCTTATGTTTATAGTAGAGCATAGCCCTAATGTTTTAGTTTGTGTCCCTGCTTCCATGTATAGCTACTATGGCAACAGGGAACTAAAAATACATAACTGTGTAACAGACCTATATTGTAGAGTTGAATAATTTTATTTTCCAATTGAGTTTTTCAAACTCGTTAATGGATTCTGTCATGGACTAAAAATACTGGAGTCTACTGGCAGTAGCCACAAATATGTCTTGAAGGCAGAGACCACTGTAGCAGAGTTTAGAAGACTGCTGATTTAGAAATGACCTACCTTGGCCATGTACTCAGTTCCTGGTTTTTGAGCCATGAAATCGGTAAAAAAGGACAGAGCCATCTGTTGTACATGCACACACCCGGAGACAAAGAGCAGACTCTCCTTTGTCCAGATTTATTGCCCTTTGGCATATATGTTATTGTCTCAGTGTTGAGGTTATATCCCATAATAACGACCAGAAAAAAACAAAAATTTAACACTTGTTGACCACCTCTTTGCCACTTTCTTTCTGTGGGAAATGAAAAGCTGTGTGGCATCGTGGTTGAGTGCCGGCTAGTTTTATGACCTGAACATGGTCACGTTGCCCCTCTGTGTCTGATTCTTCTGTTGTAAAACGAGGACATTGCCAGGCATAATACTTTTGATTGTCACAGGAATAGAGCAGAACATCTAACGTATCTGGTAGATGCTAAGTGCTTAATAAATGTTATTAGTATGTTATGTTATTTTGAATTCTCATAAAAATATTACAGATGAGTATTATTAATATAGAGGATCAGGGATCTTAATTAGACCCATAGAAGGCCTGCAACGGAAATCTAGACCTGGCAGATGCCTGGACACACCTGTTGTTTCTACATAATATTCAAATAAAGGCTACAAAATTGGAGCCTGGCGGTATCATTCTATAAATGGGCATTCAGGTGCTGAGTGGAGAAAGTAATTGGTCAATAACTCAATTTTTCTCTCTGTTTTTATTTTCTGTAAGTAAATAGCATGTAAATTTATCCTACAGGAGAGATGTTTTAATAGTTCAGTTAGGTATTTACAATGTGCTGGATATTTTTCCAAAAGCTTTATATGGATTAAATTATCATGTCATTATCCCCACAGAGTGGTTAACTTGCCAGCAAAATGCACAGGAAGAAAGAGATTGAGTTTTTATTTTTACCACTTCAGTTTAAACAAAAGAAAGGACGATTATATTCTTAGATGTGAAGACTCAATATTAACAGGAATCTATAAATGCAATCCCAATCAGTATCCTACTTCTATAGATACTTAAATGGAACTTCAGAAGATCATTTTAAAACTTATCAAAAACAGAAATATTTAAGAGTAGAAAGTAAATAAAGAAGAACATGGGGAAGCTTGTCTTAAACAATAGCAAAACATACTAATAAATCTAACAAATACAATGCTGCAGGCCTGACCCTAGAGCAGAAAATGAGTAACAGTGCTAAGGTGTTCAGAAATAACTCTCTATAATTTTGAAAATTTAATATATGATCAGGCTACCATTTTGAAGCATTTTCAACTTGTGGGAAAGGGGACTAGTGAACTCTTCAATAAATGGCATTCATTAAACAGCTATACTATTGAAAAAACGTACTCTTGAAAAAGTTTACTCATAGTGCAAGACCAAATTCTTCATGAATTAGGAAAATTAAACACAAATATCATAAGCCATGAACTTATTAGAAGAAAAGTTAAAATAAAATTTCTCATAATTTTGAAATTAAAAAGTCCTTGCAGAAAATATAGATAGCACTAAAGAAAAACATCAGTTTGGTGATTTTTTTTCCACATAGTTTTTATTCTTTTAACAAAGTGTATGTTTGTAATGCTTACATTGAATTCAGTTTGAATTTTTCAGTCATCCCTTATGGAGACCACTCTTATACTTGTTCTGTTGATTCTGATGCAAATATATTTCCAGTAATAAAGAATGGAATAGTGACTATTTATTAGGTATGAAAACTTCCTATACAGTTACCTAGAACAAAGAGCATAATGAGTTTAATTCTCCTCATTACAACATTCAGGTACTTAAACTTGGGGAGAGAAAATTCTAGGACCATAAAATGTAAAATATATTCAGGATTATCTAGTCTAATTTTGTTTCCAAAAAACTTCAGTTCTGTGTATGCATTGTTAATGGGGTTCTTTATTTCTTCATATGATTTCAAGTTTCTACTTAGTGTCCTTCCATTTCACACTGAAGGGATACCTTCAGTACTCTATGTAGGAGAAGTATACTGACTGTCATGTTCCCTCAGTTTTTGTTTCCTACCTTGGGATGTCATCATTTTTCTTTCATTTTATGAAAGATAGTATTATTACTGGGTATAATATTCTCACTTGACATATTTTTTTCATTTATCACTTTAGAAATATCATCTCTTTCCCTCCTAACCTGTGTGTTTTCTGATAAGATAACCACTGTCAATCTTTCTGAGGAGATCTTGTACATAGCAAATAGCTTCTCTCTTATGGCTTTTCTGCTTTGTCTTTGACTATTAGACTACACACAGTAGGTCCTGGTGTATATCTCTTTGCTATTGTACTTCCTGGAGTACAGTAGGCTTCTTAAATGTGCAGGTTGATGGGGTTTTTTTTAAGTCAAATTTAAGAAGGCTTTCATCATTGTATTTTCAAATATTCTCTCTATTTTCTTCTACTCTCCCTGGAGTTGATATTATGAATATGTATATATATATTATGAATATATATATTATTTCAAATTATTTTACTTCTCATAGTATGTATTAATTGCACAATATATGATTACAAAATTGAGTGAATGTTTAAGTTTTAAAACTAACTTACCTGCGGTAAAAGACACACTGCCGTGAATCGTCCTCAAAATACTCACCCTAACATTCAACACACACTTTTCCCCATCATTCTTGGCACTGTCTGAGGCAGTTCTAGAAGTCCTCTTTCATGCATGAGTTTAGGGGCACTATGATGGCTGCTTCAATGTTCTGAACCAATTCAAAATATTTACCTTTCATGGTCGTGTTGACTTTAGAGACAAGCTAGAAGTCACATAGTGCTAGATCAAGTGAATGAGGTAGATGAGGACATACCATCAGGTTTTTATTTGACAGAAATTGATCTCAACACTTTGAATTAATTCAGAACTTTAAAACAGTCACAATAGCACAAATAAGGACACTCAAAAAAGACAATTTCTAGAACTACTTTAACAAAAGGCAAGAAAGATGGAATAGGTATGTTCAAAGCAAGGGAGAGTATTTTGAGGGGGATTAATGGTAGTGTATCTTTTATTGTAATAATTTTTTATTTAAACACACACCATATTTTTTATCATCCCTTATACATATTAATGCAGTTCCACGTGATATTTCAAAACATGCGTATGGCATGCACTGATCGAGGTCCAAACCTTTGCCTGCCTTTCCTCTCAGCTTTCCCAATCTCTACTATTCCCCATTCTGCAGTCAGTTGACTTTTTAGTTTCCATAATGAGAGACAATGCATGGTAGTTGTCTTTCTGAATCTAACTTACTTCATTTAACATGATTTTCTTTCAAATGACAGGATTTCATTCATATATATATATATATATATATCACATTTTCTTTAGCTACTCATCTGCTGATTGGCATCTTGGCTGACTCTATATCTTAGCTATTATAAATAAAGCCACAATAAACATGAGTGTACAGATATCTCTGATGCATAGATTTCATGTTGTTTGGATACATACCCAGAATTGGGAAAGCGAGACTAATTTTTTTAAGACCTTTACACACTTTCCTCCGTAACGGTTAATTTATATTCCCAAAAGAACTGTGTGAGAGTTTTCTTTTCTCTCCAGCATTCATTAGTTTGGATTTTGGATGATAGTCATTTTAATTTGGGAAAGATGATATGGCATTGTAACTTTGATTTGTATATCCTTAATGGCTAATGATATTGAGCATTCTTTGTTTTTTTTTTTTTTTTTTTGACTATTTGTATTTCTTCTTTTGAAGTGTCTATCCAAATCATTTGCCCATTTTTAAATTGGGTTACTTAGGCTTTTTGTCAAGGTTTTTTAATTTCTTACAAATTCTGGATATTAATTCTTTGTGAGATGAATAGTTTCCAGACACTTTTTCCCATTTTGTTCATTGTATTTTCACTCTGGTAATTGTGTCCTTTGATGTGCAGAAACTGTTTAGTTGATGTCATCCAATTTGTTTAGTTTTACTTAATTTTTCCTATGCTTTGGGGATCATGATCAAAAAATCATGGCCTGTACCAATGTCCTGTAGTGTTTTCACTGTGCTTTCTTCCAGTATGATCAGAATTTCATGTCTTTTATGTCTCCAATCCATTTTCAGCGATTATTGTACAAGGTGAGACATAAGGGCCAAGTTTCATTCACTATATACAGATATCCTATTTCCCCAGCACCATTTATTAGAGATGTCCTTTCTCCGGGGTATGCCTTTGGCACCACTGTCAAAAGTCGATTGCCTTTAGATATGAGGGTTCACTTCTGGGGCTTCTGTCCAGTTCCTTTGGTCTATATGTCTGTTTTTAATGCTCGTATCATGCTGTTTTGGTTCCTATCAGCCCCAGAAATTCTACTTCCTTCCATTTAATATTTTTTAGTATTTCATTGGTTTTCTCATTGATATTTTCTACTTATTCATACATCATTCTGTGATTTTCTGTTTCTGCTCTTTTTGACTCTTTATCCGTGGCTTCCTTTATCTCACCAATTATATTTAAAACACTGGCTGAAAATTTTTGTTTAGCAAGCCTACTGTCTATGCTTTCTTTGGGAGAGTTCTTTATTATTCTCTTCTGTGAATTACTCACACTTTCTTTGAAACTGGACATTTTGAACACCATAATGTGCTAACTCTAGCAATCAGACTTTTCATTTTCGTTTCTACAGTTATATGCTGTAGTTCTTTGTGTGTTTAATAACTTTTGTAAAATATTTTGAAAACTCTGTATTTTTTATCTGAAATCTTTGTTCTTTAAGTTTGTTGTCAGTTACCCAAAGGAGTAAGACGTACCAGTTGAAGGGAAACTTGTAAATTTCTTTTTCACAATAATGAATATATTAGCATGTAATTTTGCTACAAAAACAGTTTAAGAGCCATTCTGAAAGTTACCAAAAGTAAAAATATGACTCACTATCCTACTACTCTATCCATCTATTTTCAGAACTTCATATCCTTTCCTTGTCTATGTGATTAACGAATATTATATAATTATAATCAAAATACATTTACAGTTTTGTTCTGCCTATATTAGGAATAGTTCCATGTTTATTATTTATAACTATAGTGTTCATGTTTACATAATCTCAAACATATTTGAAACTAGGCTGGGAATAAATAACAAAAATTTTATCTGAACAACTCTTCACTAAAAATATACTTTTTAAAACCATATGCTTACTCGTGGACATTTGGAAATCTGCCCCAATTTTCATTTTTCGTATAATAGAAATGGGATTCAGAGAAATTATTTGCTTGTCTAAGTTTACACACTTTGTATTCCAGAACTGAAACTCAGATCTATTAGTTTATCATTAGTTATATCTTAAGAGCATACAGATGATACAGAAATGAAGAATGAATAAAGTGTAAAGTAGATGAAAATATAATTCTAACTTTCATATGTGGAGTTTCTGTATAATCTCTACATATCACTAGGCATGAGGTACACAATTCTAGGAGAATCCTTTGAGGACTTAGAAAAGGTTGTAAGAATAACATCCTGTTTTTCTAAGATCTTATAATATCAGACTAATCCTAACTTCTTTCTTAGAATAACTAGATTGGTAAATAAAATGAATACTCTTTGGGATTCTTGAAGACCAGACAGGAATAAGTACTGTGCATTATAGCCCTACCAAAAACAGTGCTGCACAATAGATCTGTACTCAACAAAAGAGTATAGGGTCAGGAGAAGAGAAAGGCATCTGGTTCTTCCACATATACATCAGCTTGGGACATAAAATAATAACATATAGTTGGAAAGGCTCAAAATGGAGATAGGAAGGAAATGAAATCAGCCACAGATAAGATACCAAGCAAAGTGCCTTGGAGTTCATTAGCTGAATCCACCAGAGATCTCTGGAAACCATATAGATCACACCCAGAGCTGTCCCAGACCAGAGAGTGGTTCCATACCTCTGGATCCATCAACTCATGGTTTTACCAACCAGTGTAGTTGGGGAAATGGCACTTGTATATGAATTTTCAGATTCTTTCCATAAGAAATATACAATCTGGGTTTTGGAAGCAAAAGCTCAAACTCACTACTTGTGAAAAAAAAATGCTAAAGAGAAGTGATGTGGTTAGGGAATAAATATTTTCTATGACCCCATTTCAGCACCCTTGTGTCTCAAAAAAGGAAAATATTAATTGCTTTAAATGCAACATAGAAGGATCTGATAAACCTCAGAATACCCGTGTAAATTATGAAACACAAGTGAGTCAAATGTTTGTTTTGCAACAGCTCAAAAGATGTCTAAACATTCAGCAATATAAGAAATAAAAATAAAACATACATATGAAGTCATTTTGTTCAAGGATTTGGTATACTATGCTAAACTTACCTAATACTCCTAAGAACAAATTAGCTCATATTTTTTAAACTGAACTAGAACCTTGCACATCCTCACTATTTAGTTCTGTTATTAAATAAGATAAACTTGACAGTAAAGCTAAATATAATTCCCTCTATTCCCCCACATCCACCCTGTACCAGGCATCGAGCTCAGGACCTTGAGCTTGTGAGGCAGGCCTGGTGCTGCTGAGCTAAATCCCTGACCCCTTGGATTCTTGAATTATCTCTGCTCCCCCAACAGTTCCCAAAGTGTAAGACTACCAAGGAGCTTTCACTAACTGTAACACAAATTAGCAAACAATGTCTTTTTTGCCAAGAAAAAAGTCTTTGAGATTCACTGATGGATGTATCATGAAATATTCATCTTTTTCACTTAGTTTTGTCAGATTAAACTTGTGCCTCTTGGTCTAATCCTAAAGTTGGCAATTCAAAAAAGAACATAGGGTGACTAAAATATACTCTGAGAATTATGTGTAGATTGGCTCCATGGCTTTACTGATGGGTATCTGTAAGCACCTCTGATGGTCCCATTATTCAGGAAATCTATCAAAGGTAATTAAGACCTCATTCTGTTCCCAGCCTTTCAGTACTTCTCTTTGATCTGTATACAGCTTACACCTCAAGGCCCTTATCATGTGTATGATAAGGCACTGCAGGATGCTCCCCCCAAAACTGCTCTGACTTCATGGCCTCCCGTCCTTCTCACCTCCCTTACTCCAGCTACACAGGGCTCCTGCAATTTCTGGAATATGTCAAGTATTCTCCAACCTCAGGATATTCACATTGTTTCATTCTGCTTGGGATGCTCTTCCCCCACATATTTGACCTTGCCCCTTTCCTTACCTTCAGATTCTTCTTCAAAAATCACATTATAGAAGAGGCTTTCCCTGGTTATCATGTATTAAATTATGGCACTCCTACCGCAGCACAATGCACATTCCCTAAACTCACTACTTTGCTTTGTTTTCTTGGCAGCCATTATTGTCTGACCTACTATATATTTACAAGCATAATTATATGTCATGTATATCTAGTATCTCTCTAGTATCTATGCTTCTTGAGGACAGGGATTTTATCTGACTTGTTAATTTCTTCGTCCTCAGCACCTCTCAGATGTCCCTGGCATGCAGTAGAAAAGTCAGTAAGCATTTCTGAATAGCTGTGGGAATGAATAAATCTAAATATTCCTAAGATACACACTTTCTAGAAAGTCAGATCAATAGAATATATCTGCAGGAACAAACACAATACTATATAAAATATGATTTTCCAAAAAAAAGCTCTGTAGACTTATATAGAGGAAGTGAAGCAGGAGAGAAGAAAGCAGAGGGCACTTTACTGAGAAGCCTTGAGGAGTCAGTATGCCTTCTCTTATAAGTGGTATAAGTGTCCAGAGAATAAGAAATCAGTGTGAGGAAAAAGGTATTCATAGGAATCAGAAGAGCATGAGCAAAAGGCCTCTAGAGTATGAACCAGTTAGCAGATTGTTCAACATGACTAAGTATGACTAGAATTATTGAAGAGAGTAGAAAAAGTAAGCCCTGGACTGGTGATTAGGTATTTGACTGTCATACTTAGAAGCATAGAGTCACTCTGTCTTAAGATAACAGAGTTTCAAAGGAATCTTAAGCAGAGAACTAATGTGTTCACCATTCTGTGTTTCAAAGAGGAGCATATAATATGTTGAGTTTATAGTTTGGAATTTTGAGAGGTTTCCAGTGTACTTAGGCAAGATAGAATGAACATTTTAGAACAAAATTTGAGTAAAAATGCTGGGTGAGGTGTGTAATTCTGATCCTTTAGTTTGAGATGGTTTCAGACCTTCCGAGAAAGATAAGCAGGTAATTAGAAATGCAGGCATAAAGCATGGGGGATCGCAGTGTGATAATGCCTGAAGGCCTGACCCAGAAAGATGTGGAGTTAGAAAGCAGGATAGAGGGCCAAAAGCTTGAAAGGACTCAGAAGACTTTACCCACAAAAGACAAGAATCAGGAAGATTTCCTGTCATCAGGAATTTGCTATCATTTCATTTATTTTTTCAAGTACTCAATAAGTATGATAAAAATAACAAAAACACTTTAATAAAATCTATAGTACTCGTGTACTTATTGTATATAAAATGTGCTACATAAAAATAAATCATCTCAAGCTGAGGCATCTAAAACAACAGGAAATATTGCTTGCTTCACACATTCTGGGGATCTGAAGTGCAGATGTGACTTAGGCCAGTGGTTCTGGCTTTTTGCCTCTCACAAAGCTGCAGTCACAGTTTTGACCAAGGCGGTAGTGACCTGAAGGAAGACGAGACTGAGATGGGATGATTCGCTTCCAAAGTGCCAGCTCTCATGGTTGGCCACAGGAGCCTTCATCCTGTCTCCACATGTGGTTCCCTCTCCATAGAGTTGTTGAAGTTTACCGCAGAAGCTGCCTTCCTCCAGAACCCCTGATACCAGAGATAACAGAACAGAAACTTCTCTCTCTTTACCACTCGGACTCAGAAGACACTCTGCAAGAGGAGCGGCCATCTTGGAGTTCAGATACCTAAGTAGAATTCTCCAATGACAGAAAATGCTGCTTTTTGAGACTGTAAGAGCCTGGTCATTGGAGCTATGAGAACGAAGCCTAGGCTGAAAGTGGATGAACAAGGAAGGGGGCATTCTAGAAGATGCAATGGTAAGACTAGACAAGCTTGCTCTGCTGAGTAAGGTTCTCTTGCAAGGATTTAAACTGACTTTAAAAAAACGAGAGAGAGAGAGTGAGTGACAGAAATAAAGTGAGTTAAAAACACAAAACAGTTTTTATTTTTGTAGTAAAAATATTTGATACATTGTTGGAGGGCTACACTTATTAATTGAGCCTGGAGGTGAGGGCAGAGCAGAACAATCCCTCAAGATGTGATGATTGGCAGTATGCCCTGGAGAAAGAAGAAAGAATTTAAACACTGAGAATTGTTTAATTAGCCTAACTTCATTCAAGACCTCTCAGCCTAATTTTCATTGTTTGTATTAAGTACCATAACATCTTTCAGTATCAGCCCATCTTTTTGCAGTATCAAGCCCCAAGACTCCAAAATAGTGTTTTAAGATAACCTACTAGGCATTTCATTCTCTAAAAAAACCAATTATATATGAAATTAATAATTAAAAATTATAAATAGAAAGAACAAGAAAACATGCATACTCCATGTCCTGCGGGTAGATTTTTGCATGGTGTGCAGGAAATTAGGTGCAAAAAAAATTCATTTATGTTAATGGGCATTGCATGTCTAATTTCTCATGCACCACACCGCTGATTTCCCCCTTGTGTCTTTGTCAGTACATGGGACCACTGGAGGGCGGAAGAAAAGTGAAGGATTTATTTGATGGTCTGTCAATCATAATGGCAACCAGAGAAATTCCAAAGCTGTTTTTAACCTCTATAGAAACAGTTAGTTAGACCATATGCTTTTTTCTTCCTGCCAGATGCTGTCATTCATCAATTTCCTATTAAGAAAATGGGATTCTGCAAAAACCACTGAGGTTTTTTTTCTCGTTTATAATAGATATTCCATAAAAGCAGATTGCAAACATATTTTGCAGCTTCTGCAAAATAAATTCTGACACTTGGTAATCTCTGTATTAATTTTGACTGACCCTTAATGATGTGTTTTATGGGAATTCAGTGCATCATTCAAAAATTTTATCTTGGAATAACCCAAATTATAAATAAAGAGCAAAATAAAAATAGATAGTAGGAAGTAAGGGGATAGATCTTTCCCCAGCGGGAGAGGATCAAAAGATTCAGGGAAAGAGGAGGGGCACAGAGGAAGGATATGAGAAAAAGAATTGAGATGTGTTATGGACATGTACCAACTCTACACAAGGAATGTATACATCAAGCACTGCAAACATGGACAGTGCTACTAAAAATGTTTAAATATCTTAAAGTTGCCTTTAACCAGAATTATACCTAGAAATTAAATAGTTTTGTTTGTGATGATCTAATCTGTAAAAGTGGTAGAAATGAAGTAGTTGCTTAAAAATTATCAGAAACTTACTATAATATCCTTTAGTGAGTAAAGAGATAATGGACTATTTGAGAATTAGAGTAAGCAGCAGGAGCAGAAAGTTGATTACAGAGATACATCAAAGAGTTAAAAAAAAAAATATATATATATACACATATATATATATATACACACACA